>OU611762.1:7301423-7488923 GCA_914767535.2 Dunaliella primolecta
GTTGCAGCAATCTGGGAATTGACTACATTTGTGTAAAGCATGGGCACTCAAGCATGCCTTGCTGCTGTATCCAACCCCAACTAGGGTTCAACCTCAACCAGTAGGTCAGGGAAGTCTGCCTTTTTCAGGCAATTGTAATGTTGAATGAAACAGCACAATGTTGAAGATAGCATCGAGAACCAGAATGAAATAGCACAATGTTGAAGATTGCATCGAGAACCAGAATGAAATAGCACAATGTTGAAGATTGCATTGAGAAACAAAAATGCAGACCTGATGGCCACTGTGTAGCCAGTCTTGCTGCGCCAACCACTGCATCCTGCATGGTGACCTTTTACTCGACACGTGATCCTTTTATGGGGCAAAAGCTTCATTGGCATTCCTACAGGGTCCCTGTAGGTGAAAGAAAGAGAAACTAGAGCAGCCCTTGAAGCAGGCATTGTCTGTGGGCCTATGCCTTTTGGATGCCTCCCACGAGGGGCAGCTGCTCGTTCTGTGGACTCCATGATAGAAACGCTCCTGCTACTCGTTTGCAACCCAGCCTGCGCTTTATACGTGATGTGAGCCCCATGCATCTTTATTCTCCTCATCCTTACATATCTGTGCCTTGTTGAGCACCGCATTTCATGGTTGACTTTCCACCATTATTGGCCCTTGTTGCGTTGTTTTCATGCCGTGTATAAAGCCTGGGCCAAGCCCTCAACAACCCATTGACTCAAAGATCCATGGGACCTTTCTTGTTCGGTGTTCGATGTCGTGCTAGCTTCCGATGTTCACCACTTTCCCACATGCAGGTGGTGGAGACACCCAAGGCCAAGCCTCCGCCAGCTCGCCCGCCCAAGCTCTCTGAGTGCAGCCCCCTGTTCATGGCGGTGAGCATGAAGAATGGAAAAACAAGTATTTTACAGAAATGCAATGCAGCCCTCTCTCTATTCATGGCAGTGAGCACAGACCATTTGTCCCTTGGAGAAAGGTTCCCTCACTCTCAGAAGCACCTGAGTTTCTTCCGGAAACAGTGTAGCCGCTTGTTAAAGGCGGTGAGCATAGAGCGCGTGACAATCCGTACCCTTGAGAAATGACCCCTCAGTCTGTTCAACGACCCATTGCCCCTGAATGTAAATGTAACAATGCAGCTGTGCTGAAATTGATCCACACATGGTGCCTTGCGTATTGCCAAGCCAGAACAATTCCAGCCATAAACATCTGCAGAAGGACAGATCAGGAGAGGCCACCATCTGAGGCAAGCTGCACGCCACCAACTTCTGTAATTAGCAGTGCCTTACAACTGTGTATCGTTTACTCAACAATTATATGAGCAGTGTCTTGCAGCTGTGTGTCGCCCCGTGGCTACTGTCTCCTTTGTTGTTAATGTTGCTTGTGTACTTTCATACAGGCTAATTATGCACGTGACCCTTAAAAGCTCACCCCTTTGCTACAGAGTCGCGTTACACACCATCCTCAAGGGAGTCAGCGGTACTGCCAAATTTTGGCAGAAGGTCTGCTTAGTGGAATGTAGAGTGGAACCATCTGCTGGGAATTGGTGGCACCTCAACTCGCACACATAAATGCCCTTCCATACAAGTTAGGCCCATTCAAAGAAAAAGGAGGCCAAAAGATTTGGGATTACGCTTTTGCTGTCAAGACGTCAGACAAAACCATCGACGCCAAGCATGCCAACTAATTTGACAAATAAAGATTGCAAATGTGCTGGGCGAATCATAGGGCGAGCTGCATACACATGGATGTGGCACATATTTAGACAGAAAGCTGACGACACACCGGGTCCGCATTGATGTGACACCATCCTTTGTTTTTCTGTTGTTGATATTGGCACTCACTGCCTGTGTCGGTGCTATTGATACTCATTGCCAGAGTCTGCACTGAAAGCTGGGTGCTTTTTCCTTTCCCTGTGTTGTTTGTATCGCTACTGCCAGAGTCGGGAATGGTTAATAGTGCTTCCTTGATTTGTGCTTGTCGTTCTCAAGGCAGACTTTTACTGTTTTGCTTTTGCAGGCGTATGAGCTGCGCAACGCAGGCGCCGTCATCCACAGCCACAGCATGAATGCTCTGTTGGCCACGCTGCTGGAACCAGACTCCGACGAGTTCAGCGTGACACACCTCGAGATGATCAAGGTGTGGTGCTTGCAAAAAATGCATGGATGATGCACATTGAGGTGACTGAGACGTGGAAATGTGAACATAATTGTATGTTGTAAACAAGAAACAGTCTTAAGGTGTGGCGCTTGCATATAGGTCATGGAAGTGCTGGGTGCTTATTTTGGTAATCCACTTGTGGAACAAGCTGAGATGAGAAAGGTGCAAGGCGCTGTGATGACCACAATGTGATGCACAAGGGGACGTTCAAGGTGTGGTGTCTGCGAGACTTCCGCGTTCGTGAGGCAGTCAGAATCAGGCCTGGTTCTGGTATTTTGGTATGGAATGGAACTCTCAGCCATGCCAAGATGACCTTGCGTGCTCAAGGTCAGAATCAGGCCTGGTTCTGGTATTTGGGTATGGAATGGAACTCTCAACCATGCCAAGATGACCTTGCGTGCTCAAGATCAGAATCAGGCCTATGCTTAGTATGGGAGGGACTCTCTGCCAAACCCTAGGATGTCCATGCGTCCCCTGGATTGTAGCTTACCAAAGCAAAAAGCCTTTTCTGCCACAACGTGTGACTGCTGGCATCGTGCTCCAGATCATTGCACCCGCGGCATTATTCCCCCGGATTGAGCACCTCAGACTTTTCTCCGGGGCCTCCGGGGCCACAGCCTTTCACTCACATGTGTCCCTGGCGTTGCACGCATATCTCCTGATTTCATGTGAATCGCATGATCTGATTTCCATGGCATCAAAGGCCGCTGCTACTGATGTCATATGTATGAAATGATTTGATTTGCAGGGCATCGAGGGCCACGGCTTCTATGGCCACTGCGTGGTGCCTGTGATTGAGAACACCGCGCGCGAGTGCGAGCTCACAGACCGCATGCGCCAGGCCATCGCGGCCTACCCTCAGTCCAATGCCGTGCTTGTCAGAAGGCATGGTGCGTGCATGGACACTATAGACGATTGCTCTGTGCGCGCCAGTGTGTGTGTGTGCGCGCGCGTGAAGTCCAATGCAGTGCTTGTCAGAAGGCTCTATTTTTGTGCAAAACTTCTTTTTACACACACACACACACACACACACGCGCGCGCACGCGCGCACACACACACACACACACACACACACACACACACACACACACACACACACACACACACACACAAACAAAACAAACATGCACACCCGCGCGCACACACACATACACACACATACACTCATTCGCGCACGCGCACTCGTGCAGACATAATCCTGGCCTTGCTCCAGCATGTGCATGCTGTGTGCTGTGTCTGCTTTGCAGGGGTGTATGTGTGGGGCAAGGACTGGATCCAAGCCAAGACCCAGGCAGAGTCATACGAGTACCTATTTCAGGTACATCAAGATCTTATTAAGATTGCACGTGATGACTTGCGAAACCTGCTGTGAACAGAAAAGCAGATAATTTGTTAAAGCTAGATAATCCTTGCATGCATGTTTGAGCACTGAGATGATGCAAGCTGGGCATGGAGGACAGAGTGAAGTCACCCATGCCTGTGTACAACACATTGTCACTCAACTTGGGGCGCACACACACACACACATACACACACACATACACACACACACGCACGCACGCACGCACACAGGCACGCGCGCACACACACACACACTCTCACACACACAAACACACACGCGCGCGCACACACACACACTCATTTGTGCATTCAGGCAGCTGTGGAGATGCGCAAGCTGGGCATGGATGCGCGCCGCCCACCAGGACCTCGCTCTCTCCCTGCTGCTGCAAACAGCGCAGCCATGGTGCGCTTTGCTTTTCTTTCATAAGGGCACAGCCTCTGGTGTGTCTCCTTCACACCCTTGTTCTCCTTCACAGCCTGTTTCACTGCTTGTCTCCTTTGCAGCCTCTTTTAGGACGCAGCCTCCGGGTGTGTTTCCTGCCACCCTTGATCACCACGAACACCTTCCCTGCACCCACTTTTAGAAGGCCAACCTTGGCCAGTGTTAGTTAAGTTTTTTTAGATAAATGTTCGCTGTTTCTTGACGGCCGTTTTCCTCGCACCCTTTTGTCTCTCAATGTTTCACGCACGCCTTGGCCTTTAAATAGTCGGGTCAGCTTATTGTTTGGTTCATGATTGAATTGAGCCAAGGGAGGTCCCGCAGCACGGCGTGCATCAGGAAAGGCTACGGCGATGGCCATGATTTGTTGGGCAAAAACCCAACATGGACAGTTGATTAGTTTGTCCAAACATAGCCACAAATAAGCATGAGCGAGAGCGCGGAAAGGCTGCATCCATTAGTGGCGCAAAAACAATGCTTTGTCGAGGGCATGTAAGATATCTTGATGCATTGCAACCAGCAGCACATGGTTGTAGCAGGGTATGCAGGCTATAGGATGTGAGGCTGGCATGTGCACACAGAATGAGGCCCTCAGCAATGATTGCCTTCATCGCGTTTGAGTGCATGCAGATCAGCTCTGCTGTGGTGCCAACAGCAAATCACTGCTTCCAACCGTTGCATGCACACAGAAAGGGTCTGCTGAGGTGCCCACAGCAATCATTGCCTTCATCTCTTGCGTGCTTATGGAACGGCTCTGCTGAGGTGCCCACAGCAACCATCGCCGTCATTTGTTGCGTGCGCACAGAATGGCTCTGCTGAGGCGCCTCCCAGCAAGCGTGCACGCCAGACCCTTGCAAATGGGCACCAACCTCTGCCAACCGCCATCGTGCTGGACATTGAGGGCACCGTGGCTCCCATCAGCTTTGTGGCAGACAAGCTGTTCCCGGTAGGATCCGTATGCGTGTACACATACATGTGTGTACATAATCGGGCGTGTGTAAATGCCCTGGATGCTAGATCCTTTTTTCTGGCAGGAGCACTGCCCCAAAAAAGTTTTGACGGCAACCTGCTGGATCTCGAGGGCCCCTTGGCTCCTGTCAGCTTTGTGGTGGACATTTGTCCTATTCCCAGTAGGTTTCAAGCACCCTGGCTGTGGTGGGCCTGTTCATCCTTTTCAACAGGAGCTCTGCGCAAGGAAGGATTTGACAACCAGGCACTGTGATTTGCCTGGTCAAAACGATGAAAGTGAGGTGTGAGCCTTCCTCAGCAAAAGGCGAGGAAGGCATCGACCGCCAGGCAGAGGCAGCGGGCTCTGACGCACATGGCTGGTTTTGTTGTGGCTCTTGTGCTGTGCCATGTGCCCACAAAGCACTGTGCAGTGCAAGAGTGGCCTCGCCCCACGTGCAAGTCTCACGAGCTCATAGAAGAAGGCTTGCCCGTTTGTGCAAAACCTCTCAGGCCTCATGCCATACCTCTAACATACTGCTTTATTATGTCCACGACACCATGGCTATGCATGTATATTGCATGCCTTCATGGCTCGGTGTGCCTTGATGACTCATGTGTGCCAGAAACAGCGTGAAGCAGCACCTCAAGGGACACTTGGGCAGGGAGGACATCCCAAAGATGCATGCGTGATGCACCTGTCTGTTTTATGTGCCCCTGTGTCTGTGCAGTATGCCAGGGACAACGTGAAGCAGCACCTGGAGGCGCACTACGGCAGCGAGGAGTGCCAGGAGGACATCCAGGCCATCAGGCAACAGGTGAACAGGAGGCATGATGGCAACTGGGGAAGTGTTTATTGAATATGTGCTAGGAGGACATCCAGGCCATCAGGCAACAGGTGAACAGGAGGCATGATGGCAACTGGGGAAGTGTTTATTGAATATGTGCTAGGAGGACATCCAGGCCATCAGGCAACAGGTGAACAGGAGGCACAGTGGCGACCCGGGTTCTACGCAACTTCTTTTTCTTGTTATTCATTTTCTCATTATTGAGTGAGTGTCAAGCAGACAGACACCCAGGCCATCAGGCAACAGGTGAAAAGGAGGCACAACAGCGATCGGGGCTTCATCATGTATTGTTGTAACCTTTTGAGTGAGCGTCTTTTCTATTCCTTATTGAGTGTCAAGCAGACAAATGTCCCGGCCACTAGGCAGCAGGTGAGCATGGAGGCAGGCGGTGGGAGGTGCGGGTAAATGGAGCAGCTGGAGAAAGTCAGGGCAAGGAAGGATCCTGGCAGAGGCAAGATGGGAGCATGTGGACGTGGGCAGGCCCTTAGGTAGCAGGTTCGAAGGTGAGAGGATACAGGAGGACATGAAAAGGTAATTGGATGATGAATGGAAACCTGGAATGGTGAAGGCAGCAGGTAGCAGGTGAAGTGCAGCAGGTTGCAGAAGGTCAGCAAGCAGGTCACCTGGCAGCAGGCTTCAGAAGGTCTCCCGGCAGCAGGTTGCAGAAGGCCAGCAAGCAGGTCACCTGGCAGCAGGTCACCTGGCAGCAGGCTTCAGAAGGTCTCCCGGCAGCATGTTGCAGAAGGCCACCCAGCAGGTCAGCCAGCAGCAGGTCACCCGGCAGCAGCTCACCCAGCAGGTCACTTGACAGCAGGCAGGAACGAGGAACACAGAGCGGAAAGAAAGAAGGCAACGAAAATGACTTTTAGGCAGGCAGCGGAGGACTTAAAGACCGTTGATACTTAAAAGGAAAAAAAAGCATGAAAAAAGGATGCACTGCTGTTGCACTGCTGTATGGCAGCATGGACACTTACCTCATTGGTGCATTCTGGAGGCAGCTGTGCAATGGTGCTGGTCAGGTGGCGGCTTTGGGGCCCCACTGACCTCATTGATGAACCCAAAGCCAGCTGCCGTGCAATGGTGCTGAAGGTGGCGGCTGTGTGCCCCTCGATCATGTTTGTGAACCCCAAAACCAGCTATCTTGCATTGGAGTTGGAAGGGGGCAGCTGTGTGCCCTACGTGCGCGCGCTGACCTGAAAGAAAAGAACAAGAAAGAATCACATAGCTGTATCTGCCTAAGAGTGCTGCTCAACCAAAGCAAAGAGGTGCCTGTAAACAAGCCACTGCCCTGAAGCCCAGAGGTCGTGAAGCCCGCAGGTTGTGCACTGTATGGAAAACATGTATGCGCTGCCATGTGGAGGACAGGCAAGCACTGCCGTATGGAAGATGGGCATGCACTGCTCTGAAGCCCAAAAGTTCTGAAGCCCGCAGGTTGTGTACTACATGGAAGGCGTTGCATGCGCTGGCATGTGGAAGGCAGGCAAGCACTGCCACATGGAAGATGGGCATGGATTGCCGTAATGGAGGATGGGTATGCACTGCCGTATGGAAAAGGGCATGCACTGCTGTATGGAAAAGGGCATGCACTGCTGTATGGAAGATGGGCTTGCATTGCAACATGGAAGATGCTCATGCACTGCCCTGAAGCCTTCAAGTTGTTGAGCCCTCAGATTGTGAGACCTGCAGGTTGGAGCCTTCGGGTTGTGCAGCATGTGGAAATCAGAAATCATTGCATCGTTGCCTGTGTTTTCAGAGGTTGCATGGTTTTTTTGTGCTACCAGAAATCCGTAGATGGGGATGAAAGGGGTTTGAATCCTCCTACAGATGGGATAGGAGCAAGTGAGACCCTTGCTGGCTTGCTACTTCAGGAGCCTTTCCTTAATGCGTAGGAGTGTAGAATCATCCTATAGATGGGAGAAGAGCAGGTGAGACCGTTGCTAGCTTGCTAGCCCGGGAGCATTTCCTTAATGCACGCAGCCTTCCTTTTTGGCGTGGTCTTTTCTTTTCTCAAGAGCAGGCGCTGGGCAAAGCATGCCAAGGTGGATTATGACATGTGTAAAAAAAGTATTCATGAAGATTGTGTTGTAGCAGGAGGCTACACAGGTGGTAGCTGCCCTGGGAGCAGAAATAAGAAGAAAATGATATGGCTTTCAGAGTAGTTTGGCGTTCTGTTTACTGGACATTCAGGCAGAGCCTGACCACACACTTTCATAAGATAGACTGAGGTGTTCATCGCTCAGGGTGCTCAAGATTCCAGGCAACGGTTGTGAGCTTACCCTGAATGTCCTGCAGATGTCCAAGCAAGGATATTCTATGCTTTGTACCAGCATTGTGAGCTGGTTCATCAAGCTCGTTCATCAATATATGCATTGTACTTTGTTGTGCAACACATGCATGGACTCTGCACAGATGCACACACACACACAAACACACACACGCATGCATACACACACACGCACGCACGCACACGCGCACGCAGGCTGCCCAGGATGCCTCAGGCACTGGCATTCCCGACGGCAGCGCAGGCCAAGCCGCGGTGGTGGATGCAGTGGTGACGTGGGTGCAGGCTGCGATCGCTGCAGACAGGAAAGTCACTGCACTGAAGCAGCTGCAGGGCCACATCTGGCGGACGGGCTTTGAGAAGGGCCAGGTGAGCAAAGGGGGCACCGCGTCAGTGGAATGCTCTGCAGTGATCACTGTTTTGCTCCAATTCAAGAGGCTTGCGGGCGTTGTGTGTTTGGCTTGTACGCACAGAGTTTGAGTGGTAGGTCAGCAGCTGCAGGGTCACATCTGGCGGTGCGGCCTTAAGAAGGGCCAGGAGGGTGTAGGGGGCGACAGGTGCAGTTACCAACATTGCTGGGCGTCCCTGCAACACAATGTTGCTATCCATATTGGTCATTATTGGGAAGCGTCAATTCGTCACTGTGGTCGTCATTGGAGTGCATTGTCATTGTTCATCAGCAGCAGCAGTATCATGGAATGGAGTGATGTTATCATTGTTGGTCATCACTGGGATGCATTCTTGCTGCCATGACGCTGGTTCTGTGTTGTCCAGCCTAGTGCCTCCGGCTTCTCGATCCCACTGCTGCCTGGTGGCTGCTGTTGTTGACGATGATGATAACAAGAACAAGAGTAATGATGATGATGATGATGATGAAAGAGTATGATGAGGATTCCGGCTTTGCAGCACGTTCTCTTCTTGCTCATTCCGGTTGCCCACAGCTCCATTCGGAATAATATCGGATCCGCCTGAAACTCAAGACCACCACCGCCATTGATTGATCCACATCCACTATCCGCTCCGTCACACCTGTCCAGTCCACACTTCCTCTCAACACCCATTTTGTACCTGCCCGAGGCAGAGCTGGTCCATGATGTTTTGAAGCACCAGTGAAGTGGCAGATGTGTGCCGTGTGATGTTGGCAGCTGTTTGACGCCGCCCTTCCAATTCCTCCCTGATGCATGCAGCTCATGGTGGAGCTGAATCGTGATGGACCTACGCCCTAGTGGTGTGGCAAAGTGTGTGCCGCCTGTGTAAGCAGCTGTTTAATGCCACCCTTCCAATTCCTCCCTGATGCATGCAGCTTAGCGCAGAGCTGTTGACCCGCGTCCACTACCCAGCACTGATCAATCCTGCCATTGTCAATTCTCTCATCGTCAATCCTGCCGTTGTCAATGGTTCCATGGTCAATCGTCAATCCTAACCTCCATAATCTAAACCCTAACTCATTGTGCATGCCTGCAGCTGAAGGCAGAGTTGTTCCGAGATGTCCCTGATGCCCTTGTGGAGTGGCGAAGTGCAGGCCTGAAGACCTACATCTACTCCTCCGGCTCCCGGGAGGCGCAGCGGCAGCTGTTTGGCCACACCCAGGTATTACTCAACACCGTGTGTGTGTGTGTGTGTGTGTGTGTGTAAGGGTGGAAACCATTTTTGTGCACGTGTATGTGTGTGTGGTTGTTTGTATGTGTGTTTGTGTGCACGTGGTGTGTGGTTATGTGCGTGTGTTTGTGTGCGCAGGGGTGAGTGCGCGTGTGCATGCACACATGTGCGTCTGTGTGTACAGTCTAGTTGCTGAGTTGCTGCTGTGTTGCATGTCCGTTTCTTCCCCGTGCAGGTGGGCGACATGCGGCCCTACCTGAGCGGCTTTTTTGACACTAACTCAGGTCCAAAGATCTCACCTGCATCCTACAAGGACATCGCACTGTCCATCGGAGCTGACTCACCCTCGCAGCTGCTGTTTGCTACAGGTGAGCCTCAGTCTCTGTAGCAATTGGGACACAGGTAATGGTGCCATGGGTGTGCTGTGCTGGGTAATGATGCCCCAGGTGAGCTGCCAGCACAGTGTGCAGCAATTTGCAGCCGTTTGACACAAGTCAGCTGTATCCCAGTTGGCAATGGTGTTCGAGCTCGAGGGGAAGCACGTTTGCTCTGGTGGAGAGCCCCGGATGTGCTGTACTTTGAGCACCAGCATAGAGGCACCCTCGCAGCTGCTCTTTGCGCCGGCTGCGAGCAGTGGCTGCGAGAGCATGTCGATGCTGGTGCCCAAAGCACGGCCCACCCGGGGCTCATCATAAGAGTGAATGTGCTTCACCTGGAGCTCTCTAACACCATTGATGTTTGAGGTTAATCTAGCATGGTCATGGTGTCTATGCTGGGCCGGCCCTGGGCACAGCGCACCATAATAGCTCACAAACAAATGAGGTCTGAGTAGGTAGGCTCAATGTGTGAAAGAGGAGCCTCGTGCCTGTTTGTAGAAGTGCCCTGTCTTCATCAATCACTGAGACAATAGGGGCCGATTGGCTTGGTGCTGCACAGCGACGGCCAGGGTGTTTTAAAGATGCTTCAAAGTTGCTGATCAAGGTGTTTGGGTTGGGTGGGTGCTGCACAGTTGCTGATTGTGTTTGGAAGGTGCTCGTCAAGGTGTTTGGCTTGGGTAGGCACTGCACAGTGCTGGCCAAGCTCTTTCCTGGGTGTTCTTTGGTGCATTGCAAGGTAAGGGGCTAGGCAGAGAGGAGCATATGGTATGGTGTTTGTTGCTTTTGCTGCTGCCGCTGACAAGGCAAGCGAGGGCTACCAAAGAGGACCACATTGAGGTTCATGACATTTGATTTTTGATAACAGAACAGATGCAAGGACCGCATTTTTTCACAAATACTGTTCCAAATTTAGCTCCATGAAAAGGACCGTGATAGCTCAATTTTGGTCAAAAAATCTTCCTACACACTTCATGCGCTTTCTTTTCTTTGTGTTCCTTCTTTTTCTTTCCCTGAAGCTCACCACGTGTGTGGGACCTTTGACAGGTAATTTCTATGGGGGACCCCAAGCGCTCAGCAGAGCAACATTAGGTGTTGAGTGCTTTGAGTGGCGATAAGGGCACAACCAGCACAGTGGAATGTTTAGATGCAGGTTTCAAGAAAGCTTCTGGTCAGTGGAAATACCGTCAGTGTCGGCGCTGCTTACTGTCAAGCTTATTGTCAAGTTCTTCCTTAACGCACGCTGGTCTGCTTCCTGCATACTTGCATTGTGTGCCCTCTCACCATCCTGCTTAGTGCACTACCCTTCAAAGGTGCTCCAAAGCTGGCTGCTTTGACGCGCTTTTGTGTGCTTCAAGCGAAGGCATGTTTGCTTTGCTCATTACTTATTACTGGAGTGCTCTTTTATGCTTGCATGTGCTCCAAAACTGATCTCATTAGCTCCTGTGTGTGCCTGCATGTATGAGTGCTTTGGCGTGCTCTATTGTGTTCAAGGAACAAGCTGACAAACGTGTCCTCACGATGTGTTCCACGCTGCAGATGTGCTGGCAGAGGCAGAAGCTGCCAGCGCTGCTGGCTGGCAGGCCGTGCTGGTGACGCGAGAGGGCAACAAACCCATACCCGCAGGCCACCACTTCCGTGTGATCTCTAACATGGGTGACCTCGTGCAGCTCTGAGCACCAACACTGGCGCCTCTGAGCAGTGACTCTGAGCATGAAAGCAGCAACCTTTCTGCAGCTATGTGCACGAAGGCTGGCGTGTCTGAGCAGCGACTCGGAGCACAGAAATGGCGACCGTGTGCAGCCCTGAGTGCCAAAAATGGCGCCTCTGAGCAGCGAATCTGAGCACAGAAATGGCGACCGTGTGCAGCCCTGAGTGCCTGCTGTGTTTAGACATGCCCCGAAAAGAAAACAAGAGACTATGAAGGAAGCAGAATAAACCCCTTCAACAATGCGAGGAAGCTTTCGACCCTGGCTGGTGGTGGTGAGTTGGCCATGCGCCTGGGGTACTTGGACTACCTTTCCTTCCAACTGCTTTGCTGTCAGCAATTTTCACAGGACAAAAGTGCTGCCAGTAGCTCCACTCCATAAGTCTCCTTCAACTGGAGTGCCATGCAGCATGTTATTGCCAATTGTACTTGATCTCTTGCGTGCATGGCAACTTTTTCTGGAAGCCAGATTATTAGGTTCCTGGTTGGTGCACTTGTTGGTATTAAAGACTTGCGAGTGCCTACCACAGTGAGCGAAATGGTAATGGGTTTACTGCGCCATTTTTGCATTCTCGATATAACAAGGATTAGAGTCTACGCACAACGCCGAACCCTTATTAGGTAGATATTTCAATCCTGGACAGGCATATGTCTTGGATGCCCTCTATCGGTGGGAGTCTATGTGAGACTCTTTCCTTAATGCACGCGGCCGAACGGCAAGCGTAGATCTTTCTTTCTTAAGGTGACTTTTGCAGGAGATTGCCCAATCCTCCTGGGTGTGGGTGGGACCATCTACACTGCCCATACCCTTGATCAATTCAAAAAATGAGAGATTGACTCGCAGAGATCTGAAACACTCGATGTCCATTCTGTACAAATTGCGCACAAACTTACCTCTACCAGACGTGCCATTGAAAATAAAATCACTCATCATAACACTGGTGCCCTGGAGCAGCATGCTGCCAGAAACCCACCCGATCCACATTAACTCCCCTCTCATCTTCCGGTGAGGGAGAGTCATGGCTCTTTTGAGCCAATGTGTCTCTCTTTCCTTAATTGATGTAGGGAGAGTTTTCTCTGCCTACATAGCTTTTTTCTTTTTTCTTTTTTCTATGGCCACTCAGTAGTAGCATTCAGATGAATCTCCCGACACCAGACACCTTTTTGACAGCAAAAACATGGACAATAGTGTCACAAAGGTACTAAATTGTCCATTTCACACAAAGCCCCCACAAAGCTTACGTTATCAAAGCATTCAATGCAACAGCTCAAACCAGCAGCACCTTAAGAGTAACGGCTTTATATAATTTTAGGCTCCTAACAAAAGCAGTCTTGGTTCAGGAACTTGTCACGCCAGGTTGGTGGATCTTCACTCACAAGTGTGTACCGGTAGCCTTGGGTGTCACTGCGTGTATCCATGGAAAAGGAAAGAAATTAAGGAAATTTGGTTTTGGCAAGTTAGGTTACAGGTTACAGGAAAAAAAGAAGGCCTCCAGTCAAAATGGTTGACTGCTAGCCTGCTCATAAAGCAATAATTCAGGTAGAAAAGGAAAAAGCTTGTTACTGTTTTGATTTAAGAAAGAAGAGATATGATAAGACTGTACATGGTGAATGCCAGGCACGTAGGGAGCCACCCTTTTGGAAGAGTGAGATAAAGAGAGGAGAGGACCAGAAAATAAGGGAGCATATTTAAGCCGAAGAGAACAGACATGGGGATGAGTACATCTGAAAAGAACGTGTTGCTCATCCTGCACATCATCTTGGGCATCACATAGATCACAGGCAGGGGAAATAGCATCATCCCATGTGGTCTGCTCAACTTTCAAGATATGGACACGAAGGCGAAATCGAGCCACACTGCGGACGATGTGTTTAGGTAAATCCAAGTAGAAATATTTGGGCAGAATACAAGGAGAATTTGTAACATGTGCAGGCTTGGTTGGGAGAGCACACCAGTGATGGTAAGAAATTTTTTTTGCTGTTTGTGTCTCGTGGGTCATAAGGGTTACAAGGGGTTGGCCTACAGCCCGAGAATCTGGCTGATCGGCTGCTGGTGAAACATTCTCATCCAGCATCAAAAATGGAAACCAGTTCAGACAAAAATTTTGAAAATCTGTGCGAGTCTTGATTTAGAAAAGCATTGACCTCAAGATTAGTCACAACGTGAAAGCTCGCCAAGAAAGGAACAAAATCAGTGTTTGGAAGCTGGGCAAAAGTGTGTAACAGTTTAAAAAGATCAATGAACAGGTCCTTGTATTTTCTGCGCAGCTCACACAACTCACAGCAATTGCAGTACAAAAGAACATGTTTCTCGTCCTGGACTTCAGCACATCCACACTTATCACAAATATTTGAACCACCCAACCATTTACAGGACTCGACCTTCAAGCAGTGGGCACGAAGCCTAAACCTACTCACATTCCTCATGACTCCTTTATCCAGATCCTTAAATAAATATGATGGGATACAGAAGGGTGTGCGTGGTGTTTGATTCAAAGGTTTCCCACACCAATGATGGTAAGTCACTGCTTTTCTGTTCACCTCTCGGGGACTTAGGGCGTGTGCTTCCCTCCAAACCTTATGCTGTCTGTACCTCAAATCCCCTAAAAAATCCTGCATGGGTATCTTGGAAGCACTCAGTAATTTCTGTTTAAACACCTCCTCATTGCGCATGCCACTAAATGACTTGGACACATGTGCAGACCAACAGGACTCATCCATATCAGCAAGGTGTAAATCTGCCTTCAGCACTTGGCGTTGTGTTTCGCTGTTAGAAACAAGCATGTTGTTGAAAATTTTAACAGTAGCCCTAAACCAATAAAACTGTAATGGCTCTTGATCACACTCTCTCAATACTGGCCAGTTCGTGGCAATACTCTTCACACCTAGAAAACGCCTTAAAGAGCATAATTGCCTTTTTTGCAAATGGCTTTTGAATTCGCTGCCTTCTCGTAAGTACTCTGTACCCCACACTTGGCACGCGTACATCCCAGCCGGAATGCCATACACCTTAGAGAGCCAAATCAGAGCATGCGGCCTATTCTTTAGATCATGTTCATGCACAAATTCCTTGATCCTTTGCTGGGCAGCCATGTAAGGCCGCACTGCATGCTCCTCAGACACCTTCAGATTCATGTGCTTGTCCACAAGCATACCGAGGTATCTAAACTGCTTTTTCTCTGGAAGAGCCACGTCTCCATACATGAAAGTAGGCAGAGAAGAACACGACCTACTACTAAAATGCATGACCTCTGACTTTGATATATTGACAGTCAACCCCTTTCTCATTGCATAAGCTCGTAATCTATTCAGCATAACTTGCATTTCACTTGGGTCACTGGTAGTTAAACTCAAGTCGTCTGCATATAGCATGTATGAAACGCCATTCACTCCATCCCCTGTCACAGCACCTCCGATACCTTCACTAATATCTCTGCCCATATCATTGATGTATAGAGAAAACAGGAGAGGGGACAGGGGACAACCTTGCTTGACTCCATTTGTTGGACGCACACTTGCCCTTTTATCCCCATCCATCAGAATATATTCATCATCCTGGTACATTTCCTTAATTGCCCGGAGAAGTTATGCAGGCATGGCAATGCGTTGTAGATGGTCCCAAAGTTGCAAACGGGGCACAGTGTCGTAGGCTTGAAAG
This sequence comes from Dunaliella primolecta, assembly GCA_914767535.2. Classification (NCBI taxonomy): domain Eukaryota; kingdom Viridiplantae; phylum Chlorophyta; class Chlorophyceae; order Chlamydomonadales; family Dunaliellaceae; genus Dunaliella; species Dunaliella primolecta. The sequence goes on from OU611762.1 coordinate 7,316,771, forward strand.
AAGTCAATGAATGCAGCATGCAGCCTAGGTGATTGCCGTGGCTTGAGCTTTCTTGCAGCATGTCTTAAGTGCCTCAGGATGAAGAGTGGATGCAGAGTGCTCCTACCGGGGTAAAAACCAAATTGGGTGTCTGGGACCTTATTTTTTTGGATACACCAATCCGTCACCAAGTCTTTTAGCACGTTGGCATAAATACGGTACATCACCCCACTGACAGCAATCATCCTGTAGTTCCCAGGATTTGATAAAGCTCCCTTCTTGTGAAGGGGACTCAGTTTCGCCACTTTCCAACATGCAGGGATCCTAGCTTTACTCAGAAAAACCCTGAACATGCGTGCTATCAGAGGCACCAGCACGTTAACATGATCCACTCTCCGACCACGCTCAATGGGCAAACAGGCATGTTTAAGGAAGGGTATAGGAATACCGTCTAATCCAGATGAAGCATTTAATTTCTTGATGTGGGACCCGACCATTCCTTCCAAAACTGTTGAACTAGGAGTCTCCAAGCAGTCAGGTTGAGGAACCCACCCGTGGGTCATAACCAGAACATTGTCTCCAATATGCTAGATGGCGAGACCTGAGATTCACAACAAGCTGACTCAGTTCCAAAGGATCAGCGGAGCGTATCTTTTTCTGGAAATGATGGGCGTGATGCAAGCCATTCATGGCAGACAATAGATGGGATGTCCAGCAGGAGGAATTCCTGGGGCTGAGAGAGATGTCCGCATGAAAAACCTTGTGAAGTAGAGCGCTGTTGTAATGGGTGAGAGAATTATTTAAGCGTGCACGTGTTGGTTTTGGCAAGGCACTGACAGCACTTCCCACAGAAGCACACCCTGCATGACTTTCTTTTGGAAATTACAAAGCTGTACCTGCTTACGAGGGCCAAACCAACCTAGATTACAGGAAAAGGAAAGGAAAGGGTTGCATAGCTGCACCTGCCAACGAGGGCAGCTTAGCTGAAGCATAAAGAGATGCCTGCAACCAAAACAGACCTAAGCTTCAATTGAAAGAATAGCTAGAAGTCTACAACTGTTTTTGCATTGCTTGAAAAAACAGAGATGTATAGGAAGCGTAGAAGTTGCTCAAGCTCTTTCTCGAATAACCATGCCAAATTCATGTACAGCTCCATGCTTGCCAGCATAGCAATGAAGTACCGTGTTTAGCAACCAGAGGATTGATAGACGTATGTGTAGCTCCTACAAAGCATACATGTGCGCATACCCCAAACTCAGTATGTTCAGCCCCACAGCACCAAGAAACACCTTATGTAACCCCATGTCTGGCAGCAATCATCAGCCATGTTTGCAGGAAAAAGAGGGCCTTAAGGAAGATGACTAATTGCTAGCCTATTCATAAAAAGAAGTAGTCCATGTAAGAAAAGGATAAAGCTTGTTCTTGGTCTGAAGCATGAAGGAAAGCATACCAAAACACTGCACACCATGATGGCAGGCAGGTAAGGAGCTATCTGACGAAAAGGGTGGAGATAGGGAGGATATGGCCAGAGAACAAGGAAGCATACTTAAGCCGAAGAGAGCAGACCAGGGGGTGGGTGGAGTTGAAACTAACATGCTGTTCGTCATGCACGTCATCTTGGACATTACGAAGATTGCAGGTCACCTACGGCAGGAGGAAGGCTTTGAAAGTATGACAGCCTAAATCGGGCCACGCTGCATACAACGTATTAAGCCCAGGTGATGTAAGGTTATATCGCTATATCCGCCAAAAAGGGCAGCTGGTTATATCCAGGAATAGGTGGGCAGAATGTAAGGAGAATATGTGACATGCGCGTTTTTGGTTGGGAGAGCACACCAGTGATGATAAGCGGAATTGTTTGCTGTTGAGGTCTCGTGGATGATAAGAGGAAAATCGTCTGCAGTATTCCAGGTGACGAAAACTGAGATCCATTGCCAAGTTTTGAAGTCTTGCAAAAATGCTCACGTACAGGTTTATGAAACAGGCACATGAAGGGTGTGCATGCACACTTGGAAGTTCATCAGGATAGCAGTGAGGCTCAGAAAAAAAAAAAAATATGCAGTGCTTCTGCCTGGTACCTCGCAGAGAGTCCCCATGGAGCCTTCCTTGCCCAAGCTTGCCCTTACAGGCTACAGGCACATTTATTGCTTCGGCTAAGCTGCCCATGTGGCAGGTACAGACATGTAACCCTCTCCATTCCTGAGCTCTCCCTGAGCTTTGGATTGTATGTCCTGGTCCACGCTTGCTGCTTGTCCTCCTTCTTTGGCTTCTCCTCTTTTCTGCCCTGCCTGACTTTCATGACGGCTTCAAGAAAGTTCCATCAATACCGGTAAATGATACGATATACAATCGGTTTGCTCCTGCTTATCCTGTTGCTCCTCTTAAATCAGTTAAACTTACAGATAAGGACAAAGAGATAATGGAAATATGTTTACAACCTTCTGAGAGAGCCTCTCAAATGTGCCTTGCCTTTGTTACATACTATGGATATGCTTCATAGAGCACCTTAATCCTTGCTTGAGAAATTCCTGGGACAGGGCATAAAAGTCCCTAAGAAAGAAAAGAAAAGAATGCGTTGGCTAAGGAAGCTCTCCCTACCGTAGGGATGTGGCATCAATAAAGGAAAAGAAGACACATTGGCCCAGAAGAACCGAACAAGTCCAAAAAACATCTCACGAGCTATCCCTGATTGGCTTTTCCCTAATGGTACTGGCTCCTCTGCCGGCACCAAAACCGCCCTGCACGCACAAAGCCTGTTTGTCAAGACAGGCTTTGTGGGCTCTTTCCCAGGCCGACCTGCCCACCTGCCAACATAATTTCTCAAGACAGGGACATTCACTTGTTAAGTTCAAGTTCTGCCCTGGTACCAACCCCTTTCCCACACTTCGTGCTGCAGCTGCCCAGCATGCCAAAACTATAACCAGGCTCAAATCCCGCAGCTCAAGAAACCCAAACAGCAACAACAAGGTGACCTTTCAAGTCATCGCATTTGGTGGCAAGCACTCTATACTGCTTACACTGCTATACCTTTTATAAACTTGGGCCTAACCAGGCAAAAAGCTAAGTCATTAGTATCCAAATTGAGTTGCCATGCAATCCAAAAGTTAAGGACTATTTTAAACACCAGACATGCTCTTCATTTTCAAGGGGATTCTGGGGGTAGTTTGCTGGGCGCGTGGTGGTGGAGAGTATGAGAAGGAGAGTCTGGGTGTTCAGGAGCATGGCTGACAACCCTCCAGATCCCTATTAGCTCTGTTTTCGGCTTTCTCTTTGGCTACTTGTGTCTGGTTTAAATTTGAGCCTCCTGAGGGCTCTTTGGTACGACCCTTGCTAGCTTGCTAGTTAGGGAACCTTTTTTGAATGTGCGTGGCCTCTTGGCTGGCATAGCCTTTTTTCCTTTCCTGGCATTATACATGAAACCATATCATGTTATGATAAAATTCAAATTACCAGATCTCTCAATGTTGATATTTTGTTGCCTTCTACCAATAAGTTGATGCATCCCAGACAATTATGGTTGTGTTGAGGGGGAAGGAGCTGTGATGATAACTTGGATGCAGGGGGATTTTTGTGTCAATAGTTTCAAACTTTCTGTCAGACCCAAAGAAACAATGGAACCTTTTAGGCTGGGGCCTTACCAGGTATCATGATGATGTGGAAAAGTCCGTTTTTGAAATGGGTTTCCAAACACTCCAGACCTCTACAAAAATCAGAAATACCAGAGTCCTGTATGCTTGCAGTTTTCTTCTGGTAGAGGAAAAGAAAAGAAAAAGAAGCACTAAGCAAGCCAGATCTGGCTGCGCACTTGAAGGAAAGGTTCCCTAACTAGCAAGCTAGCTAGGGACTCATTAAAGAGGTGTTAGGGGGGTCACTGTGGGCAAGGTAATTCAGGCAGGAGGAGGAGAGTACCCTAACTAGCAAGCCCGCAGGCGCATGGTTGACATCCCGCCAGACCCTCACTATCTCCTGTGGGCTCCTAGCTGGCTTTATGCTAGGCATGTGGGCCTCATTGGTGAGGCTCCTGCTAGCTTGCTATTTAGGGTACCTTTCCTTCATGCTTGCAGTCAGACCTGGCTTGGATGGCCTTTCCTTTTTATATTTTTGAACTCTGCATAGGAGCATGCACAGCCCCTTTCAGAGAGCAGGACCGGCAGTGGCCAATAAAGCTTGGACAGTGATGAGGACAACAAAGTATACACCACAAGGGCCCCTTCACAAAAGCGATACCCTGCCAGGCATTCTATTCCAGGAAATTTTGTGCAGACTTCCAAATCTGTCTCCATCGGACCCGCTGATCCTCTGAACATTTTTCTCGTCCATGTAGAGGGGTAAGGTTTTTGGTCACATTATTCTAACTTAGAAGTGTGTGGAGCAAGTGCCACAATCCTGCTGCTAGTGGGTGTGTGCAGTGCAAAATTCCAAATCCATGTGGGAAGGAATGCACAGGTTAACCCTTCAACTCACCTCACAAAGAAGCACTGGCCCTGCCCACGCACTTGATCAAGTTTGTCACAGCATTCCCGCTGAGGCAGACCAAAGCACTTCTGTGTCCCAAATGGGGTTGCTGGCGGGAAGACCTCTGCTGGGGGGGATGGAGGTGGTGATGGGGGTGGGTAGGAGGGGGGGCTTGCCGGTGAGGATGGTGGAGAAGGCGAGACAGGCGGGTATGTAGGTGGAGGTGGGTAGGTAGGTGCTGAGGAATCTGAAGGGCAGGGGCAAGGTCCCTGCAATACGGCCAAGGCTGTTGCAAAAGCAGATGCCGTTGCTTCTGCCACTGCATTTGCCACTGCACGGGATTCTGCTGCTGCTGTCCCACCTGTAAGAAGGGACACAAGACAGAAGTGAGGGGGAGAGGTTGTAACAAGGATCTCTGCCATCATAGGTGTTTATATGACTAAAATTCATCTTCTTAGGATGCTGCCAGTGTTCACAGATATGCTCAAATTAGCAAGCAATAGCACACTTCAGAAGGGAGGGAGGGGGATGAAAGTCCTAGCAAGCAATAGCACACTTCAGAAGGGAGGGAGGGGGATGAAAGTCCTAAGTGCCTCCTCACAGTGGCCTTGTTGCTCTAAAATGGTCCAAAACAACTGCATGGTTTTAAGAATTCAGTCAATTAGACTACACATTTTTACAGATTGGACAACCTGCACCATTGGAAGATCATAGCAGGAGGAGGAATGTCTAAGCCTGCAGGTGTATGGTCAACAACCTACCAGATGTTTTTAGTTGGCTCCAAGCTAGCCTCAGTGGTGAGGCCCTAGCTAGCACACTATGTTACAGAACCTTTAATTTATGCATGCAACCAGAACTGGCAGGCATAGCCTTTTCTTTGATTTCTGATTTGGTCTCTTCCCCATATATGATCCTTGTTCTATATTGGCCTTCTCAGGATTACACACACACGCACACGCATACACATATACACACACCTGTAGAGCATGCCTCTGCAGATGCGTCTGCAGCTGCCACTGCTATGCTCTCCTCAAACGCTTCAGCACTGGCGGCAGAAAGTGCTGCTGCGCAGTTATTGGTGGCACTTGCAAAAGCATTTGCAACCGCCTGTGCCACGGCCCTCGCAACAGCCCTGCACATGAGTGAATTTTTCCAGAGGGGGTCAACTGGCCTATATCACTGGATATGTTCTTTCCCATATTTCTTCCTCACATTTAACCATGTTAACCATTATTAATCCACAAAATATCATGTTCACCAAAAAATTCATGAATATCAGAGGTTCCTAAATCACTCTCCTGGCCTCAGATCACCCAAAAATGGCCCACAGCTCCACCTCAAAACCATTTTCACTCCCAAATATTTGTCTTCGTCACCACCATACACATTTCTAATATCCTGCATATTTATAATTAGGAAAGCCTTTCCTAATTTCCTTCTGAGAAGGAAGTCAACAATTGACCTTTTTGGCACCCCTTGAGCTGGATTTTTTAAAGGGAAATGGCTGAAATTTTGTATCTCAACAACCACCAGGTCTTTTCACTCCAATGTTTTTGCAATGATATTCTCTTGGTGTAAGGACTCCAAATAACTGTAAATTACTCATTTTCGTGGTCTGGCTGGTCAGATGTGTGTAGCTGGGTGTCAAAAAGTAAGGTTCATGCCGTGGTCGATTAGGCAGGTGTGCCCCAACTTGCAAGATTTGAGGTCAGGTGCCTTGGACAGACAAATTTTGGTCCTAATCTTGAACCTTGCAAGTTGGGGCAAACTTATGCAAGGAACATTTGAAAAGTACCCCCATTTCGTTCGCCTCCGTCGCCCCCCTTTGGAATTTTTTCTGTGTGAGGTGTATTGCATAGATGGCCAGGCTCATTTGTTGATTTTTGCCAGATGAAAAGCGCTGTCCCTGAATTTGACTTAGGTAAGTTGTACTTAAGTTAAAGGGCCTTTGGTGAAAACCCTTAGGCTTTAGGGCCTTTCCTTAATGCTCATGGCCTTGTGCCATGCGTAGTCTTCACTTTCCATTTTGTTAGATGATGATCAGAGCCAAAATGATGATTGAACAGAAATGTGTTGCATGCTTACCTTCCTGAGCTACTGCATTGCAGAGAGAGAGAGAGAGAGAGAGAGAGAGAGAGAGAATGAGAGAGAGAGAGAGAGAGCCTCTTTAAATTTGGAATTGCTTACTTTTAAAAGCTACCTGAACTGCTGCTCCTTGCAGTCATGCCGTTGCGTCTCTTTGACCCTGTTTCATAAACTAGGGCGTAGCTGTCTACCATGCATTGAAAGCACCATACATCTTCCTTATTTGTGCACACTGATGGCATCTTGTGACTTGAATAACCTCTTGCATCAAAATGCATAACTTACACTGTTTGCCGACCATTGGCAAGGCACCACTTTTCCTTGCTGTAAGATTCACAATTGATGCTGGGAGTCCCTCAATGCATAAGGGAGCATAGTGCACACATACACCTAAAAGCCTCACATCAACAACACAATGAACTGTGCAAACAACTTTAAGGTGCCAATATCGCTCTCCACACAATTTTGCCGGGTGCGGGTGGGACTATCCATACTGCCCATAGCTGGATTAGTTTTAGAAACCAGGGATTGACCGGCAAAGGTCTACTAAACATGCACAAAAGCTCCATGCCCACTCTATGCAATATGTTCACGAACTTATCTCAACCAGACGTGCCATTAAAACATAAATTCAAATCACAATTATAGTGCCCTGGGCCACATGCTGCCAGGAACTCACCAGACCCACACTATTCTCTCTTAGTAAGACTCTTACCCTATGGCGAGGGAGGCTCACGGCTCTTTGGGTCAATGTGTCTCTTCTTCCTTGATTGATGTAGGGAGTGTTCTTACTACCTACGTGGTTTTTCCTTTTTGTTTATGTATTATTTGTTGCGATCTTGGAAGGGCCTCATTTGAATTCACCCTCCATACCATTTTTGTAGGTGTGGGCAGGATCATCTACACCCCTCACATTTAGGAGCCTCTTAAAGAGCTTGGTCTTGACACTCGTACAGCCAGCAAGCTTGCCCTGAACCTTCATGCTCATTCTGTCCAGTACGCTTATAAACTTGCTAGCACCAGACGCGCTCTTGAGAAGACTTCTGTCAACTCTCATCACCAAGATCAGGCGCGGGCTACTGCTAGTGACCCTCCTGATCCCCATTGACTTCTTTCTTGTTTCTCTTGGTGAAGGGAATACACGGGCCTCGGTCCTAGGTATGGTAAGTGCTCCCACCGCCTGCTTAGTTTTTCGTTTTTTTTCTTTATATTTATATAAATGTGTGTAACATTCATATATGTACACCTTTTCTTTTCCATTTCGATTCTTATCCACTGTAGTTCTTCTTTTCTTGTTTTCAATTCTCTTGTGGCAACAGCTGAAGCACATACCTCACAAGCGCCCTGCACTGCCACTGTGACTGATCTTCTCTACTACAGTACCCCTTTTTCTTCTCACCTGGCTGTGGCTGCAGCTGAAGCGCATGCCTCACCAGCGCCCTGCACTTCCACTTTGGCTGATGCCTCAGCAATAGCTGTGGCCGTGGCTTGCGCTGTAGCTTCGGCAAGAGCTATGGCTTGGGCCTGAGCATCACCACCTCCACACACCTGTGGGAGGCCCAACATGTGCAATACAAGATTGTTTGCAACATGCTCAAGTCCTCTTCGGGAAACACTTGGCCTGAGCAACCACCTCCACACACCTGTGAGGGCCTCAATATGTGTATGCAAGACTGTATTACATGCTCAAGTCCTTTTGGATAAAAAATTCTTACAATCTTAAATATAGATGGATCAAAAGCAGCATGCAGATTGAAAAAATGGCAATATTCTGACCTTAATTTAAACAAGCAAAGCGTTCCTGCATCAGGCACAACAAACCAGATAAAAACTTGCAGCAGCAAATGCGTCATAAACAGCTGCACCGAAGCTCACCTCGCCAGAAAATGCATCAAAACCTGCTGTAGCACAAACAATTGTAACACAAACAGAAGCCCTCCCTACACTAGCTTCCGTCTAACCTACAATAGCTTCCATCTTAATTTCTGGTGGGGAAAAGTTGCAGCTTTTTTAAACCGATGCGACCTTTTTTCCTTCATTAAAGTAGGGAGCAGTCTCATTGCCTATGTAGCTTCTTCTGTTATCTTCTTTTCTATACTGAATCGCAATATACCGCAGCAATTGCATCTGCACGGGCCTCTGATACTGCAAACGCTGCACCATTTCTTCTTTCTACATTGCATGTCAAAGTACCGCACAATGGCTGAGCAACCTACCACAGCAATTGCATCTGCGCAGGCCTCTGATGTTGCGTATGCTGCATCATCTAAGGATTGGGAGTTGGCCTCGCTGATTGCAGATGCAGAACCTGTGAAGTGGAGCAAATGGGAAACTGCAGCTTTGTTCCAAGTCATCAATATCCATGGTAGGTGATGATCTGGCGTGTGCTCTGCTTGAACTTTTTGGTACGGGGTCTGCTGCAACACCTCTCAGCTTGAGGCCTTGCATGGACAAATTTTGAAGCATCTCCTCCTCCTCCTCCTCCTCCTCCTCCTCCTCTCTATCTCTCTCTCTCTCTCTTTCTCTCTCACAGTGGTCCACCATTTATGACAACAATTGCAATGACAAGGTTTCCAGATGCTGAGCTGGCGAGTAGCACCAGGCAACGCATCTCAGTTGCAAAATGGACCTGATCTGCTCAAAAGGGGAGTAAACAAGCAAGGGAGATTGCATCTCTCTCTCTCACACACACACAACACACTCTCCCTTTCTCACCTCTCTCAGAATTAGCCACACTGTCGGCAAGGCTTCCGACATCGCCTGCAGAGTGCATTACACAGGCGCCATGTGAGGGAAGCCCTCTTGCCATGCTTTGGCTGAACCACTCCAAGCAGGCAGGTATGCAGGAGAACAAGAAGTTCAAAAATTTGGAGATCACAATTGTCTAAGTGAAATGTGATGCGACGGGAGGGTCGCTGCTTCCGATTCTTGCCTTTTCTTCATGCTCAAGACCTCCAAGTTGCATGCACAAGGGCGTGTGCGCACCTGATTCTACTGCGCCTCTAATGCCTGCTTCATCTGGCTCTTCAGTTGCTGGCAATCCCTGTATATGTGTGTGTCAGCACTATCTTGCATTGTGATGCAAGTGTGAGGATTTTCCCCCTGTATAAACAAGGAGAAAGCAAAGGTGCTTGCATCTCCCGCACAGGACCATTACCGTGCATGGATTTTGGAGAACTTGATAGCTATTCTTAGAAAGAATTTACAATCTGGTGGTTTCATGCAATAGGAATAAAGTGATGCTCTAAAGCATGCGTGTGATATGTGAAATGCAGGGCACTCTTGACTTACACGTGGGCTGCGAATCGACTGAGACAAGGCCTCCGCAACGGCAGTTGCATCAGCACCCTTTTGCGAGACAGCTGTTGCCACAGCCTGCACACACATAGCATTAAGGGGATTGGCGATGTTATATTCCGGCATTAATTTGAAACCTACCCAAATTTTCTCCAATTGATCCAGTGCAAAATTCTTATTTTTGAGACACAAAGAGCTCACTGAGTATACATTCCTTTCAAATTGGTATTGCCTCACGAGCCTCATGTTACATGCTTGCCTCTGCAATGGCAAAGCTGTCTCGCGTGCTCGATGCAAGTGCGAGCCCAGCTGCAACCGCATCACTCTGCCCTGCAGCAGTTGCCTGGGCAATGGCAGAGGCCGCAGCGTCTGTGTCTCCCTCAGCAATTGCCTGTGTGCGCAGAAGAACAAAATCTGGCTTGAAAAATGCTCTCCCTTGCGGTCCAGCCGCAAGTTGATTATTCGATTGGTCAAGCAATTGCTTTGCATCTTTGATCAACGGCCCCCCTTATAGAAGTCTATGCATGCACACACCCCTACCTCCCCCAAACAACCCACACATTTATTCTGGCACTCATTCTAGCACAGGAAATAGTTCAATCACGTTTTACACCTTTGCGATGGAAGTAGCCACGGCAGAGGTGCCGCCGCCCTGGAGAAGACTTCTGCCTATGTGCATGGGAGGCAAGACTTATGTGATCATGCAGTACTTATAAGCGTTTCTTTTACTGTGCAGTGTCCTCGACCAATGCATTGGACCTCATCGGGAATAAGTTCGGAGGCTAAGACTTTGTGAGCAGCTGCAGGCAGCCAAAGATCTGCTTGTGCCAACCCAATGGAGCAGCACATACCAGTGTCTGCCTGAAGAGGCAGCCTGAGTGAGGAAGCAAGGAGCAGGTGGATTGAATAAAACGCAAATACAAGGAAAATGCGGCGTGAACACGTCATCGTATCCTTGTATCAAAATTGTTTTAGAATGTTTAAATTCAAATTTATTTCTTGTGTGCCGAGAGGTCACGATTTACTTCGATTCCATTCCATCGGTGTCGACAGCTGCGTTTGTAACTCTCTTTTTTACATAGATTAAAATTTTTCATTTATGAGTCTTCCATGAGCTCAGCTTGGGCCCTCGCCCTCGAGCTCGAAAAGAAATGAGTGCGCCAGCCAACGCAAACGGTCTCGCGCAACAAGGAAAGGTTCCTGTAAGGAGCTAGCAAGCTAGCCAAAGGATCTTGAGCCTTTAGGCACTTGACCCCTGTGCTGGCCTTGTAAGATCTTTTGGAAGCCAGAAAAGCAGGGAGCTGATGGGGATCTGCAGAGCACCAATTTGGGGGGCTGCCAGCAAGGCCAACAGACCACCACTGTGGCTCATTCAATTTCAAACGCAGCAAGTGAGCACCTCTATCTGTTGCTTGAAAGGCTGCAAGCAGTGTGATGGATTTTAATCTACCTTCCAGAATTTTGACCATTCCGCATCCTTGAAAAAAATAATTGTTTTCTGAATCCCGCTTTATTTCCGCAACCCCCTCGTTTTTTATTTTGGGTTTCCCGCATGTTCCCGCAAGGACAATCAGCCCCTATTTGCAATGATAAGAGCTGTGAAACGTGCATCGCATGTGCGTGTGCAGGCTGCACAATGCTCCTGCAGGTACACAATCCCCTCACGATTTTAGGAGAGCGGCTGATTAAGAACCCCTCTGCTGCTGCTCCTCCTCCTCCTCCTTCTTAAAAAGTCCAAGGAAGCTTCTAACACCCAGCAGGTGCTTAAGGGTTCTTCATTAAATTTATACCCAAATAAGTTCAAAAATGTATTTTCACTATAACTCACTTTCCCGCATGCTCAAAAATAATAATAATTCCAGGCAGCCGCAGTCATCCCGCACCCTTCAAAAACATTATTTTTGCGGGATGATACACATAATGTACGGTATACAGGACCGTAAATCAATCAGCAACAGCTCACGGCAGCGCTAGCGCCCAAGACAGAGGAACCAAACAGAGCAGAGCAAAATTGGGCAGAGCAGAGCAAAACTGTACAGGACAACAGAAAAGAACAGTAAAAAAAGACGAGGCAAGCCACATAAATCCATGCTCACAGCGAAAACTTAGAAGCCATTTTGAAACAATCCCAGTGGAAACAGTCCAGACCTTCACATTGTCTGCAGGACTTCCTGGCACGTAGCTTCCATAACTGAATTACTACTCGCTATGAAAATTGGTCAAAAAAGGGTGCCAGAGTGTCAGTCAACAGTGTATTTGGCAAACAGGTTGTCTGGGTGGCGCATGGCCTTGAACTCCAGCGCATTTCCACTGGGGTCCTTGAAGAACATGGTCCACTGCAGAGCAGCCACGGTGGCAAATTCAAGACAAGGAAACAGACACTTGGCCCTCGTTAGTCGTAGCAGACACCTACATATGCTCCCACTGTTCCTAACTTCAAGTATCCCCCTTTTTCTTTCCTCCGTTCCTTTCAATCAGGCTTAGCTTCTCTTATCTGCAATCTCACATTACCAAGCGACCAAGCCATGCGTGTGAGTGTCAGTGTCCAAGTTTTTAATGGCAAACACACACAAGAGCACCTTTCCAGGGAATCCAGAAAGCTAAAGATGCGTTGGCCGAGGCAGAGACAAAGCTCTGCGAGATCAACGGGATGACTCGCATCACAAGAAAAAATGAGAATGCTGAAGGTTAACAACAAGACATTTGCTTGAGTGCCTTGTTGCATCATCGAAGTGCTGCACTTGAGACAAGTACAAGTTAAAGGCATCTCAAGCTCACCTTGTGCATACATTTTAAACCAAGGTCAAAGGTCACGGAAGTGCTGTGCCTTTTCAGTTACAAGCAGCCTGCCTGTGTTTATCAAACGTACAGACCCTTTTTGCACCAAAACTGCTAGCCTGGTACTACTACTTGCCTGCTCTCCAGGCGCCCCCTCGAATCGCAGATGAGGATGGATAACGAATTGAAACCCGGGCAGAGCTTTCAACTTGTTTGCCAATGCATGGAATTGCTCCACGCTCAACACAACTCCAAAATGGGGCACGGGCACCTAATGCAGACAGGGATGAAAAGAGGGAGAGACATACTATTTAACAGGACCCTACGGGTTATGGTGCACCATCAACTCTATTATTAAGAGCAGAGAGGGCTGGAGGGCTTGTTCTGCCTAAAGGGTAACATGGACATGAGGCCTGCTTAAGAGTGCCATGCATACAAGGGCACTCAAAAATCAGGCGCAATTTTTTAGCACGCCTACCTTAGTTAACTTTTTCAGAGGCCTGTATATGTGTTTATATGCAGGCATGCATTTGAGGAGTACTTTGGTGCTGCTAAACTTGCCTGGAAAATGAGCACGGCATCAGCACGACAATACCATCACAACCAAAACCCACCGGGTCTCCATCCACTTGGTTTGCTGTTGCAGATGCATTGTAATCAGCTACATAATGGGCCACAATTTGATGTCCGTAAAGGTTAAAGTCAACCCAGGTTTTCGCGCTCCTGCCCTCAGTGCAGCCTAGGCACCTGGGGATGCAGCCAAACTGATTCATGTGTTGTGTGTGTATGTGTGCATGTGTGTGTGTGTGTGTGTGTGTGTGTGTATGTGTGCATGTGTATGCGCATGTCACATTAATGCTATGCAGCTTACCCAAGGTAGAATGCTCTGGCCTCCTCCAAGTTGTGCACTGGAAATGCAAGGTGGCAGGGATTCATAGAAATTTGCTCCTAGAGAGGACCCCAATAAATTGTATTGTTTCCTGATTTCAAGCAGTTTTCAAGTTCAATTTATTCGAGGCGTGATCACTTTGATTTCTGGCATGTGCCTCTCTTACATATTTATTCTTTTCATGTAAGGGAGAACTGTGCCACAATGATGCAAGACTTCCAGCCCTCCTTCGAGAGGTTCATCAACACTATTAACAAGGAGCAGGCCAGGGATCTTGTCCGCAGCATCAACCTGTGAGTCCAATGCAAAAGCATCATCCAGTAAGGTTTGGTCTACTTGAGGTCTGCTAGAATGTGTTCTTTCTTGTGGAGCACGCTCTCCTGAGAGAACTCTTCCTTGCGCATTTGCATCAACCTGTGAGTGCATCCCAATTTGCTCCCCCTTCACTTGTCCAGGTTCATGAAGAATTTCAGGGCGAAGGAGGTGGACAGTGAATCAGACAGCAAGGCGGTACAGGTAGGTGTTGGTTGCAAGGCTTTGCCACGAGCCCTTTACCCCCCCACGATGATGAGTGAAAGTAGATTATTTTCGATGTTATTTCTGACTGACTTCAAGTAAAGTTTTGCACGCAACTCGACCTTTGGAGCACGCTCCCTTCTTTCTGACAAGAGTTACTTGCTTGCAAGCTAGCCCGTCACCTGCGCTCGCTCGCACGCACACACACACACACACACACACACACACACACACACACACACACACACGCACGCACGCACGCACACACACATACACACACATTCACACACATTTTTGTATGTGTGTCATACAGGACTTCCTGGCGTACATGGCCTTCACAGCCTTTCCTCGACATCCCCTGTGGGCAGGCAGCTCGCCTGAGGATCTGGAGACTGCCATAGAGGGCTTGGAGAAGTACCTGCTAACAAAGCTGTTTGATCGCACGTTTGGAGTGGATGCCCTTGACAGGGAGCGGGACACAGCCATTGGCCTTAGGCTGCAGGTGCTTTTTTCAGTCTAGCCCTAGGCTGCAGGTGCTCTTCTCAGCCACCTACTCATCATGAAAGTTGCGTATCGTGGATCTAGTATTGAAAGCGAGTGATTTGGCTCGAGTGGGTTGCTGGAGGCAGGGACGCTTTTTGTCATCCAAGTTTGGACATGTCACTTAAGTTAGGACATGCGTACTGTTTATCGGGAGGCCAAGCTGAGAGAGGGCCCTCCAAATCAGGATTCATGTGAGTCCCAGCCAAAATTTGCCAAATCACCCGTCTTTGCAGGCGCTTCAGTTCATCCGGCCGGAGCACTTGGAGATTGCGCATGAGTTTGCCAATGATGCTGCCCTGCTGCTGGCTCAGAAGGAGCTGGCCAAGATCAATATGTTCAAGGTGAGGTCCATGTGACTTGTTGCAATTGAGAGCAGCACTCCTGGCATTGGAGGTGGGCAACACCTTGAGCAAAGCCTCTTCCTGAAAATGAATAGAAACCTTGAGGGTCGCAATTCCCATGGGACAAGCTTCTGTGCATCTCAAGCAGAGCTCTGTCACAGACTCAGCATGTACCTTGTGAATTGCAGAGCCCCCGGGACAAGCTTGCGTGCATCTTGAGCTGCTGCAGGGTCATCAGCAACCTGCTGGCCAGCAAAAAGTATGGTGCAGGTATGTGCAGTGGCTCGCGAGTATTCAAAAGGGTTTCTTTTTGGCATTTGGGACTCTACCATGAACAACTAAGTGGCAGGAGAGCTTGGTCACTGGAGTTATTTTTGTATCACCTCCTTGGAAGAAGCAGAGAAACGCCCTGTAGAGACCAAGGATAGCAGTCTATGCTGTCATATGATATCAGCTCTAGCATTTGCCGAAACCAGGGAGTGTGGTGAAAAGGGTAGCATCTGCTAGTTTGCAGGTGAAAGAAAAGAAGAAAGAAAAAGTACGCAGGCAGAAGGATCTCTCCCTACATCAATTAAGGAAAAGGAGATTGGCTCAGAAGAGCCGTGAGTCCCCTCCACCACAAAGCTGTGAAGTAAAAATGCTGATGGGGATCAGGAGGGTTATTGGAAGCACCCAGCTCCATAACCTGGCTGTGACGAGTATTCTTGTCTTCAATAGCACGCCTAGTGGTAACAAGCTTGTTGGCATACGTAACAGAATGGGCATGAAATTTGCGAGCAAGTTTATTGTCGCATAGGTGGTCAAGTCCCAATTGTTTAAACCGGTTGGGTGAAACCTCAAAGCATGGTCTTTGACGGTTTGTTTGTGTATCCGATTCATCTTCCCCTATTTTCTAATTGCTGATGTCTGTTCGCCGAGGCTTGTCTTGTACCTCCTTATTGAATGCTTGCATTGTCTTGTACCGCCTGCTCGCCGAGGCTTGTCTTGTACCTCCTTATTGAATGCTTGCATTGAATTTGTTACCAAGTATGTTTACATATGATGATAAGTGCAGAAGGTGCTTTCCCATCCTAGAAGTGATGTCTCTTAATGAGCCTAAATTTATCCAATTGTATCAGTATGGGACTTTCCTTTGGAGCACTGCTAATGTGGCTGCATTCCCTTATATTGGTGGTGGGAGTGTCTGCATAGACCACGCACATGTGCAGTGTTTCATGTGTCAAGGTAAGTCAAGCGTGTGGGAGAGTAGGGAAGGGTGTCCCCAGCAAAGTGCACAATTGGCTATTAAAACTGATGGTTTGGATGCTTCTCTTTTGGCCTTGCTTTTTTTTAGCCGCTCCCTTCGCATCCAGGTTCACGGCCAGGCTGCCCTTGCATCATTTGTTGTGTTTCATCTCAGTGTTAAGCAGTAATCCTAAAAAATTCAAGTGCACAAGATGCAAACGGGGTCAAGCGTCGCATTTGCTGTGGCGCTTGTGAGGCTATTTAGGGCTTTGACATTCCAAATGTCCAAGAACAACATCTTACCAAACACAAGGCCCCGAATTACTATCTATAGAGCTAAGGTCCACCGCAGCCGAGGCACCAGGTACCTAGGCTTCCTTGTTACCTGCGCAGTTAGTAATGAAATTCTCAAGAGGTAAGGCAGAGCATGCAATTTGCTGGTTCATAGATTTTAGACACACACTCTATCAGTAAGAGTTAAATCTGGACCAATGATGGACTGCTTGACTGTTTGAAATGTAGATTCCACGAAATGGTGCTCACTACGAAAGTTTGTTGCACTGGACAAAACTGGAAGGGTTGGACCAGGAGGTTGACTGGATTGTCTCCTCAGCTTGCTATCTTGGGTACCTCTAAATACCTAACCTCCTCCCAACCCCCGGCATAACAATGCCGTGACGCATGGTGAAAGAGAATAGCCCTTGCACTTGACCTGTTTTTCAAGTGGCATTCAAGTGGTCTTCCAGTGGCATTCAAGTGGACGTGATGCTGCACGTAGTGTGTGGAGGATGCTTGAAATCAGACAAACAGCAATATTGAGCTACAATGAAACATTTATTGAAATATGAGTGCATCTAAATTCGTTGAACGTTGCGCGATTCATTACTCCTTTGTGACTACGCTGTTTCCATCCAATTATTTTCCCTCAAGCACAGGATGCATGATTTAGGTCAATATCAATCGCAATGACTTCCTAAAAACATTTGGGGAAAAAGCTGGAGCAACTAACTGTGCAATGCAGTGCAGCCAAGCAGTTGAGAAGGTGTCATGTCTGGGAATGAACAGGGTTGGCCAATTCCATTGAAGTGTACGTGAAAAAGGGAATAATGTATGATTCCTTTTGCACGCATGCCAAATACCCCATTCACTGTAAATAATGTGTCTCCAGTTTGAATGGAACCCACTTGAAAATTATAAAGGGGGTCAAATTTAGTTTGACAGGAGGGGGTCTTGGGATTATTCTTCCTATTTGTTCACTTTGATTGGCTTCTTGCTGGCATCGATCTCTCAATGTGAACACCTAATTCGTGTAACTGCTGCTGCTGCTGCTGTGATGCTGTTTGTGCTGATGTTGGTGCTGCTGGGTTGCTCACTAGCTGGCTTTCCTGCTGCTGCTGCTGCTGCTACTGGTATTACTGGAGGGGACTCAGCTTCCAGAGCTTTGTTAAGGAATGGGAGTTATACAACTCCAAGAAGGATGCCTCACTGGGTCATCCTGCATTGCAGGCTGCTCCTTCCTCATCAGGATGCCTCGACAAGCCTGGCTTAATGTGCCAAGAGCTGCTGGGTGGGGTTTCTGTCTCTCCGTTTGAGCTCTTTGGATCTTGTGCTGGGGGCCTGGGAAGCCATTTTTGACACAAGCCCTACACAGCCCCAATTTCAAGGCATTTTAAATCAATTGAGTTTAAATTCCCTGGCAACAATTCAATAAGGAGTTCAAATTCTGGTCTCAATCGATAATTTCCAAAGTGGTCATGGAAAGGTGGTGTGCAGAATCAACAACCCGAAGTATGAACGTGGCAGCAAGCAATTGCTCAGGCTGCTGGCATAAAGCAACACACACACACACACACACACACACACACACACACACACACACACAGCCGCGTGGCGACCCTTTAAAATTGCAGGCAGCTTTCAAAGGGGTTTGCTGCCAATTCTGGTTGAAAGCAGTTTGACTTCTGGATTTTAACTGTCGAGAAACCTGATTTAGCCTCTGTTTGGGGTTTGGGTTTTGTTTTTTTTAGCTGAAACCTAAGGATGTAACAGGAATTCAGGCTATCCACAACCAAGCAGCCAAAGGCACCCATCAGTCCTGCCGTGTAATCATGTAGCACAGATCAGGGCATGCTTTGCCCTTTGTGCAGACGCTTTATTTGTGGCACATGGCCCACACCTAAGTTAGGGGGGTTGCTGCCTCAGCAGTATTTTCATGTTCTCCGTTACATTGCATGCGCAGGTGCGGATGACTTCACGCCCGTCCTCATCTACGTGACCATCAAGGCCCACCCAGATGCCCTCGCCTCTAACCTGGCTTTCATCGAGCGCTTCCGCATGTCCTCACGCCTCGTGTCTGAGGTGTCTTACATGTTTGTGCAGATGGTGAGTGGTTCTGGATGGATTTTGGCTTTGAATGTGTTTATACCAGGCTTGTAAATACACGCCGTCTTTGAAAAGTCAGACCGTCTGAACGGTTCGGTGACGGTTCGGTTCGGTTGAAATCGTCAAAGGACGCTTTCAGGAAACTGACGGTGGCAATCGACCAGTTTGAGAGCACCGTCAGGCTCAGCTAAGCCGCTCCTTGCATGCACACTACGGCTGCGGCTCACCTCAGCCACTCGATGCATGCAACGATGAATGAAAGCACAAAAGTAAAATTACTCTTTAACATCATCAGAAAGTACAAAAGTATAATTACTCTTTAACATCATGCAAGGGCAAACAAGTGCCAAACATGCAAGGACTGCCCTTGGGGACACGAGTATGCCCACCCCCAGAGGTCTGATGAGGCCCCCCCCTGCAGGCCTCAAAACAGGACTGCCCGGAAGAGGAGGAACAAGAAAGGGCAAGAAGAATGCCTGGGTTTGGCTGCAGTATGCGAAGAAGCAAGCGGGAAGCAAGGCCAGCAACAGGAGCAGCAGCATGTCACATTGTGCAGGGGCGCTGACCTGGACATGGCGACAGATGAGCAGAAGGAGGAGTTTGCAGCATGGTTGGATACAGTTCGCTCTGCGGCAGAGGAGGAGATGTTGCAGCAGGGCAGTCAGCCAATGGAGGTGGAGGGCAGTGGCTGAGCAGTGAAAGGGTTTGCGTTGGGGGGAAGGCCGGAGGGGTCCAGTTCTGGTTTGAGGCAGCAGGGCTAAGGCAGTCATGCTGTCATCTGAGCAGTGTGGGGGGGAGTTGGGAGGCTAGAGAGTCCATTCTGGTTGGAGGCAGGAAACTTGAAACACTGGGGCCAAGGCATCATGCACTCTTGGCACAACTGTTCACAACTGTGGCACTCCAAGTGACAATTTTGTTTCTGCAGCAGATTGCTGGACCGAACCGTACACCGAACCGTTTTGCACCGTTTAGACGGTTTGAAATTTTGAAAGTACTGTAAAAATACGTACAACCGAACCGTAAATCGTACAGCGAACCGTCAACCGTTGTGTTACAAGCCTGGTTTATACGCATGGCGAGCGGCTCTGGATGTCGCCTTGTGTGTTTGGGATGGAATTTGGGTCTGTGTGTGCTAACACATCCTGCATGTGTGCGCTAATGGTGAGCAGCATGCATCGCTTCCTGCAAAGTGTGTGCGCGCTTGTGCCTGAGGTGCCCAGGGTCTTTGCATCAACAGCTTTTTCAATCAATGCTTGTTCGTGCGCAATGTGATCAGTGTTTGTAGAGCTGCTCGCAGCTTATCTCATGCCCCTGCACAAACCTGATGCATACCCCGCAGTCAAGGGCACCAATTTCAGCCAAAGACCTGTATTGCTTGAACAGCTCAAGCGGCACAATGGCACGCATCCTAAGAGCGTATTCCCTTAGTGCATGTCGTAAGAATCACGTAAGATGTTTATTGCTTTAACAGCTCAAGCAGCTCAGTGGTGCAAACCCCAAGAGCCTCTCATTTGCAGACTCAAGTGTGCACCACAGCACTCTGAGACTTTGTCCACATGGTATCATGAGGGACAGCAGCCCTCAAAACAGGATCCTCATGCCCTTGCATCCTTTGCAGCAAAGTGCGGTGGCCTTTGTAGAGATGCTGGACGTGCGCACATCCCTGAAGGTGGACCAAGATGAGCTCATTGCCCACATGCTGGCAGCAGGGGCATTTACAGATGCAGATCTGGCGATGCTCCAGCAGGTAGGTCCTGGGTCCCCCACCAATCTGCTGGGGTTATGGTTTTGTCGCTTTTGCGTTTGGCTCTAACAAGTGATTGTGGTAAGGTGTTCAACGTGTCCCACCGTGTTTTCTGCTGTGCTCTTCAAGTACCTGCTCTCCCGCAAAAATTCTGGAACGGGTTGCCTTATGCTCACGCCTTTCATGTTGTATTGGACTCCATAGTGCAAAGAAGTGTCTTTTCTGCTCGTGCCTTCCTTACATTGCAACGGGGTCCTTAATGCAATGAAGTGCGTGTCCTCAAGGACAATTGTCTGTCACTTAGTCAAATGGTCAGCTGGCTGCAGGTTGCGGATCTAGTCCATATTGCAACAGGTGCCACACCGCGATAAACTGTATGTTCAATTGGTTGCAGGTTGCGGATTTAGTTGTGGGTACTTGACACAAACTCTTGCGGCCAGAGTCAGCTTGATTTGCTAATGGACCTTTGCTTGTGGATCTGAGGACTCCACTCCAAACTGTGCTGCCTCAAACTTGCATGGTGGCGCGCCACATCCCTGGCTAAAGCACTGAAGTACAACCAAGAATAGAAATAAAGCCCAAGGATGGAGCTCAAGGATCATTTATCCGCATGTACTGCAGCATAACAGTTTTGAACAGGGAGCAGCGCATGAGCACTCCTGTTGCAAGAGCCCCTCAACCCCATCCATGTCAACCGTTTCCCTGTTCATCCTTTGCATTGTCATCCGATGCTGATTTGTGAACAGTCTGCAGCCTGAGCCCCGTGGTGGGAGGATTAGTGCCTTGCAGAGCCAGTCCTTGTCCGCTGAGTGTTCATCCAATGCATTGTCATCCAATGCTTGTCCATCCAATGCCTGCAGCCTAAGCCCAGTAGAGGGAACATCAGTGCGTTGCAGAGCCAGTCCTTGTCAGCTACATGTTTGTTCAATGTGTTGTCACCCATGCTTGTTCATCTGATGCCTGCAGCCTGAGCCCAGAGGGGGAAGCGTCAGTGCCTTGCAGAGCCAGCCCTTGTCAGCTACATGTTCGTTCAATGTGTTGTCACCCATGCTTGTTCATCTGATGCCTGCAGCCTGAGCCCAGAGGGGGAAGCGTCAGTGCGTTGCAGAGCCAGTCCTCAGAGGCGGCGGCAGTTGCCCTCGTTGAGGCGGCAGAGGCCCGGTCAGCTGCAAGTGGGTGCTGTCATGAGTCAACAGCAGATTGGTAGAAAGAGTGAGCTAATGGCAGGTTTACTGAGATGACCAGCAGATTGAGAGGCCAACCGGGTAGCTGCAAGTGGGTGCTGTCATGGGTCAGCAGCGGATTGGAGAAGAATGAACGTGCCGTGCAGCAGGTTTATTGGAGTAATCAGCAGCAAATTGAGAGGCCAGCCAGGCAGTTGCAAGTGGGTGCTGTCACGAGCTAACAGCAGACTTTAAACATGGATTGGTCCGTTTGACAGCAGAGTTAGAAGCCCATGCAGCTGCAAGTGGGTGTTTTTTCTGCGTTATCAGCAGATTGGCTGAAATGATGATAAGTAATTTGGAAGGTCCAGGCAGCTGCAAGTGGGTGTTTTTCTGCGTTATCAGCAGATTGGTTGAAATGATGAAAAGTAATTTGGAAGGCCCAGGCAGCTGCAAGTGGGCGCTGTTCTGAGGCTTTGCCTGAAAACATGGGACTCACAGATGCCACAATAGAGAGTGTGAAAGCGACCTGTTCACAGATGCATGCCCTCATGCTGACTGGCATGGCATGTGTCCCTGTGAGGGTCTGCACAACGGCCATTCAATCACACATACACACACTTGCACGCATATGCCGCAGGCAAGAGTGCAGGCGCCAAGCAGTCCGCAGACCTCATTGACTTCGACAGCGGAGCAGAGCCACATGCACGGCCAGGCACAAGCGGCGATGCGTGGCCCAGCTCTGCCACAGGCGCTGCCTTCGAAGGGCATACCCATGGCAGTGCATCAGGGCACTCCCCCCAGGCAAGAAATCCTGGCCATTCGCAAGCAGACTCACAGAGTGATGCATGGCGCAGCCAAGCCCCCCAGCACAGCCGCACCCCCAGCACCACGTTCGCCAACCTGCTGGACTCCGAGATGCCCAACCCGCTGCTGTGGAACGATCCCTTCCAGCAGCACCAGCAGCAGCAGCTCAACCAGCAGCAGCGACAGCCGCCTGTTCAGCTCCCACCCCACCCCTACCTGCCTCATTCCCTTCCGCCTGCCCATTCCCAAACGTATACCCAATCAGTGCCGCAGCCACACTTCTACGCACCCGCTGCGCCCCAGCAACCCGCTGTATGGCGAAGTGGGTCTGTGGGGTACAGCCCGAGCTCACATGCCCACCCGCCTCCACCTCCTCCTCCCCCGGTACCCCCCCCCGCCCTCTCTGCCTGCGGGTCCTAATGGGACGTTCCCTTACGCACCAGCCCCTGGCTTTGTTCCCCCTCCGCCTCCACCTCCCCCACCTGTACCGCCCCCTCCCCCTCATCTCCCCTCATCCCTAGCCAACCCCTCGAGCATTGCATCGCGCACCGCCAGCGTTCCTGCCTCGCAAGGTGTGTGCCGCTGGTGGGCCCTCTTCAATCTGGTGCAGCTGATGTGCTGTTCTCAACCTCTCGCTGCCTTCCCAATGCAATTCGATGCTGCCTATCGGCAGTCAGTGTGCACTGATAAGCACGCAGTGAATATGGAAACACACAACATAGGGCTTGACTGCTGCCGGCTTATAGCCGCACCCAGGTTGTGCGTTCCTGCAACCCAGTGACAGCGCCTCCAGCCATCTTCCCTTTGCCTGGAGCTTCTGAAAACAGGCAACGCCCATCACTTTACTGGGGTGTCTGCTTTCCTCTTTTGCTTTGTGCAGTATCTAACCTCAAAGTCTGTCCTCTGGTGGCCAAGGACTCAGGGCCGCTGGGTCCCGCCCTGCTCTTCCCTGCTTGTTCCGACACCCAACCTTGCATCCAAGTATCTCTGCTTAATGTGTGTTTGCACGGGAGCACTCAAGTATCTTCGCTTCATGTTAGTTTGCGCAGGGCCAGAGCCATGGTGGCAGCAGGCGGTCTGCATGCTTCCTCCTCTGCTGCAAGCTTAAGGAGCAAGGGGGGCAGCTGCTGTTCCGCTCCAGTACCCAATACTGCGTCCTTGGATCTTAATTGCTTTGTATCTGCTTTTTGCTTTGTGTTCGCTTGCGCAGGGGCCAGGACCATGGTGGCGGCAGGCAGCTTGCGTGGCTCCTCTGCTGCAGAGCTTGAGGAGCAGGGGGTGCAGCTGCTGCTGGCAGCTGATGCGGCGGGCGAGCTACAGGTGAGGGAGGATAAGCTTGCATGCCTACGTGCGTGCATGGATATGTACGTGTGTCAGTGTTGCCTTAAAATCCATCATACCATGCCTTTGAACATGAACAGACTTGTCCAACTTTCCTCATCAACATGAAAATGACTCACAGTAAGTTGTGGAACCTCTGTGTGGGAGGCTGTTTGGAAGTTCAGGAGCCTCTGTGCGGAGCAACTCCCTCCCCCCCTCCTGTAGAGAGCCCTTTGCCAACTTGAATCAAAATTACAATGTTTGGAGTGTTAAACAATTTAGTGGTGGTGATTTTTAAAGCACAAAATAGTTGTGAAGAGTCAGCATGATGAGAACTACTTACTTGGTTGCTGCTATCCCGACCAACAAACGTAAGGCCAAATGGCACCAGCAGGAGCCCTCAAGGGACAGCCCCACCGCCAGCACTCATAGATGAAGGGACAAATGAAGAGGTACAGCACTCGGCAAGTTGCAGCTCATGCAAGTTCACCTCCTAGTGCGAAAGGAAAACACAAGAGCAGCACCGGCCATCAACAAATGTACTGCATGGATGCTCAAGCAGAAAAGCAGGGCAGGCTGGCAGGAGCGCTTGGACAAAGCAGCATCATACAAAACACAAATGCACACAGGGCAAACGGCTGCCCCTCAGCTACAGACTTGATTTGCTTCCATGCTTATGCAAAGGTTGTACTTTGAGCTTACAAAAAGCAATAAGAAGCGCATTAACAGTGATACTTGTGCCAAGAGAGCAGCACGACTCCAATGAAACAACAGCCTTTTCCACACATGCTATCACTCCAGCCTCCCAGGCTAGGCCATCAAAGGTTAAAGACATAAAAAGAGCATTCTCTAGAATGCCATTTTGGTGTGAGACATGAGGTCAAGTTTATCCAAAAACCTGAAAGTAAACACTGGTGTGTGTGTATGTGTGCGTGTGTGTGCATGTGTGTATCGCTGCTTGTGCATGTCCTAGCTCAGGTTCTTCAACAGGGCTCTCCGCACATTGTTCTTTTTCTGTGCATAGGAATAATCAGCAGGCCTGTGTGTGTGTTTGTGTGTGTGCTAGCACCGGTTTGTGCGAATCAGCGAGAGAGGCAGGTCTTGGAATCTCAGTGTAAAGAGCATGCACGTAGGTAAAGTTGTGTGTTGCAGCAAGAGGAATGCAGGCTTTAGAGTTTGCTGATTTGAACATGGACCAAAATCTCAAGTCACTTCATTCCTCGCAACACCTAATTCGATCAGCTTTGCATTGAAGCAGGGCCAGTTGGCATTCCGTCCTGGTCCAGCTTGAGTGGAAAATTGACTTGGGTTTGTTTTTTCAATGTTGAACCTCAAATTGTTCTGAACCTGTGCCGCAGGGGGTTGTTTTTTCAGTGTTGAACCTCAAATTGTTCTGAACCTGTGCCGCAGGGGTTTGTTTTTCAATGTTGAACCTCAAATTGTTCTGAACCTGTGCCGCAGGGGTTTGCTTTTTCAATGTTGAATCTCAAGTTGTTCTGAACCTGTGCCGCAGGAGCGCTACCCCTTGTTCCATGCATCTGTGGATGCTCTCACCCTGGCAGACGTCAAACGGCTGCTGGATCAGTACAAAGAGCTGGTCATCAAATACGAGTGCTTGGCACGGGTACGGATATGCTTGGATCCACCCAGCAGCTCATGTGGCTCGCAGCTTGCTGAATGCCTATGCAAGTGTCTCCTCCCAATTCACAATTTGAATTATCCCTTTTTGCTGCCTTTATTGCCTGTGTGAGGTGTGTGCTGCATCCCTTTTATGGTTCTCCACATCACAAAGGTACAGAGCATCTGCATCAGCATTCATGCGTCAGTAATGCCAGCCTGTGCTGCTGCGTGCACTAGCAGATGTTTCCCTTACTTTTACTGCTCGGTTCTATGCTTGCATACATGGATTACATGCCTGACCAAGCCCTTTACTGTACCTTCTTTCCCCTGGCTTCATCCTCTTCTTCTCTGATCGCACACTGGCCCCCCCCTGTCCTTGTCCGCATTGCATGTGCTCGCGTATGAATGCATTCCTTGAACCCTGCTTTTGCTGTGCCCATGACTGCTGGTATGCCTTTTACCCACCCTGTTTACAACGTCCACCACTCTCAGGCAGTGGAGGAGCCTCTTCGCACAGCCCATGCTCAAGCCCAGCATCCATCGCTACCAGCCACAAGCACCTCCTTCTGTGACCCTGCAACTTCCTTCAACGCCACTTCCACTGGTGTGCCCCTGTCCCTGGCCTCCACGGCCCAAAGCACCGCAGCCTCTGCAGCCCACCCACCCCCGCCACCTCCTCCACCTGCAAATAACACACGGCAGCAGCAGCAGCAGCAGCAGCAGCAGCGGCAGGTATCATCGTCGCTGACTGAGGCCCAGCACTCCTCCAAAGCTTCACAGGATGCACCACCGCAAGAGCAGCACCCTGCTGAGCCCCTGCACAAGCAGGAGGCTGTGCACAAGGCCCATGAGCATCACAACCAGAAGCAGCAACAGCAGCAGCAGCACACAGGTGGGGATGAGACACTTACACAGCCAAAAGGGCAGCAGCCCCAGCCTTCAATCAACACTCCGAATGAGGGCAAGTTGAGCACACAAGCACAACAGTCGCTGCCTGCTGCTACTCAGCACGAGGAACTGAGCGCGGCGCCGCACATCCAACAATCACAGCCTGCTGTCACTCAGTTGAAGGAGCAGGTGAACTCGACACCAGAGGGAGACCAATCACGGCCTTCCCAGCATGAGGAGGAGCCTGACCTGAAGTCAGTGGGTCGTCAGCCTCAGTCTGCATGTGCTGGGCAAAGGGAAGAGCCCAGCACGGAGCCAAACTCAAAGAAGCACCAGGCTGCGGGTGCTCAGGAAGCGGAGAAGCCCAGCCGGCAGGCGGAGGACCACCACTCGCTGGCTGCAGCTGCCCAGCACGTCAATGAGCTCAGTCCTCCACAACCGCAGGATGGGCTGGGGCAGCTTGCAGCTGCTCAGCAAGGAGAGGAGCACAGCAGGGAGCCACAAGAGCAGCATCAGACCGCCGGCATGCAGGGGAAGCAGGATCCCAGTAGGCAGCCGGAAGAGCGTCAGCCGCAGTTTTCGGCTGCCCAGCAGCAGGTGGAGCGCAGTCCTGGGCCGCCAGAAGATGAGCATGCACAGCTTGTAGCTGCTCAGCAGGGCGTGCGCATGCCAGGCCAAGGAGATCTGACCCAGACCCAGGCAGGGGGCACACAGGCACAGGATGCAACACAGCAGGCCCCATCCACTGTTGCGTCGGAGTGCAGCACAATGCAGCAACCACCCTCGACATTCATCGTTGATGTTCCTGAGATGGAGCAGTCGTTGAGGAGCGAGGCAGGGGAGGATGGTGTGTGGTGGCGGCGGTGCACACTGTACTCCAATGCCTCGCTGGCAGAAAAGAGCATGGGAGAAGAAGGGGGAGAGGTTGGTCCACAAAGCATGGGAGAGGAAGGGGTGAGAAGCATGGTGCATGGCAGTGAGGATGGGCAGCTGCAGCAGGGGAGTGCTTTGGGCTTGGGTGTGGTGGCCGCCTCCACACAGCGAGAGGAGCAGGAGCCACAACAAGATGCCGCTCTGCAGTGCAGTCTTGCTGCCTCTGCTGTTGCGCCTGCAACCCTTGGAGGTGTGAACACTACTGCTTTGCAGCAGGGGAGCGAGGAGCAAGGGGGAGGTGAGGAGCAGCAGACATGCTGCAGCGGCAGTTTGCACCAAGAGGTCACTCCTGGCTCTGGAACACTGGGAACTAAGCAGCAGCAGCAGCAGCAGCAGGTGAAGGGCAGCCAGGGAGCGGAGGTGCAGGGGCAGGAGGGGGACTTGCTGGGAGGGGATGTTGCCCCTGAGCAGCAGCAGCAGCAGCAGCAGCAGCAGCAGGTCGAGGGTGGCCAAGGAGCTGCAGAGGTGCAAGGGCAGGAGGGGGACCTGTTGGGAGGGGATGTTTGCTCAGCAGAGCAGCCGTGCGCTTTTGACAGCACCCAAGGGTCAACTTTTGTGGGCAGCAGCACTGTGGATGCTATCATCGGGCAGGGGGTTGAGCATTGGATGTTGGGCTCGGGCTCTATGACGCAGGAGGGCAGCAATGATGCCGCAGGCGCACAGGCCAGGAGTGCTGAGCTGGGTAGCTGACATATGCCTGCAAGCCGATCAGCCTGGCCTCAGGCAAAAAGGCATTAGATGTTGGGCGCTATGACGCAGGAGGGCAGCAATGATGCCCCAAGCTTATCTGCTAGAGGATGTGAAGGCATCTCCTTGAGGGTCCTCCAAACAAAGTTGGGGGGGGATAAGGGGCTGGGAGCGGTGTCCGTCGTGCCAAGTTTCCTTCCCTGGCATATCTGATGAAATGAGGAGGGCACCTGCGTTTTCCTTGGGGAGCACCATTCTGACCCGGCACCATTTTGACCCTCTGTGTGATGGAGAGTGATTTCTACCTTGGAACTTCTCTCCAATGTTTCACCTTGTTGGCTTCAAGACTGACTGTCTGTGTGGAGTGACTTTCATGCTGTGCTTTATCTGCCCTCTGGTTGAACATGAAGAATGGATCAGTCATGGATGATATACGTGACTGTAGAGCAAGCATTGATTATGTTGGTAGGCACCATGTTCGGGTCCTGCAGAGGAGAACATGAACAGGCTGTCAGACATCCCACTCTCCACCAAAAAGGAGCGAATCCTAAGCCATGCATCTTAACACCATCCCAATAGCTTGTGGGTGAGCAGAGCACAGAGGTTTCAATCGCTTGTTCCTTCCTAATCACTTTCCTAAGGGACCCTTTCTCAACAACTCATGACATTAATCGAGGAAATTGGTCAGGCTAGAGGAAAGAAGGAAAGGGGGAATGCCAGAGAAAAAGGAGGAAAGAGGGTTGCATAGCTGCCAAACCGTCATTTAATCCCTGCCAAAAAGGAAAGCGATGATACTTGCACAGGTCTCAGACCAACATAAAAGGTTCATAGAGGCAAATTTGTTTTAAGATGATGTGGCGCTGGAGGCTAACAGGGACAAGGTTGACAAGGGAAAAAAGGCCTCAGTCAAGACGTTTGACTGCTAGCCTGTTCATAAAAACATGTTTACAGGCATTGCAGATTAAGCCAGAAAAGAAAAGAAAAGAAAAGTCTACGCAGGCCTGGGGTCGCGTGCATTAAGGAAAGTTCCCTTAACTAGCAAGCTAGCAAGGGCCTCACCAAAGGTCCCTCAAAACTACACTAGCTACAGCTAGCCTAGGAGAGGGAAAGAGACAGAACTAATGAGGATCTGGAGGGTTGTCAGCTGTGCCCCGAGACGCCCGGACTCTCCTTCTTCTGGTAGCCACCTCCGCGCGCCCAGCGCCCCCCCCCCCCAGATGTCCCCTGTAGGCAAAGAGCATGTCTGGTGTTAATGATAGTGGTTAATTTCTGTACAAGATGAGTTACAATGGGGTTTGACCTTCAGCCAGGTAGTTTGGCTGCTCGGTCTACTCAACTGTTCCAACTGCACAAAAAGGGGTTACAAGGGGTTACAAGGGGTTGGCCTACAGCCCGAAAATCTGGCTGATCGGCTGCTGGTGGTACATTCTCATCCAGCATCAAAAATTGAAACCAGTTCAGACAAAAATTTTGAAAATCTGTGCGAGTCTTGATTTAGAAAAACATTGACCTCAAGATTAGTCACAACGTGAAAGCTCGCCAAGAAAGGAACAAAATCAGTATTTGGAAGCTGGGCAAAAGTGTGTAACGGTTTAAAAAGATCAATGAACAGGTCCTTGTATTTTCTGCGCAGCTCACACAACTCATAGCAATTGCAGTAGAAAAGAACATGTTTCTCGTCCTGGACTTCAGCACATCCACACTTATCACAAATATTTGAACCACCCAACCATTTACAGGACTCGACCTTCAAGCAGTGGGCACGAAGCCTAAACCTACTCACATTCCTCATGACTCCTTTATCCAGATCCTTAAACAAATATGATGGGATACAGAAGGGTGTGCGTCCTGTTTGATTCAAAGGTACTCCACACCAATGATGGTAAGTCACTGCTTTTCTGTTCACCTCTCGGGGACTTAGGGCGTCTGCTTCCCTCCAAACCTTCTGCTGTCTGTACCTCAAATCCCCTAAAAAATCCTGCATGGGTATCTTGGAAGCACTCAGTAATTTCTGTTTAAACACCTCCTCATTGCGCATGCCACTAAATGACTTGGACACATGTGCAGACCAACAGGACTCATCCATATCAGCAAGGTGTAAATCTGCCTTCAGCACTTGGCGTTGTGTTTCGCTGTTAGAAACAAGCATGTTGTTGAAAATTTTAACAGTAGCCCTAAACCAATAAAACTGTAAGGGCTCTTGACCACACTCTCTCAATACTGGCCAGTTCGTGGCAGTACTTTTCACACCTAGAAAACGCCTTAGAGAGCATAGTTGCCTTTTTTGCAAATGGCTTTTGAATTCACTGCTTTCTCGTAAGTACTCTGTACCCCACACTTGGCACGCGTACATCCCAGCCGGAATGCCATACACCTTAGAGAGCCAAATCAGAGCACTGCACAAAAAATATCCATGAGATCGGAAATAAAACGATAAGTGTCATTATTTTGCTTCTGCAAGAAATGAATAGCATCCTCAGAGCTAGCTTGAGAATAGTAGAAAGTGCCTAAATCGTCCAGAAAAATTCTATAAGACGAGGGGAAGTCAGAAAATAGCTGTGCATAAGCCCTTCGAAGAGAGCACACAGAAGCGCAAGAACAAAGGAACACGGCATGCTTTTCGTCTTGGAGTCCTTGTTCACATTTATCACAAGTTGATGTGTGCTCCTGCCAAAGTGATGTCTCAACTCTTAAATTATGAGCATGTAAGCGAAAACTTGCTATGTTTCTTAGCGTGCGCTTGCCCAAATCAAGATGCAAATACCTGGGGACAGAAAAGGGCGCACCATGAACAGACAAGGGTCCCAAAGGAAGTGCCATCCAGTGATGATATTTGGCTAATTTTTTTGTGTGGTCACCATGTTCTGCCAAGGCATCAGCATTCCACACACCTCGCAGCCTTTTTCTCAGATCAACAACAAACTCCCTCATGACTATAGGCTGCCCTGACCGAACACAATGAGTAAACACGTTGCACCTGTCCAAGCCTGTGCAGGCAGTTTTTTTTGTCCAAGCCTGTGCAGGCAGTTTTTTTTTGTCCAAGCCTGTGCAGGCAGTGTCCAAGCCTGTGCAGGCTGTGTCCAAGCCTGTGCAGGCTGTGTCCAAGCCTGTGCAGGCAGTGTCCAAGCCTGTGCAGGCTGTGTCCAAGCCTGTGCAGGCAGTGTCCAAGCCTGTGCAGGCAGTGTCCAAGCCTGTGCAGGCTAATTTCTGTAGGATAGGATAGGATAGGATAGGGTTACATAGCTGTACCTGCCTAAAGGGCAGCTTAGCTGAAGCAAAAGGTGCCTGTAACCAAACCAAACCAAACTTGTGTAATGTCAACTGAAAGCCTCGAGCTGAGTTCAGAAGTGTCAACTGTAAAAGACACACACACTGTCACTCTAAATGAAACAAGCACGCAAAGTCATGTACAAAAAACTCCATAAGGCTGTAGTGTTAGGAAAATACACTTTTGTGTTTCCAAAAGAAGCACAGAAATTTTGAGAAAGGCACCTAATTTCTGTAGGGCATGACAGCTTAATTTGCAAGCTAGTGATTTAGCTTTTTGATTGGTTAGGCCCAGATTGACAAGAGGTTTGATTGTATACTCATTGTAAATGGTGCCGGCAACACCAATCAGGATGATGTGAAGAGTCACTTTGTTATTCCTGTTTGGATTTCTTGAGCTGCGGGTTTTTAGTCTGGTTATAAGATTATATATATAAGATTAAGCCATCAGTGAAAAAGTGCGACTGCTAGGCTGCTCATGTGAAAGACTGTATTATAAATATGTAAAGGAGTGTTTGTGCCCATGCATGTAAGTGTACCAAAAAAAACCTTGCCAAGAACAAGGGAAAAATTTTCCACTGGTGTTTGTATGACAAAGCAACGGCAAATAAACATCAGGAGTTTGCCAGGACCAACCGACTACATCAAAAAAAGGAGGAGAGCAACATATGAGTGTTTGTGTGGTAACTTAAGGAAGAAGCACGGTCTGTCACACTGAGCATGCCAGTCAAATAATAGTAAATATAAGATTGATGTAAGGAGGAGCAGCACATGCACAATGAGAGGGTCAGGAACATCAAACATGGTCTGGTTCATTACTCTCTTGCTGCAGGCTTGAATGGTGCCTGGACAGGGCATCCTGTGGGAGACGGGGAGGTGTAGGAGAGAGAGGCTAGCAGGGTACAGCACATGCTCACTGCTGCTTTACAGAAAGGTCAACATCCATTCCAATTACACCAACCCTCAATCTCTCCTGAGGGCCTGGTGTTATAAAGAAAGAAAAAAACTATGTAGAATAGGATAGGATAGGGTTACATAAATGTACCTGCTTACAAGGGTAGCTTAGCTGAAGCAAAAAGGTGCCTGTAACCACACCAAACCAAACTTGTGTATAAATGTCAACTGGGTGTGGAAACAATGTCATGAGCTGAGCTCAGAAGTGTTAATTGCTGAAAGAAACGCGCGCACAGCCACTCGGCATGAAATGAGCATGTGAAGTTAAGCACAAATCCCACCAGGTGAAGTTTATGATACGCTTCGTATTTCAAATCTCAGCATCCACTGTCATAGATGCATTGTAATGTTTCAGAGAAGGTAACTGCAGCAACAGCCTGGATTGTTCATATATCAGCATGAGACATCAGGTGCATTATATTGCTCGAAGCTCTATAAACAGGCTTCATGACACTCCAAACACCCGGGCCCTATCAGAGACCGCAGAGTCCGTCAGGTCCTAGACTAATCCCATACATGGCTCGAGCCTTGGACGGATCCAGGTTTCCCCCATACACTCCCCCATACTTCCTATTTGGGACCCACGGCGCATTTATAGCCTGCGCAATCTTGTGTGCTTGGACTCGGCTTGCACTGCAAAAAAGAAGGCTTCCACCCCAGCTGGTGTTGCTTCGCAGGGCAGCGCCCCTGCGTTCCTGGAGCGCAGCATTTGCACGCTACGTAGGCTCTGCCGCTCTCCTCTGTCGATGCTGCATGCTGCTGCCCAGTTGGTGTCCGCAGATTTTCAGACGAGCTGGTCAAAA
Organism: Dunaliella primolecta; assembly: GCA_914767535.2. Taxonomy (NCBI): domain Eukaryota; kingdom Viridiplantae; phylum Chlorophyta; class Chlorophyceae; order Chlamydomonadales; family Dunaliellaceae; genus Dunaliella; species Dunaliella primolecta. The sequence continues at coordinate 7,349,446 of OU611762.1, forward strand.
CTGCCCCGAGTAGCTTGGCCCCCCTGCTGCTGCTGCTGCTGCTGCTGCTGCTGCTGCTGCATCTCGAGAACCACACAATTGAGCTCTTCGACTTGCTGCACTAGCTGGCACAATTGTTGCTTGGTCTCCATCTCTCCTGTGTTGAAAAACACAGCTGAGTCCCTTCTTGACACCCCCCCCCCTTTTTATTGATTGCATAGTATAGTATATAGTCTAGAAACTACACAGGCAGTGAGAGCACTTCCTACATCAATTAAGGAAAAGGAGACACATCGGCTTAAAGAGCCATGAGTCTTCCTCACTAGAGGGCAAGGGGGAAGCTAGTGAGGGTCTGGTGGGTTTCTGGAAACATGCGGCTCCAGTGCACTAGAGTTATGGTGAGTATTTTTGATTTCAATGGCACGTCTGGTAGAGGTGAACTTTTGTGTATATTGCACAGAGTGGGCATGGAGCTTTTGTGCAAGCTTGGTAGACTTATGCACGTCAATCCCCTAGTTTGTTTTATTGATCCAGGGTATGGGCAGTATAGATAGTCCCACCCACACCCAGAAGGATTGTGTGGAGAATGATCTCAGCACCTTAAAGTTGTTTGCATAGTTCACTGTGTTGCCGCTGTGAGGCTTGTAGCTGGGCACCAGGCCTTGTATCTTCACAGTTTAATTTCTATTAAGTGGATATGGCGGTTTTGGATGTTCAACTCACGAAGTTGCCTGGCTGGAGTTGTGCTGCTTCTTACTTCATCATTACGTCTCATACTGCGGAGTACCTGATGTGAGTGGAGAGTAGGTAGACTATTAGGGTTAGCAGGGCAAGGAGTGACCAAAATAGCATCGGGGCGGCTGGAGGTGCGTCTAGCTTGATCAAGAATGCTGATGCGTAAATTCATAAATTCTGAAGGTGAATAAAAAAAACTGCAAGTCTGATACGATTATAACATTATTTTCACTTTCAGCGAGCATATCAGTTACAACACCAGGATTCAGACAGGGAAAGAGTTAAGGAGAGGGTTACATAGCAGTACCTGCCTACGTAAGCAGCTTGTCTGAAGCAAAAAAGAGGCCTGTAATCAATCCATTCCGATCTGGAGAGAAAGTTCCAAAACATCTAACTCAGTCACAGCATTCCAAACTGCTGACACGAACTTGGCTAACTTGGCCAAAGGAAGGTATTGTTACATCGCTATATCCGCCTACAAGGGCAGCTGAGCGGAAACACCGAGACAAAGGAAAGGGTTACATAGCTGTTCATCCTTGAAAGAGCAGCCCAGTTGAAGCATAAGGGAGGTGCCTGTTACCAAAACAAACAATCTTTACAAAGACAAAAGAAAAGGAAGATGCATGCACTCCATTTAACTAGCTGTGTGTGTTGCTCAAAATGATTCAATGTAGCCCCAGCCACCTCTCTCATAATGTCCATGCACTATCTAAAGCTCATCAAAATGATCATCATGAAGAAAAGATGCCTGTTACAGGCTGTGAATTGACAGCAGAAAAAAGTGCTGAGACAGCTGTACATTACTCCTGCCCACGACATACCATGTCTGTATTATAACTATCAACATTGAAGGCACAAGCCACGGGTAACACCTGTGGTCACAATCCACGCCACACAGTAGGAATGCGCACTAAAATGGGGTCATAAACGAATAATAAAACATATGAAATTTACAAACATAATTTTTGAAATGCTCCTTGCTCCGAATGCTCTCTCACTCTTTCCAGATTTAAATTGAATTCAAACTTCGACAGCTCCGAAAATTTTGCTATTTTTATAATTTATAATCCGTGCATCCCCTGGCTACTTGAAGAATGCGGTGCGCGGCTACCTCCTCCCTGCTTGCGGCATTCCTGCTGATCTGCACCTCTGCTGGCGTAGCAGCACGGCCCCTTGGGCATCGAGGTGAGGAGTTTACGTGGGGCCCAACGCTTGGATTGGTAGGAGCTGTGAGAAGTTGGTCAATGCATGTTATATTGGCTGAGCTGTTGGTCAATGCATGTTATATGGGCTGAGCTGTTGGTCAATGCATGTTATATGGGCTGAGCTGAGGGATGGCTTGCAGAAACTGTTGCTGCCCCCAATTCAAGGTCTGAGTCTGTACAGGCATGCTCCATGCCTTAGGCACCTGGTCTGAGGTGAGGCTGGTGTACGTCCTGTGAGGAGCTGAGGGCATTCCAGGACCTCCCCCAAATTCAAGCTTAAGGTTGGCCGGCCCTGCAGGCTGTCAAGCTGGGATCCCAGGAAGCCGGATTCGCCATGCTTTTTAGGTAGCCCATTCAAAGATGCCCTCTTGATGCTGCAGACGCTTCATCCAAGATCACAAGTCTGTCTGTACAGACAGTTTGTCTGCCATGCCAGGTCCATAGTTTGTGGTGAGGTTCATGAAAAGGTGCATGCTTGCCCGCTCCGCTTGCGTGTCAGGTCCCTGGTCTGTGTTGAGGCCCTGGGCTCTTGAAAGGGCCAAAGATCATACACATTCTATCAGTTGTCTGCCCTGCAGTTGGCCTCTCCTGAACCCTTCCTCCTTTTGCACTTCAATTAATTACAGGGCCTAGCAGGTTCTAAAAAGAACTGCTGGTGCTGTGAGAATCTTGAATCAAAGCCAGCAGTATAGCCAACAGGTTGCACGTCTTCAGGTTTGATCATGTGGCATGTGATTATTTCCGCTCCACTCCTTCAAAATTGCTGCTACTCACCCAGGTGGGCTGACTGGCAGGCGCCTGGCGCAGGAAGGCAACTCCACGGCCATTGCCACAGCCATCTCTCAGGTGATCTTGTAGTCCACACAGACTTCTACCAGAGAATTGAAATATGCTTGATAATGTAGTGGAAATAAGAAGGCAGCACCTCGAAAATGTTCTTGGAGAGTGCGTCCAAGGCTTGTCTGCAATTTTCCACCTTTGCAAAAGGCTTTGGTGACAAAGGGCTTGCGGAAAAGTGTCACAAAGCCTGTCACCTGGCAAGCAATTCTTGTTGGCTGTGGTGCCTCAGAAGCATGCCTGCACAAGAGTCCTGGTTTCTTCCATATCTGGCTCGGCTTTCGCATTCAAGGAGAGCATGCTATGTGCCTTGCAGCAAAGCAAGCGCTGGCTTTGAATCCTTGCCCAGGCCACAGGATTGTACCCTGCAAAAATCTCTGCAGGTTTTCTTTGTTTATGTAGGAGTTGTCTCAATGCCTGCACATATTTTATTTTTTTTTCTTTCCAGCAGGCTCTGGCTCAGGGCGACACCAATGCTGCTGTCATGGAAGTTCCTTGGTAGTGTGCTTTACTGCCTACACAGCATTTCTTTCTTCCTTCCTTTCTTTTATCTTTCTTTCTTTAGTTTTTTCCTGCAGGCTCTTGCTCAGGGCGACACCGATGCTGCTGCCACAGCCATTGCTGAGGCAACAGCTGCGGGGCAGGGCGATGCGGTTGCAGCTGGGCTTGCCATCGCCACCAGCACTGGAGACAGCACAGCCATTGCACAGGTGCGTGCGTGTGTGCGTGTGAGTGTGTTTTTTCAGATCAGGAATACCTGCATAAAGATGTAAATTTCCAGCTATCAGTGTCCATGTAAAGATCTCTGACATATCTTTGTGCACAATGCTTCTTGAGCCCTCTCAGAGTCTGCCTTAAGTTTTTAAAAGCAAAAAAATGAAAGAAAACAGCTAAAAGACAGTGAAACGCTCCAATAAATATGGGTAATGCAACAAACTGGCATAAAGTGGCGAAAGACCTCCAGCAAGCTCAACAATGAAAAGTTGTGTAGACCAGTGGGTGACTAGCAGCACCTGGCTCCAGTTCTTGGCTTTGAGAATTGCTTTTGCTTTCCATGGGAATTGTCAGGAATATTGCAGAGGGGGTTATCTGAGCCCCAAAATCAGGTGCTTTTTGCATGCTCCCTGTATATGTGTCCTGTGACGGGCTGTTCTCAAATGTGGGCTCCTCCGGTTGCCTGGGCTTTCTATAGCACTAGGGTTTCAAAACAGCCAGTTACGGGAAGCGTGCCTAATCAGCCGCGGCGTGAACCCTACTTTTTACCACCAAAACTCCACATCTAACCACCCACTGCACCACATTGGGTGTTTTTGGGTGATTAAGAGACCTTGTACCAAAGGAATAGCATTGCAAAAGAAATGGATTAAAAAGACCCGGTGGTTGGTAGTTTACGGTGGTTTCAGCCATTTTTCCATGAAAAGCACCGAACTAGGGTTTACGTGCTAGATGTGAGCTTTAGCTCAGTCTATCTAAGTACACAGGGCAACTCACACAAATTTGAGCATATGCTCTGGTGTCTTGTAACGCCAGCTACACTTCAGAGTAAAACTTGGCCCAATCACATGAAGTGGCTGTGAGTTGGCGCACTTTAAATGCAAAAAAGTAGCATATTTGGGGGTTCGCTCAGAAAGCCCCCTCTGGGAATATTGAAGGGCCTGCAAGATGTAAAGCGCGTCTTTACACTCTCTACTTACACTAGCTTTGCCTTTGATCAAGGATTCTGTAATGCTGCAGTTTGCCTCCTTTCCTCCTCGAAAGCTGCTATCCTTGACCTGATCTCGTTCCTTGTGCCAAACTCCTTCAGGCTGTAGCATCTGCAGTCAGCGAGAAGGGGGCCAACGCAACTGCAGTGGCCCAGGCTTTGTCTGAAGCCACCAGTGAGGTAGGTTGCGGCAATGTTCTCATGGTGAGTCGTAATTGCTAGCTAGGGAGGTTCCCTTAATGCAGGCAGCCTTTTAGGGGCTGGCATAGCTTTTTTTAGGCATTGCTGGTGGTGATACGTGCTCTTAGGTTGGTAATTTGTGTGCGACACTGATCTCGCATGACAACCTGGTTTTTTGAAAGCTTGATGGTGTAACGATCAAGCAACATGCCCAGGTCTCGTTTCATCATACAGCTTGCAAGATTTTGAGCCCAATAGCAATGATTATTTACAGGACTAAGGAACAAGGAGAAAAAAAATAAATTTGAACGGAGAACCTTCCAGGAACCTGGAGAGTGTCAGTTCCTGGTGTGATAGCGCTTAGTGTCGGCCCAGTGGCTGTTCTTTCATAAAGGCGTTTGATTTGCACCTCCCTTAACTCGGTGCCTGTATCCATCCCCATGCTGAAATCCTGCCGCTTTTTTGGCTTAAATATACCTTGCTTTTGTCTTCTGCTCGCATCCTTGCAGGCCAATGGAGACGGAAATGCAACGGGCAATCCAGATGAGGCTGAAAGCGTGGCTCAAGCTGTTGCCTCGGGAGATGTGGACGGCATCTCAAGGAGCGTTGCCAACTCCTTTGGAGGTGTGTCAATGCATGTGCAAGGAAAAGGGTCCTCAGGCTGCTGACGGTTGGCCATTGCCTCCCTCATGTTCCAGCAGCTGGACGGTCCTCCCATCCTCTGTTCACATCTTTTGGAAAGAAACGTTTTCCCTACATGCCTCAATAATCACCATGTAGGCAGACCTGGCATGCGTAATGTGTTCTTTTCCTTTTTTTCCATCACCACCACCATCAACTTCACCATATTCACCATCACCATCACCACCATCATCATGTCTGCAATGGCAGTTCAGTTGCTTTTAGTCATCTAACCTATTTGCAGGCAAGGTGTCTGCTATTAGCAAGGCATCCTCCACGGCAATAAACGAGGCTGCAAGTGCCACGTCTGAAGCTGTCTCCATTGCTATTGCCAAGGTAGGTTGTGAAGAGAAGCACGCTCATTTGAGCATTCTAAACTGGAAAAGTTGCAACAGGAGTCAAGCTGGCAGTATTTGGAGAAGTTGACTAGCTGTCCTTGCCGTGCTTCCTTTCCTTTGTCAAAGATGCTTCACATTGCCAGTTCAACAGGAAAAGGAGGAAAAAGGAAAGGAGAGGAAAGGAAAGGAAGAGAGAGGAAAGGAAAGACAGTGTATGCCACAGGCTATCTAGGGCCTCTCCGATGCAAGGGAAAAATTAATTTGTATGGCTTTAAACGGCTGTGCTCGCCCAACATCACGTTATAAGAGCCCCTCGGCCTTGCCATGCGGCCACGTTTACTCCCAAAACAAGGTACATGATTTAGACAGCTTTCCCCCTCCCTTACATCTTGCACATCCAAAAGAGCAACAGTATAGGAGGAGGTTGGGAAGGTGACTGCTTGCAAAATCATCTAGACTCGCTGAGAGAAACAGCCCCAACTGACGAATCAGAGTCCCAGAATCCGGCTGGTTTGACATTTACTTCAAGGAACAAGTTGTATCTATCACAAAGCCCTTTATTCTCAAGAGGAGAGGATGTCCAGTTCGATGTGCTAGGTGACCCGGTAACACATAATTGATCCAAAGGTGGGATCCATGCACACTTAGTCAGGCACCAGCTCCCCAAACAGCAGATTTTCATAAATGGTTAAGAAACTGTTGAGAGGCTACTTGTAAGAACCATTCCCTAGCAGGTGAGAGGCCCCACTTCTGGCCTCATTCAGGCTCCTTTGAAAACTCCTTTAGTTAGCAAACCCAATAATCCCGGTTCTATTTCCTGTATCTTGCAATTGCAGGCTTGCGGAGGGGGCAATGCAGTTGCTCTTGCAGTTGCTGCTGCAGAGGCGGTAAGCAAGTGTGTGTGTTGTTGTGTCATTGCCACTCTTTCAGCAGCCTTGGAGCAACTAGAGCCAATTTTCTTGCTGCACTCTGTGGCAAGCTTACATGACTAGGTAGATTGCTTCCTTGAGGTGATGCCTTTGACACAATGTCATTCAGCTTGCGTGCCCACAATGCATGAGTGTAAGTTTCCTTGCTTCCTTACTGCAGACAGCAGAAGCAACAGCAACCGCGATTGCGGAGGCATCAGCAAAAGTGGAGGTACAGGGCGCTGGCCAGGCTTGCGCCTCTGCGTCTGCAACAGCCAGGTGATCCTTGTCTTTCATTTGGAACGTATGCAACAGAGCTCATTTCAAGAATAATATTGCGTTGTTGCCCAATGTCCGATACTGATAAAGGTATTCACTATTTAATTGGAATTGGAAACAAACTTAGGGTCCATTACGTGCGAAAACTAACCTGACACGTTTGAGACTTTGCTGGCTACAAGTCAAGTCAGTAGTGCAAAGCTTTAAGTTCCTGCTCTGAAAACACTCAACTTCTCCAGAAAAAGGTTGCACAAGACTCAATGTTTCCTGCCTGGGAGCCAAGCAGGGAAGATGTGCCCTAATATCTTGCAAGCAAGGATTGGGAGCCAAATGGCTTCAAAAAGCACAGGCTTTGTGGATTATCTTTATTCTGTTGTAAGTGTAATTCAAACTCACCAGCAAAAAGTATGCTATTGAGAGAGTACAAGAAATCCTCGCAGCCAGGATCCAAGACGAGGTAACCCTAGCCACCGTCCAGATTTTTGACTTACTCTAAGAAAGAAAGAAAGACTACGCTTGCCAAGTTCGGCCGCGTGCATTAAGGAAAGGTCACCTGTCCTGAAAGGCAGGGCCCCATCACACAGACCAAGAGAAAGAGCAAGCACATAAGTCTACTCCAGCAAGTTGGCCCGAACCATGGGACCTACGACACGACTGTCAGGCAGGCCCTGTCCAGCAAGCTTAAGACCAAACCCTAAGCCCTAAGCATGCTCTCCAAAATCCCAGCATGGCCCCCCCTCTTCCCTATGAGAGCCAACCAAGATTGGGAGGCGAGCACGGAGTGACTCACTCTAAACCTTCTCATGAAAGATATCCACGGCTCTTATGGGCAATATATAGTTCTTTCCCACTCCTTTCCCATTGTTAACGTAAAGGACTTCTACAGCCTATTTAATTTTTCTTGCCTTTCCTCTTCTCTTCATACCAGAGCTTTTCCGCTGCAATGAGAGCACAAGTGTTATGGATCACTCCTGTAGGGCTGTGGCGCGTGCTGTGGCAAAGGCTATTGCAACAGCTTTTGCTTTTGCCACCAACGACTGTGCGGCGGCTATTGCTGCAGCCAGCGCTGAAAGCTTTGAGGAGAGCATCGCTGTTGCAAGTGCTGAAGCCTCTGCTGCAGCCTGCTCCTCAGGTACAGACTCTTCTGCTTATCTGTCAAATTTGAGTGCATCAAACGGGAAAATTGCAAGCCAAAAAAAGTGTGAGTACATAAAGTGCTGATGTCTCAATCTGTGCTACTAAGAAGCCCGAATTTGTGGCTTGCTGATGATAAGCTATGCTGATATGTTCATCCCTCTGGTGAGGGAGACTCACGGCTCTTTGAGCCAATGTGTCTCCTTTTCCTTTTTGATGTAGGAAGTGTTCTCACTGCCTACGTAGTTTTTTCCTCTTTCATGTTTTGCTTGACATCCTTGGCTTAATGAGCCAAGCTTCATCAGGCTGCAGCACTGCTGGTATTTTCTTTCATGCTGATTTGATTGCAAATAGAGCAGTAAAGGAAAGCATGAAAGTAACGTTAGCATTATGGCCTACTGTACTGCAAGCTATCTCTTGCTTGGTCTGGCAAGGCAAAGCCTGTGTACAGGTCGTTCTGAAAATGGAGGATGTAAGCTTGTGGGATTGTGCCCTTTGTTCAATCATTGTGCCCCTCAAAGCTTGTGAATATCATAACTATAGGCAGTCAAACCTCACTCTTGGGCTAGCTGTGTATAGTTTACGTTTGAGAGCCCTTTGGTGAGACCCTTGGTGGCTTGCTAGTTAGGGAACTTTCCTTAATGCACGCGGCCTTTTGGCTGGCGTAGACTTTTCTTTCCTTTTCCTTTTCCCTTGCTGCCTCTTTGCACCTGATCTGTTCCTGGTGTAAGTGTGAAGCACTCCTTATATTGTAATTATCTGGCATTGTGTTCATGAATATGGAAGTTTCTGCCCGTATTCCTTCCTTCCCCAGCATGCACTGTTGCATCCTTCCCCAGCATGACTGTTTCTTTTACTTATTTGTTTTCTTCAATAATGTTCCTTCTTGCACTTCATGACATTGCAGGAGGTACGGCGGTAGCTGAGTCTCGTGCAGTGGCAACTGCTGTAGCCAAGGCTACCGCATCTGCTTTTGCAAGTGCGCTGGCCACTGTCCAGGGCGAATGCAATTGCTCAGGAGCTACCACACCCAGCCCCAGTCCTGATGGCGGCGTTGCAAGCGGTGGGTGCAAGCACACAGTGCGCTTGGTCCTGCTGATATGCTTGCATGCCCTTGCGGGCTTTTTTTTTAGGGAACCATGCCTTCATGCACGCGGCCTTTGTGGCTGGCGTAGTTTTTTTTGTTGTTGCCTAGTTTGCCTGCAGCTAGATCAAGAGAACTGCCAGCCTAATCAGAGCTGCAACTGTCTTTCCTACAGTGACTACACTGAGGTCGCCATTCAGGTTCACCTGTGTGCTTGTAAATCCTTCTACCCTTGCAGAGCCTGATTCCGGCTCTCCCTCCCCGTCTCCCAGCCCCTCCCCGTCACCCAGCCCCAATCCCAGCCCCAGTCCCAGCTCCAGTCCCAGCCCTATTCCCAGCCCCAACCCCAGCCCCAGTCCTAGCCCCAGTCCCGACAGCAATGAGGTATCAAACTGCTATGCGCTCTTTATCATATATGCCCAGCGGGTCTCCTCTTCCTTATTGATGTGAGGAGAGCTCTCTCTGCCAGCTTAATTTCTCTTTTGTTAGGCTCATTGCCCACACTGTGGGCCACAGGGTCCCACCTCATGCATGCAAGTTGTGCTGCTGTAACCTTTTTAATTACATTGCCCTTAGATGTCTTAACCCAAGCAATCATGACACAAGAAGGAAGACATCATTAGACACCACGTAGGTCATAGCTTCTGCTGAACGTTTTCAGCAAAGGTGGGAATGGCTAATCCCTCATTGATATGGATACTTGCCATAGTCAGATACTCCTGGAACGCGGCATGGAAGTCCCTGAAAATAGTTCTTGAGCTGTTCCTTTTTCTCAACGTTACTGGATTTTCCTCAACCTTACTGGCTCCCCTGCTCAACATCAAACAACAGGGCAACAATGGGAATCAAGGCAACGGCAACAATGGCAACCAGGGCAACCAAGGCAACGGCAACAATGGCAACAACGGCAACCAGGGCAACGGTAACAATGGCAATAACGGTAACCAAGGCAACAGCAACAACGGCAATAACGGCAACCAGGGCAACGGCAACAATGGAAACCAGGGCAATGGAAACCAGGGCAGAAGCAGGGCACCAGGTCTGCCAGATGGCTTTGGCTCCAGCTTCCCATCTTTTGGCTCTGTCCGCGACTGCTTTGGCTGGACTGAGAGGCTGTGCTGCCAACAGTGGGATGGACAGTCCAACAAGTGCAACTTCATTGGGTAAGTTGGAAGTCAATCATGATTTGACTTCAGCAGAGCCTGTCCTTGTCCAGCACTTGGGAAAGCTGCCTCCTCTCTTTTGGGGCCTCTGATCTTCCCTGAACCACTGATTTCAGTGCAGGAGCCTGGGTGCTGTGCGCATTCGAATTTGCATAGTCCAGGCATGCCCTCTCCTCTGCAACCTCAGGGCAAAATGTTTGCATTTTTGCTTTTGCTTGATCCATGCTGACCCCCTTTCTGGCAGGGCTTCCTTGGCAAAGGCTGCTCATGCACGCAACATTGGTTCTTCGGGGCAGCAATTGGTGCACTGCAACCAGCTGTGCAAATGCTCGCAGTTTGCTCTGCACAACACGACATGCACCTTGGTTGATTTGGCTTTTGTGTGCATGAGCCCATTCTTAGTCATGGTTTGTGCTTTGGCACATGCAGACTTGGCTCGTTTTCTTGGCCAATTGCCTTCTGTCATCAATCACTCACTTTTGAAACCATGTACTGACCCTTCTGAGCTTCCTTCAGGAACGACTACCGCTACACACTGGTCGCGACAAACCCTGCCACTTGGCGTGACAAGTTTACCAGCCGCGACTGCACTTGCCCATGATGTTTTATACCTACTGTAGGCACTAAACAAACTGTGAACATGGGAATGTAGGACAAATGCTTGTGACTCAAAAAGCCTCCCTTCCTCTTAGGGTCAACAGGACTTTGTGTTCCACTCGGAATATGTTCTGTGCGTCTCTTGTACAGGCCACATACGTATAATGTATGTTTATTCTTGTACAAAACAGACCAAGTGTTTTGCACCTGGATACTTTATTCCTGCGGATTCGATTCTGATACAAGCTTACAAATATGGATAATGTGAAATGGGCTCATGTGGTGCGCTTCAGGTTATTTCTTTTTCATGTCATTCTCTACAGCTTTGAAGCTACATGTTCTTTTTGTCTCCTGTCTACCATCTTCTTGGATGCCTTTTTGAGATCAAATGAGGTAACAGCACCTCAGCCCTGAAGTATGCATGCATGGATTGGCTCTGATATTAAGAAGAAGTGGCCAGAGTGGTAGGGTTACCATTATTCTGCTTTCCTTGTTTGGCCATTGTCATAAGTATGACTCACGAGACTTTTCCTCCATGCACGCAGCTTTTTGGCTGCGTAGCCTTTTCTTTTTCATAAGAGTCGCACTGGAGAAGAAAAGAAAGCTTCATAGGCAGAGAAAAATCTCCCACCATGAATCACGTCAAATAAGGAAAAGGAGACACATTGGCCAAAAAGAACCGTGAGCCCCCTCCACCACAAAGTTACAAATCTGAAAGTGCTAATGGGGACCTGGAGGGTTACTGGAAGCACCCGGCTCCAGAACCTGGCTGTGAAAAACATTAAAAATGAAAAGCATTGTTTTCAATAGCACACATAGTGTTAACTAGCTTGTTGGCAAACATAAGAGGATGGGAATGAAGTTTGCAAGCAAGTTTAGGATAGGATAGGGTTACAGAGCTGTACCTGCCAACAAGGGCAGCGTAGCTGAAGCAAAAAGGTGCCAAGCAAGTTTAATGGCACATTGGTGGTCTATTCCCAATTGTTTAAACTGGTTAAGGGCAAGAAAGAAAAGAAAAGTACGTAGGCAGAGAAAACTCTCCCTACATCAATTAAGGAAAGGAGACACATTGGCTCAGAAGAGCCGTAAGTCCCCTCCATCACGAAGCTACAAAAAAATATTCTAATGGGGATCTGGAGGGTTTTTAGAAGCACCCGGCTCCATAACACCCGGCTCCCTGGCTGCGAGAAGTATTCTTGTTTTCAATAGCACGCCTAGTGGTAAGAAGCCTGTTGGCATACATGACAGAATGGGCATGAAGTTTGCGAGCGAGTTTATTGGCGCGTTGGTGGTCAAGTCCCAGTTGTTTAAACTGGTTAAGGGTGTGCTCAGTGTAGCAGGTCCCACCAACACCCAAAAGGATGGTGTGGAGAGTCACAACTTTTGCATTAGTGAGTCTGCAGAGGTCTGCATGCTGCCGCTGTGCCGCCTCCAACTGCTGTCCAGGCCTCGTGTCTTCACAGTACTTAATTTCAAGTGCACATGCCGCTGGTTTACATTCAGTAGGTGGGGTTACCTCACGCGGTTGGCTGTTGAGGTCCTCAGTGTGGGGTTGTGTCTGCTGCGTAATGCATGATGGTGTGAGCAGGAGGTAGAAGGAGAAGAAGTGGGTTTGGCTTTATAGGGAGTAATCAATATAGCATCAGGACGGCTGGAGGTGAGTCTAGATCTCTTAGAAAAATTTCTTGGAAAGAGGTACGGGGGTATAATTCTGTTTGATGCATGTGCAGGGATTTGAAGGTTGTGCTGCGCCAACCTATCACCACTCCCTATGTCCATGTTAACCAAACCTGCTCCCCAAGGGCTTTTGCTAAGAGCTTAAATGATCATTCTTCCAGCAACATTGTGGCGTTCAGTTTTCATGCTGGAGATGATATGATTCTGGCAGCCTGAAAGCATGTGGAGTGCGCTGTCTAATTGATGAAAGCCTGGGAGAGGGCATAGTGGGTCAGTAGACCTTTTGAAGCGAACCGCATGTTTTTGGTTATAGAGGGTGCCAGTGCGATATTGTAAAATGGTGCGCTTCATAGGTGTGGATATACAAGGCATGTTTCTAAAGGCGTTGCTGACTTTCTTGTTAACATGAGGTAATAAGCTCTGATAGTAAGTGTAGTAGCCCGTTTTGGGGTTGGCATATCCAAGTCTGTGTTTTATATGCATATGAGATTTGAGAGCGTTTTGAAGATTGGGGAGGTAGGTGATTTTAGGATTGAGTGTAGGGGCTGTGGATGTGCCAGCATTGTGTTTTTTCCCCACCTTGGCTAACCAAAATAAATGAGCAAAAGGATTTCCACCGGGGCCTGCGCTAGGGATCCCAGTATCAGCCACATTATTATTGGCTTGGCTTGCTTGATATGCAGCAATAGCATCTGCACATTCGTTACCAGCAATGCCAGCATGAAATTTTACTTTGTAGAAACAACCATTGCTTTGTTGGGTTGCTATTGAGGGTAGATATGGTTTTTAGGACGTCCCCTTGAATATGTTGTTTGTGCTTCTCTGGGTAAATAAGTTGTTTACGTATTTGATGAAGAGAGGTGAGACTGTCTGAAGCAATGTGTGAATACGAGTGCATGATGGCAGCAGCAATTGCTGCTAATTCAGCTCGACATATGGTATTGGTGATCCAGCACCGTTGGGATCAACAAAATGTTGGCTGTCAGTGAGAGGGCAGTAGATGCCTGCTGCAACTTCTTGTTCGCAATTCTGGATATGACAGCTACCACCAGCGTATGCCCATGTCCTCCAGTCAGAGGCTTTGAGCATGGCATGTAGAAAACAATGTCTCAAACCAAAAAGGTTGAGATTACACAGTCCTGAAATTGGCTATAAGAAAAGTTTGAAGTCTTTAGGAAGTGAAATCCTCAATAAAGGTAATGTAAGGTAAGGATACATCGCTATATCTGCCTTTGAGGGCAGTCGAGCGGAAGCAGTGAGGCCTGAAACTAAGAGCTGGTTTAAGATTGCTTACCTTGTGAAGCCTAGAACTGGATTTCAATCCTTATGTTTTTGACAGTACCCTGTAATGCACAAGGAAGTGAGAACTCAAAACCATTCAAAGTTAGTTGCAAATATTGGATAAGATGGACGTTCAGAACAGTTGATGAGCAATGTGCTGCTGAAAAGGAGGGGGGCATGAGAGGAAAAGGGTTGCCTCCAATACAAAAGTTGTCTCTATTTTTATACAAATTGATGTCAGTCGGCTGAGGTCGAGCAGCATGAATTGATTTGTCACCCTCAGAGTGCGACAGTGATTCCACGGCAGAGAGGAGGTGAAAAAGACTGCAGAGGTAGCATGAAGAAACTTGGACGGGGCTGTTGCGTTAAGGATTGTTGATATTTACGGTGGTGGGGACCCAATTTAAATCAACTTGGCTGGCAGTTGAAAGCATCGGTCACTCCTGCAATGAACTACAGCAGGTTTACAGCCACAGGTGTTGGACCCACAGGAAGGATCAATCATGCTATCAGCCTTCTTGCATAAGCTACTTGTTGGTACCTGCTGTCCCAATCCACGCCAATGGTGTACCTCAGATTTACTTGTATGGGGTCGGAAGGAAGAGGCAAAGTTTACAGTTACAAATTCTTAATGCACTACGCGGTTAAAAGCAGCCTCACTCATTCCAGATCCGTTTGAATTCAAATGACCACTGACAGCTTTATGACGATCATAGTTTTTCATTCTTATTTTTTAAAATTATATCCACTGAATGATTTCAATCATGCGGAGCGCGGCCGTCTCCCTGCTAGCGGCTTGCCTGCTGCTCTTGGTTGGCGTGGAGGCACGGCCTCTTCGAGGTGAAGCTTTTGCGTGAGGTGCTTTTACCAAAACGTGCGACAGGAGCTGCAGGAAGTCGCGACCAACTGGCGCCCGAGTCGTCAACTGAGCTTGCTTGCAATTGCATGGATGTCCCTGTCCCTGGCAAATCATGGTGCCCCCAAGGCTGAGCTTGCCCTCTTGCAGCGCTCGGCTAGCCGCAAACATCACCCAAGGCGCCCTTCTGAAAAGGCGCATGATTGTTCGCTCACTGCCAGCTGTCTGAAGTTGGCCTCTCCTTCCTTTTGTATACCATCCTGCATCAAGGATGGCTAGGAATTTGGTTATCAGTGTCTCAGTGTCCAGTCAATGCTGGTGCTGTGAGGTTCTTGTTCAAGAGTCATTAGCATGCTCAAAAGGTTCACACCATCAGGATCGATCACTTGCAGAGAATAACTCCTTCATAACTCTTTCAAAGCTCCCTGCCTCCCACCTTTGTTCACACCCAGGTGGGTTGGCTGGCAGGCGCCTGATGCAGGATGGCAACTCCATGGCCGCTGCAGCCATCTCTCAGGTGCAGCCTTTCAAGGATTCAAATGGTCACACTTTCCAGGAAATAAGCCGGAGATTTGCATGATACTGCAGAGCGGATATTGTGTGTCAAAAAGTGAAGCATAAGTGCGCCAGCAGGATATACTGGAGGCAAGCGACCTTGTTGGATTTCATCATAGAAAATGCATCTGAGGCCACAGGCCTCTACTTGGTTGCTTCAAAATACAACAAGTGAGCAATCATCCAGAAATAGAAGCGAAACCTTTAACGCATTCCGTCTCTGCTGACAAGAAGCCAGAGGACGAGAGTCACAAGGTCACAAGGTCAATAGGGTCACAAGGCCACAAGATCAGTAAACAGAATGTTGTTGACTGACAGGAGCTCTCTTGCGCAAAAGGATTCTAATGTAAGCTCATTTGCCTGTCAGGTTTTGTGTGTGTACAATCTCCTGATGCTGTAATTACTGATGCAACATACTTCTGTATTATTTTGTGTCCGCACAGGCCTTGTCTCAAGCGGTGGCAGAGGGTGGGTTGCAGCATTTTGGCAGCTTTTCCTGTTTACATGTCAAAAAAAGCTTATGTCTTGCTAGGACACTGCTTTATACCTTCCTTGTATCCTATTTTGTACATTCCTTATATCCCTATTTTGCATTTTCCTGCCTCTCGCTGCTCACACTGCTGTTTTCAACCTCAGGCAATGACAGCTTGGCTGCAGCACTTGCCCAAGCGTCAGCCTCTTCCGAAGCGACCGGTAAGAACTGTTTTCCTGCATGCTGTCATACAAGATCAACGACACATACAATAACCAGCCTGGGAGCGCATGTTACTGCTTGCTTTTGGTTGACATTTAATGCACCTGTCTGATGAGTTGCCCCTACAAAAGTTTTAAGAGGATGCCTGCAATGGCTTCTCAAGCAGTTTGGTGTGGCCCTTGCTACCTTCAATCAAGTTCCTAGTTAGGAAACCCTCCCTTAATGCACGCAGCCGTTTGGCTTGCATAAAATTCTCCTCTCTTGTAAATTTCTCAAGCAGGCAGGCCTAGCGGTGTGGGCGCTTCTTCGATTGCGTCCGCTCTCTCTGCAGCCAAAGCCAATGCTGGAAGCAATGCCCTGGCCCAGTCTATCGCCCAAGCTGAGGCATCTGGCTGCAATAGCAATGCCCTTGCAGATGTGAGTGATGCATTGCCTAGCTCATCATCTGAAGCCCTGCACCTCTGGGTCACAATCACCTTCACTATTTGTCCACCTCCTGCCTGCAGGCTCTTTCACAAGCTGTAGCAGAAGGTGACTTTGGATAGCTTTGGTGCTCCTTGTATTAATGCTGTGGTTTTAACCAGACCCTGACATGCATGCTCTATCTGTATTATGAAATTAATTGTGCATGTATGCACAGTCCTGCTCATGATCTGTGCTAATTCTTTCTTTGACCTGCCTCTGCTCAAAAAGGCAACAGCGCTGCTGCTAACGCCTTGGCCTTTGCTACGTCCCAGGCAACTATCACTGGTAAGCAATTTGGCATACATCATTTATCAGCTCTCACTCTGGAACTTGCACCAATAAGACAATATACATGGGCATGACCTTATTTGGACATGGCTGTGCTCTAATTTCACCTATGACAAATCAAATAGTGGATGGAAAGTGACATCCAGGCTAACAGATGCGCTTATTTTTCTCCACTGTTATCTAACTGGGTCTTCACCTTTTCCTAGAAGACAGGTAGTCATGTTGCCTGCAATTGCAGGATTAGGTTGCTCCCCTTCAAGTTCTACTGGCGAACCTGATGGTGGCCTTGCAGCTGGTAGGCGGCTTGACCTCCTTCAGCACGTGTGCTTGCCTAGAACGTTTTAATATCAAATAGACTGTCCAGTGCAGCGTTTGGTTTGTGTGAGGCAACTTATAAGAGTCTGCAAAAAGAACTTGCTTTACATGTGTCTGCCTGTGCAGACTCCAGCTCTCCTGCACCCTCTCCATCCCCCACTTTTTCCCCCACTGCAGCTGGTAGATGGCTTTGAATGCTTAAGCACAAATGCTTGCCTGAAACATTTTGGTGACAAGAAGCAGAAGGGTTCTACTTGCCAGAAACACTCCTCCTCATGTTCATTTCTAAAAAAAATCAACAAGCCAAAAAACACGGTTTTAGAAAGGTCAACGGTTGAGGCACCCCTTGTGCTTTTTTTCATTTTGGCTGAAACCTGTATCCAACCAACGTTGGTCTCTCCTCACTCTTTTTAAATCAAAGGAATCGAGTCACCAAAAATCACCCAATTTGATGCAGTGGGTGATCTGGAGTAGGGATATGGTGGTTCTCTGGTGAGGGAGACTCACAGCTCTTTTCCGTCAATGTGTCTCCTCTTTCTTACTAATACTTGTAATTGATGTAGGTTTTTTCTGCTGCCTACGTGGTTTTCCCTTTTTTTCTCTTTTTTTTCTGTTTTTAAAAAGGCAGGTTCATGCTACAAGATAGCCACTAATGGGAAAAGCCCTATGCTGGGGCATCAGTTTTCTATGTCTTATGCTGGCATACAGGGCCATCACAGGGCATCAATTTTGTCCCTGTGATAAAATAGACTGGTAAGCGCAGCACTTGGTATGAGTTGGTATTTTTTGTTGCGTTTCATTTCTACGTGTTTGCCTGTGCAGACCCCAGCTCTCCAGTACCCTCCCCAAATCCCTTTCCCACTTTCTCCCCCTTGCCCTTCCCAGTTGTAGCTGGTAGTTTGCTTAAACTGCTTCAGTACGATGCTTTCCTGAAGCATTTTAGTATCAGATAGACTGATCAGACAGTGTTTGGTATGAGTGCACACACATACCATTTCAAAAGCCTGCAGAAATAAATGAATAAGACGTATTAGCCTCTGCAGACTCCAGCTCTCTTTCACCCTTTCCCTCCCCCCTTTCCTACCTCACTCCTTCACCCTTTCCTTCACCTGCTGCAGCTGGTACGTGGCTTATTAAGCCAGGCTTAAACTGCTTCAGCACATATGCTTACCCAGAGGATATCGGTATGAAATAAACTGTTCTGTGCAGCGTGTGTTATGAGAGAAACACCCTTTGTTGCGTTAAAAAAGCCTTCAAACAAGTCATTTACACGTGTTTGTCCGGGCAGACCCCAGCTCTCCAGCACCCTTTCCCTTCCCCATTGTAGCTGGTAGGAAGCCTGCATTTGCTTCTGTGCAAGTGCTTGCCTACACAGCATTTTAGTGCTAAATAGACTGATCAGCACAGTTTATCAAATAGACTGATCAGCACAGCATTTAGCACAAGTAAAAAGATATTTCTTACATTCCTTTCAAATCACAAAAAGAGTTCTAAAAAAACAGCACTCTACTCGTTTCTGCCTCTGCAGGCTCCAGCTCTCCTTCGCCCTCTCCCTCCCCCACTTCCTTCCCTACTCCTTCACCTTTTCCCTCCCCTGCTTCATCTGGTAGGTGGCTGGAAAATATAAGAAAAGCCATGCAGGCAGCGGAAGTTCTCCCTACATCAATTATGTAAAAGGAGATACAATGGCTCAAAGAGCTGTAAGTTCCCTCCACCACAAAGCTACAAAACAGAAAGGGATAGTGGGGATCTGGAGATTTACTGGCAGCTTTTACTTTCTTTTTTATTCTTTCTACTGGAAGCACCTGGCTCCAGGACATGGCTGTGAGAAGCTTATTTTTGCATGCCTAGTGGTAACAAGCTTGTTGGCATGCATAACAGAATGGGCATGAAGTTTATGAGCAAGCTTAATGGCACGTTGGTGGTCTAGCCCTAGCTTACTGGTTTATAAAATGCTCAGTGTAACGCGTTCCAACAACACCCAGGAGAACAGCATGATGAGCTACAACAATTGCCATTAATGATTTTGCAGAGGTTTGCATGCTGCCGCTGTGCCGCCCCAAACTGTTGTCCAGGCCTCATGTCTTCACAGCACTCAATTTCAATCAAGTTCACATGCCGCTGGCTTGCATTCAGTCCATGAAGTTGTCTCGTGCGGTTTACTCTGCTGGTCCTCTGTGCGTTCTCTTGCCTGCTGCATCATGCATGGTGGCTTAGAGTGCTTCAGCACCTAAAGCGCTTTGGTCCATATATACTGACCTGCACAGCTTTTGGTTTAAGTAACACCCTTTGTTGCATTTTAGAAAGTATAGTGCATTTTATAAAGTATAAACAAAAAAGCTTTTCCATGGAGTTGCCTGTTTAACGATGATTTGAAGGCTTTTGATCAGGTTCACTCATGTATGCTTTAAATCTTTCTACCCCTGCAGAGCCCAACCCCAGCTCTCTCTCTCCATCACCCAGCCCCAGCCCCAGCCCCAGCCCTAATCCTAATTTTAGTCCCAACCCCAGTCCCAACCCCAGCTCTAGCCCCAGTTCTACCCCCAGTCCCAGCCCCAGTCCCAACCCCAGCCCCAATCCTAACCCCAGCTCTAGTCCCAGTTCCAGCCCCAGCCCCAACCCCAGCTCTAGCCCCAGTCCCAACCCCAGCCCCAATCCTAACCCCAGCTCTAGTCCCAGTTCCAGCCCCAGTCCCACCCCCAGCTCTAGCCCCAGTCCTAGCCCCAGTCCCAACCCCAGCCCCAATCCTAACCCCAGCCCTAGTCCCAGTTTCAGCCCCAGTCCAAGCCCCAGTCCCAGCCCCAGTCCCGACAGCAATGGGGTATCAAACTGCTATATGCTGTTTTTCATATATGACTCATTGTCCACAGGGTCCAAACTCATGCATGCAATTTTGAATTTTGCTCTTACACTTTGCATACATCAATTGTGCCAATATGGAAAGAGGTACTTTGGAAAGAGCTTCTCAAGAGCTCAAAGGTGTTTAGCACCATCCAGCTCCTTTTTCTGAAACAAAAACAACCCAAAATAGTCACGGCCGCCCCCAACCATACACATTATGCAGGACAATGCCTGTTATCTCTTGTGTACCTTCAGCATAGCCCTGGGCACACATATTCTCTCTAAAGCCTTTATTCTCCCACACATCAGGCAGCTAGAACAAACCCTCGTCTCATGCAAAATTCAGCAGATTTCCCTGCGCCTCTTTTCCAACCCGCAAAGAACAGGGGAAACACCAAAAAAGTCAAGAGGCAGCACGTATCCTGGAGAGGCTCCCCCTAATAAAGGAGCTACCGGTAGCTAAGGTCTCACTAAAGGGACCTCAAGGCTCAACTCGTAGCTAACCCAGAAGGAAGTCTGATACATCACAAGACTGATAACATGAACCCTTGGAAGGAAGGCAACCAAACCACCAAATCAGCATGAGTTTGATTGCTCCTAGTTTGTCCCTAACATTGTTAAGGCTTGCGCAGGGTGTCAGTGCTGACTGTTGAGCCAATCCATATTGCCTGCTGGAATTGCCCAGCAGAGACTTGTTCATCTTTGCTTTTTTATTCATTCAGGGAGGAGGCAATCAGGGCAATGGAAATCAGGGCAACAATGGCAACCAGGTAAGATGCACGCTTGTTCGAGCGGCCTGCGACCCACCCGATCTGAATGAGTCTGGTTGCTCCTGGTTTGCCTCTAACCTTGTTGGGGCTTGCTCAGGGTGTCAGCACTGATTGTTGCATCTTTTCATAATGCAAACAAGACTTGCCAAGCATATACTCGTTTATCTTCCTTTTTTTCGTTCAGGGAGGAGGCAATCAGGGCAATGGAAATCAGGGCAACAATGGTAACCAGGTAAGATGTGCGCCTGCAAGGAAAGCCAACAACCCGCCCGATCTACATGAGGTTGGTTGCTCCTGGTTTGTCTTTACCTTGTTGGGGCTTGCTCAGAATGTCAGCACTAATTGTTGTGTCCTTGCATAATGCAAACTGGAAGTACCCAGCATAGATTTGTCTACATTCTTTTTCTTCATTCAGGGCAATGGCAATCAGGGCAACAATGGTAACCAGGTAAGATGCACGCCTGTATGGGCGGCCAGCAACCCGCCCAATCTGCATGAGTTTGGTTGCTCCTGGTTTGTCTCTTACCGTGTTGGGGCTCACTATTAGTTTCAGAAATAACAACTTTTGTGCCTACCCATAATGCACGCTGGTTGTGCCCAACATGGATTAGTCTATCTTCCTTGTTTCTTTATTCAGGGAGGAGGCAATCAGGGCAATGGAAGTCAGGGCAATGGAAGTCAGGGCAACAATGGTAACCAGGTAAGATGCAAGCCTGTCTGGACGGCCAGCAACCCGCCTGATCTGCATGAGTTTTGTTGCTCCTAGTTTGTCTCTAACCTTGTTGGGGCTTGCTATTAGTGTCAGAAATAATAACTTTTGTGCCTACCCATAATGCACACTGGTTGTGCCCAACATAGACTTGTTTATCTTCCTTTTTACTTTGTTTAGGGAGGAGGCAATCAGGGCAACAATGGTAACCAGGTAAGATGCAAGCCTGTCTGGACGTCCTGCGACCCACCCGATCTGCATGAGTTTGGTTGCTCCTAGTTTGCCTTTAACCTTGTTGGGGGTTGCTATTAGTGTCAGAAATAATAACTTTTGCATCTACCCATAATGCACACTGGTTGTGCCCAACATAGACTTGTTTATCTTCCTTTTTACTTTGTTTAGGGAGGAGGCAATCAGGGCAACAACGGTAACCAGGTAAGATGCAAGCCTGTCTGGACGGCCTGCGACCCACCCGATCTGCATGAGTTTGGTTGCTCCTAGTTTGCCTTTAACCTTGTTGGGGGTTGCTATTAGTGTCAGAAATAATAACTTTTGCGTCTACCCATAATGCACACTGGTTGTGCCCAACATAGACTTGTTTATCTTCCTTTTTACTTTGTTTAGGGAGGAGGCAATCAGGGCAACAATGGTAACCAGGTAAGATGCAAGCCTGTCTGGACGGCCTGCGACCCACCCGATCTGCATGAGTTTGGTTGCTCCTAGTTTGCCTTTAACCTTGTTGGGGGTTGCTATTAGTGTCAGAAATAATAACTTTTGCGTCTACCATAATGCACACTGGTTGTGCCCAACATAGACTTGTTTATCTTCCTTTTTACTTTGTTTAGGGAGGAGGCAATCAGGGCAACAATGGTAACCAGGTAAGATGCAAGCCTGTCTGGACGGCCTGCGACCCACCCGATCTGCATGAGTTTGGTTGCTCCTAGTTTGCCTTTAACCTTGTTGGGGGTTGCTATTAGTGTCAGAAATAATAACTTTTGCGTCTACCCATAATGCACACTGGTTGTGCCCAACATAGACTTGTTTATCTTCCTTTTTACTTTGTTTAGGGAGGAGGCAATCAGGGCAACAATGGTAACCAGGTAAGATGCAAGCCTGTCTGGACGGCCTGCGACCCACCCGATCTGCATGAGTTTGGTTGCTCCTAGTTTGCCTTTAACCTTGTTGGGGGTTGCTATTAGTGTCAGAAATAATAACTTTTGCGTCTACCCATAATGCACACTGGTTGTGCCCAACATAGACTTGTTTATCTTCCTTTTTACTTTGTTTAGGGAGGAGGCAATCAGGGCAACAACGGTAACCAGGTAAGATGCAAGCCTGTCTGGACGGCCTGCGACCCACCCGATCTGCATGAGTTTGGTTGCTCCTAGTTTGCCTTTAACCTTGTTGGGGGTTGCTATTAGTGTCAGAAATAATAACTTTTGCGTCTACCCATAATGCACACTGGTTGTGCCCAACATAGACTTGTTTATCTTCCTTTTTACTTTGTTTAGGGAGGAGGCAATCAGGGCAACAATGGTAACCAGGTAAGATGCAAGCCTGTCTGGACGGCCTGCGACCCACCCGATCTGCATGAGTTTGTTTGCTCCTAGTTTGCCTTTAACCTTGTTGGGGGTTGCTATTAGTGTCAGAAATAATAACTTTTGCGTCTACCCATAATGCACACTGGTTGTGCCCAACATAGACTTGTTTATCTTCCTTTTTACTTTGTTTAGGGAGGAGGCAATCAGGGCAACAATGGTAACCAGGTAAGATGCAAGCCTGTCTGGACGGCCTGCGACCCACCCGATCTGCATGAGTTTGGTTGCTCCTAGTTTGCCTTTAACCTTGTTGGGGGTTGCTATTAGTGTCAGAAATAATAACTTTTGCGTCTACCCATAATGCACACTGGTTGTGCCCAACATAGACTTGTTTATCTTCCTTTTTACTTTGTTTAGGGAGGAGGCAATCAGGGCAACAACGGTAACCAGGTAAGATGCAAGCCTGTCTGGACGGCCTGCGACCCACCCGATCTGCATGAGTTTGGTTGCTCCTAGTTTGCCTTTAACCTTGTTGGGGGTTGCTATTAGTGTCAGAAATAATAACTTTTGCGTCTACCCATAATGCACACTGGTTGTGCCCAACATAGACTTGTTTATCTTCCTTTTTACTTTGTTTAGGGAGGAGGCAATCAGGGCAACAATGGTAACCAGGTAAGATGCAAGCCTGTCTG
This sequence comes from Dunaliella primolecta, assembly GCA_914767535.2. Classification (NCBI taxonomy): domain Eukaryota; kingdom Viridiplantae; phylum Chlorophyta; class Chlorophyceae; order Chlamydomonadales; family Dunaliellaceae; genus Dunaliella; species Dunaliella primolecta. Next base: position 7,372,949 of record OU611762.1, read on the forward strand.
GACGGCCTGCGACCCACCCGATCTGCATGAGTTTGTTTGCTCCTAGTTTGCCTTTAACCTTGTTGGGGGTTGCTATTAGTGTCAGAAATAATAACTTTTGCGTCTACCCATAATGCACACTGGTTGTGCCCAACATAGACTTGTTTATCTTCCTTTTTACTTTGTTTAGGGAGGAGGCAATCAGGGCAACAATGGTAACCAGGTAAGATGCAAGCCTGTCTGGACGGCCTGCGACCCACCCGATCTGCATGAGTTTGGTTGCTCCTAGTTTGCCTTTAACCTTGTTGGGGGTTGCTATTAGTGTCAGAAATAATAACTTTTGCGTCTACCCATAATGCACACTGGTTGTGCCCAACATAGACTTGTCAGAAATAATAACTTTTGCGTCTACCCATAATGCACACTGGTTTTGCCCAACATAGACTTGTTTATCTTCCTTTTTACTTTGTTTAGGGAGGAGGCAATCAGGGCAACAACGGTAACCAGGTAAGATGCAAGCCTGTCTGGACGGCCTGCGACCCACCCAATCTGCATGAGTTTGGTTGCTCCTAGTTTGCCTTTAACCTTGTTGGGGGTTGCTATTAGTGTCAGAAATAATAACTTTTGCATCTACCCATAATGCACACTGGTTGTGCCCAACATAGACTTGTTTATCTTCCTTTTTACTTTGTTTAGGGAGGAGGCAATCAGGGCAACAACGGTAACCAGGTAAGATGCAAGCCTGTCTGGACGGCCTGCGACCCACCCGATCTGCATGAGTTTGGTTGCTCCTAGTTTGCCTTTAACCTTGTTGGGGGTTGCTATTAGTGTCAGAAATAATAACTTTTGCATCTACCCATAATGCACACTGGTTGTGCCCAACATAGACTTGTTTATCTTCCTTTTTACTTTGTTTAGGGAGGAGGCAATCAGGGCAACAACGGTAACCAGGTAAGATGCAAGCCTGTCTGGACGGCCTGCGACCCACCCGATCTGCATGAGTTTGGTTGCTCCTAGTTTGCCTTTAACCTTGTTGGGGGTTGCTATTAGTGTCAGAAATAATAACTTTTGCGTCTACCCATAATGCACACTGGTTGTGCCCAACATAGACTTGTTTATCTTCCTTTTTACTTTGTTTAGGGAGGAGGCAATCAGGGCAACAATGGTAACCAGGTAAGATGCAAGCCTGTCTGGACGGCCTGCGACCCACCCGATCTGCATGAGTTTGGTTGCTCCTAGTTTGCCTTTAACCTTGTTGGGGGTTGCTATTAGTGTCAGAAATAATAACTTTTGCGTCTACCATAATGCACACTGGTTGTGCCCAACATAGACTTGTTTATCTTCCTTTTTACTTTGTTTAGGGAGGAGGCAATCAGGGCAACAATGGTAACCAGGTAAGATGCAAGCCTGTCTGGACGGCCTGCGACCCACCCGATCTGCATGAGTTTGGTTGCTCCTAGTTTGCCTTTAACCTTGTTGGGGGTTGCTATTAGTGTCAGAAATAATAACTTTTGCATCTACCCATAATGCACACTGGTTGTGCCCAACATAGACTTGTTTATCTTCCTTTTTACTTTGTTTAGGGAGGAGGCAATCAGGGCAACAATGGTAACCAGGTAAGATGCAAGCCTGTCTGGACGGCCTGCGACCCACCCGATCTGCATGAGTTTGGTTGCTCCTAGTTTGCCTTTAACCTTGTTGGGGGTTGCTATTAGTGTCAGAAATAATAACTTTTGCGTCTACCCATAATGCACACTGGTTGTGCCCAACATAGACTTGTTTATCTTCCTTTTTACTTTGTTTAGGGAGGAGGCAATCAGGGCAACAACGGTAACCAGGTAAGATGCAAGCCTGTCTGGACGGCCTGCGACCCACCCGATCTGCATGAGTTTGGTTGCTCCTAGTTTGCCTTTAACCTTGTTGGGGGTTGCTATTAGTGTCAGAAATAATAACTTTTGCGTCTACCCATAATGCACACTGGTTGTGCCCAACATAGACTTGTTTATCTTCCTTTTTACTTTGTTTAGGGAGGAGGCAATCAGGGCAACAATGGTAACCAGGTAAGATGCAAGCCTGTCTGGACGGCCTGCGACCCACCCGATCTGCATGAGTTTGTTTGCTCCTAGTTTGCCTTTAACCTTGTTGGGGGTTGCTATTAGTGTCAGAAATAATAACTTTTGCGTCTACCCATAATGCACACTGGTTGTGCCCAACATAGACTTGTTTATCTTCCTTTTTACTTTGTTTAGGGAGGAGGCAATCAGGGCAACAATGGTAACCAGGTAAGATGCAAGCCTGTCTGGACGGCCTGCGACCCACCCGATCTGCATGAGTTTGGTTGCTCCTAGTTTGCCTTTAACCTTGTTGGGGGTTGCTATTAGTGTCAGAAATAATAACTTTTGCGTCTACCCATAATGCACACTGGTTGTGCCCAACATAGACTTGTTTATCTTCCTTTTTACTTTGTTTAGGGAGGAGGCAATCAGGGCAACAACGGTAACCAGGTAAGATGCAAGCCTGTCTGGACGGCCTGCGACCCACCCGATCTGCATGAGTTTGGTTGCTCCTAGTTTGCCTTTAACCTTGTTGGGGGTTGCTATTAGTGTCAGAAATAATAACTTTTGCGTCTACCCATAATGCACACTGGTTGTGCCCAACATAGACTTGTTTATCTTCCTTTTTACTTTGTTTAGGGAGGAGGCAATCAGGGCAACAATGGTAACCAGGTAAGATGCAAGCCTGTCTGGACGGCCTGCGACCCACCCGATCTGCATGAGTTTGTTTGCTCCTAGTTTGCCTTTAACCTTGTTGGGGGTTGCTATTAGTGTCAGAAATAATAACTTTTGCGTCTACCCATAATGCACACTGGTTGTGCCCAACATAGACTTGTTTATCTTCCTTTTTACTTTGTTTAGGGAGGAGGCAATCAGGGCAACAATGGTAACCAGGTAAGATGCAAGCCTGTCTGGACGGCCTGCGACCCACCCGATCTGCATGAGTTTGGTTGCTCCTAGTTTGCCTTTAACCTTGTTGGGGGTTGCTATTAGTGTCAGAAATAATAACTTTTGCGTCTACCCATAATGCACACTGGTTGTGCCCAACATAGACTTGTCAGAAATAATAACTTTTGCGTCTACCCATAATGCACACTGGTTTTGCCCAACATAGACTTGTTTATCTTCCTTTTTACTTTGTTTAGGGAGGAGGCAATCAGGGCAACAACGGTAACCAGGTAAGATGCAAGCCTGTCTGGACGGCCTGCGACCCACCCAATCTGCATGAGTTTGGTTGCTCCTAGTTTGCCTTTAACCTTGTTGGGGGTTGCTATTAGTGTCAGAAATAATAACTTTTGCATCTACCCATAATGCACACTGGTTGTGCCCAACATAGACTTGTTTATCTTCCTTTTTACTTTGTTTAGGGAGGAGGCAATCAGGGCAACAACGGTAACCAGGTAAGATGCAAGCCTGTCTGGACGGCCTGCGACCCACCCGATCTGCATGAGTTTGGTTGCTCCTAGTTTGCCTTTAACCTTGTTGGGGGTTGCTATTAGTGTCAGAAATAATAACTTTTGCGTCTACCCATAATGCACACTGGTTGTGCCCAACATAGACTTGTCAGAAATAATAACTTTTGCGTCTACCCATAATGCACACTGGTTGTGCCCAACATAGACTTGTTTATCTTCCTTTTTACTTTGTTTAGGGAGGAGGCAATCAGGGCAACAATGGTAACCAGGTAAGATGCAAGCCTGTCTGGACGGCCTGCAACCCACCCGATCTGCATGAGTTTGGTTGCTCCTAGTTTGCCTTTAACCTTGTTGGGGGTTGCTATTAGTGTCAGAAATAATAACTTTTGCGTCTACCCATAATGCACACTGGTTGTGCCCAACATAGACTTGTCAGAAATAATAACTTTTGCGTCTACCCATAATGCACACTGGTTTTGCCCAACATAGACTTGTTTATCTTCCTTTTTACTTTGTTTAGGGAGGAGGCAATCAGGGCAACAACGGTAACCAGGTAAGATGCAAGCCTGTCTGGACGGCCTGCGACCCACCCAATCTGCATGAGTTTGGTTGCTCCTAGTTTGCCTTTAACCTTGTTGGGGGTTGCTATTAGTGTCAGAAATAATAACTTTTGCATCTACCCATAATGCACACTGGTTGTGCCCAACATAGACTTGTTTATCTTCCTTTTTACTTTGTTTAGGGAGGAGGCAATCAGGGCAACAACGGTAACCAGGTAAGATGCAAGCCTGTCTGGACGGCCTGCGACCCACCCGATCTGCATGAGTTTGGTTGCTCCTAGTTTGCCTTTAACCTTGTTGGGGGTTGCTATTAGTGTCAGAAATAATAACTTTTGCGTCTACCCATAATGCACACTGGTTGTGCCCAACATAGACTTGTCAGAAATAATAACTTTTGCGTCTACCCATAATGCACACTGGTTGTGCCCAACATAGACTTGTTTATCTTCCTTTTTACTTTGTTTAGGGAGGAGGCAATCAGGGCAACAATGGTAACCAGGTAAGATGCAAGCCTGTCTGGACGGCCTGCAACCCACCCGATCTGCATGAGTTTGGTTGCTCCTAGTTTGCCTTTAACCTTGTTGGGGGTTGCTATTAGTGTCAGAAATAATAACTTTTGCGTCTACCCATAATGCACACTGGTTGTGCCCAACATAGACTTGTTTATCTTCCTTTTTACTTTGTTTAGGGAGGAGGCAATCAGGGCAACAACGGTAACCAGGTAAGATGCAAGCCTGTCTGGACGGCCTGCGACCCACCCGATCTGCATGAGTTTGGTTGCTCCTAGTTTGCCTTTAACCTTGTTGGGGGTTGCTATTAGTGTCAGAAATAATAACTTTTGCGTCTACCCATAATGCACACCGGTTGTGCCCAACATAGACTTGTTAATCTTCCTTTTTTCTTCATTCAGGGAGGAGGCAATCAGGGCAATGGAAGTCAGGGCAACAACGGTAACCAGGTAAGATGCAAGCCTGTTTGTGCAGCAAGCCGCCCAATCTGCATGAGTTTGGTTGCTCCTAGTTTGTCTATAGCCTTGTTGGGGCTCGCTATTAGTGTCAGAAATAATAACTTCTGCGTCCACCCATAATGCATGCTGGTTGTGCCCAACATAGATTTGTCTATCTTCTTTTTTCTCCATTCAGGGAGGAGGCAATCAGGGCAATGGAAATCAGGGCAATGGAAGTCAGGGCAACAATGGTAACCAGGTATGATACACGCCTGTTTAAGCGGCCAGCAACCCGCCCAATCTGCATGAGTTTGGTTGCTCCTGGTTTGTCTCTTACAGTGTTGGGGCTCACTATTAGTTTCAGAAATAATAACTTCTGCGTCCACCCATAATGCATGCTGGTTGTGCCCAACATAGACTTGTTTATCTTCCTTTTTTCTTTGTTCAGGGAGGAGGCAATCAGGGCAATGGAAATCAGGGCAACAATAGTAACCAGGTAAGATGCACGCTTGTTCGAGCGGCCTGCGACCCACCTGATCTGAATGAGTCTGGTTGCTCCTGGTTTGCCTCTAACCTTGTTGGGGCTTGCTCAGGGTGTCAGCACTGATTGTTGCGTCTTTTCATAATGCAAACTGGAATTACCCAGCATAGATTTGTCTATATTCTTTTTCTTCATTCAGGGCAATGGCAATCAAGGCAACAATAGTAACCAGGTAAAATGCACGCCTGAATGGGCGGCCAATATCCTGCCCGATCAGCATGACTTTGGTTGTTTCTAGTTGCCTTTAGCCTTGGTGGGCTCATTATTAGTTTCTGTGCTGGCTGTTGCATCTTTCCATAATGCAAGCTGATAGTGCCCATACTTTTTGTTTCTTTCCTTTTTCATTCAGGGAGGAGGCAATCAGGGCAATGGCAATCAGGGCAACAATGGTAACCAGGTAAGATGCACGTTTCTATGGACAGCCAACAAATTGACAGACCTGCATGACTTCAATTGCTCCTGCTACTAGTTTTGTAAGCCTTGTTGAAGTTCATTGTGAGTATCATTGCTGACTGTTGCGTTCATCCATAATATATGGTGGAACTGTTTAGCACAAACTTCTTCCCCTCCTCCTCTTTGTCCGACAAGTCTTCTCTTTTGGTTCTTCTGCAACATTCAGGGAGGTGGCAATCAGGGCAATGGCAGTGGTAACAATGGCAACCAGGGCAGTGGTGCCAACAAGGGCTAGTGCCACTAGTCCGCTAGTAGCGGGTGAGTTTGAGCACGGTCATAGTGTTGATTTGGTGCATCCTCTCTTTATTCAGCGGGTGGAAACGCTGCCTCCTTTTTGGGGGGGCCACAGTCTTTTGCTAAGCCACTGAGTCCAAAGTATGGAGCCCCGAGTGCTGTGTGCTACCCACACATGCACAGTCCATGCGTGCCCTCCTCCTTTCAACCTCCGGTGTACATTTGTGCCCTTGCTTGATATATGCCGGAATTCTGTGCCGGCAGAGCTTGCTTCATACAGGTTGCTCATTCACATCACGTTGACCATTATGGCCATCATTGGCTGCAGTGTTTGTGAACGGGGAGTGTTGAGGCACAGCCAGCTGTGGAACCCAAATGTTTGTATATTGTGTACACAAATGGAAATGAAGAAGTTAAACTCACTCTTTGTGTGGATGAGATCATTCTTAGTTAAATAGACTTCTGCAAGAATCTTAGAGGTAGAGGAGGACGAATTTTCAAACCATTTCTGGGTTTGGCGGGACGTGCTGCGCTAAACACATTTAGAATTCATTAACCTAGGACCTGATCCTCACAGGGATTTAAAGCATGTGTGCAGAGTCCTGCTTGGTATGTGCATTATGTCCACAACCTGGTTTCTACTACGTACAAGCAAATTCAATTGCAACACACCCAGCAACGACTTTGACGGTGCCAGTAATTCTCCTGGACCCACTAATATACTTTTTTCTCTTTCTTTGAAGAGGAAAAAATACATGACAAGACTACGCAAGCCAGGTCCATCTGCATGCATTAAGGAAAGGTTCCCTAACCAGCAAGCTAGCTAGGGCCCCACCAAAGAGGCTCACAGGCCCGGCCTAAACTAAGTTAGGAGCCGATGTAGGAGACCCACAAATCTTTGAGCCAATGCCTCTCCTTTTCATTAATTGATGTAGGACGTTTTCTTGCTGCCTGCAAAGTTCTCTTTTCCTTAGTCATAATCCATGCAATTTGCACTGTGATAAAGGCTATTCATTGCCTTTAGTCATCTTTCACTCCATTTTTACATTAACCAATTTTCCTGCAACCTTTCACAGGAATGACTGCCGCTACACACTGTTTGCAACAAACCCAGCCATGTAACACGGCAAGCTCATCAGCTGCAATTGCACTTGCCTGTAAGTTTAGCTTATGCCACAGGCACTCAAGAGGGAGGGGACATGGGACATTTAGAAAACAGGTTTTTGTGATGAAAGGGTTGCCTCTTCTCATTCATCCACTTGTGGCCACTTGAGTGTATTGTTTGCCATGTACATACAAAATAATGCAATAAAAAGGGTGCTGCTTGATCTAGAGGTTTGCACCAGGTTATCCATTACTTGCAGATACATTTCAGATTAAGTTAAACAATATGGACAACTTCTTTTGAGCACGTTATGGGCCTCAGTGATGTGCTTGAGCTTCCTTCTTTTGTGTCGTCGTATAGAGCTCTGAAGCTGTGGACTCCTTGTGCTCCTCTATCTGCCTTCTTCTTGGATACTGGAAGAAGACCAACAGACCTGAGCTGGCATTGAGGACACCCCCTGCATTATTCAAGCAAGGATAAGGAAAAGGATAAACTGCATAGATGGTGAAAACGCTCCCTGCGTCAAAAAAGGAAAAGGGGAGACAATGGCCCAAGCCGCGAGTACCCTCCATCGGGAAGTTTCTAGATTATACTTAAAACAGGTTAAAAAACAAAAGAAAAGAAACAGAGGAGAATGGGAGACGGAGTGTCCGGGTGCCCAGGAGCATGCCAGTGGCTGGAAATCTTGCATATCCTCATTGCCTTTGTTTCTGGCTTTCTCCTAGGATAGCTTTGTTTAGATTTTGAGAAATAAAACTATGTAGGTGGCGAAGGCACTCCCTGCATCACTTAAGAAGAAGAGGATACCAAGCGGCAAGGCACTGAGTATTCACTCCACCAAGAGGAAAAGTCAAGAAAATTGATGGGGATCTGGAAGGTTACGAACTGTACCCTGTGCCTGATCTTGGTGGTGAGAGTTGATGTAAATCTTCTTCAGAGCGCGTCTGGTGCCAGCAAGTTTATAAGCGCAGTGGAAAAAACGAACATGAAGCATCAGAGCAAGCTTGGTGGTTATATGGATGTCAAGACCAAGGTCTTTAAGTGGCTCCGAAGTGTATGGCGTGTAGATGACCCCATCTATACCAAACACAACGGGATAGAGGGTGACTTGGTGCTACATAGGTTGGATGTTCTCTTCTGGAAGGAGCTGCATAGGATGACAGACCTTGGAAGTAGGTCGAGTGGGTGGCTGGGGCTGAGTGCTCTCTATTTCCCCCGTACTCCCCTCTACTTTTTTATGGATAAAGGGAGCTGGTGGCTTGCATTTTTAAATTGCAAACATTAACGCTTTGGGGCTTGCTTCAGGAGCTCTCAGAGACACAACCTTTTTGTTGAATTCAGTGTGCAAGTTATCCTTCATTTCCTGCAAACAAAGAGCTTCTCCTTTTATGTAAAAGCTTATGGATTGACTCAAGCCCTCGGAGGGCTCTGACACAGGAGCTAAGACCGGCATGGTGCCTATTGGTGTGCATTCCTCATTGTTGAGTCAGGACGTCTAAGGGCCCCTGCCGGGCAATATGGTTAATGCTGTCCGTATCCCCACTTAAAGAAAAGAAAAAGAAAAGAAAAAGCTACGTAGGCAGAGAAAACTCTCCCTACATCAATTAAGGAAAGAGAGACACATTGGCTCAAAGAGCCGTGAGTCTCCCTCACTTAAACTGAGCTGTGTGCCTTGCCAGGCTGAGAAAGTGACGCAGCCACAACAGTGTTTTCACATCCTATGACCAGACCCATGTGTTGAGAGAAGATAAGATCTTGATGCTGTGATGCACAGCAACAAGCGGGTTTGGCTGGAGATTCTGAATGTCAGTAGCTAGAGTCTAGCTACTGACAGATATGATGCAGATTCTGGAGAGTCGGTTTAACTCTTGCTTGCTTGGCTTGCTGGATAATGCTATTGGTAATTAGGCTGAACTCGTATGCTGGACTGATGCACTTAACTGGCGTGGCACTGCTGGCTGCCTCCTCCAAGGGCTAGGTGAGCTTACTCACACATGGGCTACTTTATTAGGGGCTTGACTGGGTTTACAAAGATGATAAGAACGAGATGGTGTTACGAGTTCCATCGTGAAGTATAGTTTTCTCAACACAGCCTCAGCTGTGTTGCTACAAGGATAAATACCACTGTCCAACTAACTCAACTAACTTGCAGCACACTCTCGGCACAGCAGACTCTCGTCGTAACAGCCTGCCTCTCATGCCATTTTTATTATAAGGAGCCTTGAACTTCTCTAGGAACCCCAGCTGGTCATGGGATGTTAAGACATTGTTATGGCTGCGTCACTTTCTCAGCCTGACACAGCATCTCTTTCTTTCTTGTTCCTTTCAGGAGCGATTTCTCTTTTTGCAGAGGCCCTTGTGGGACACTGCTAGCCCTTGGGCACGTGTAATGAAAAAAGTATAAAGGACAGCAAGCAGAGATGAAAGATTTCATGAGCCTGTTGGCATGCTTTTGTGTGTGAACTATTCCCTTGCGGTATTTTTATACATTTATCTTCCGTTTTTGAGGGTAACCTTTGGGTAACCCCTAAAGGAGTTTGTGTCAGCGTGCCAGAAGTGCTGTGACTGATCTGTTTTGTTCTTGTCACACTTCCAAATTGACATTGATGTTTGGGGGAGTGGGCTGCATGGCATAATTAAGCATCTGCCAGCTATTGTAGTAGTAGCCAGAGGTGTCAGAGCCTAGCTTGTGCCTATTGTGCATGTTTGCTTTAAAAAAGCTTGTCTGTCAGGTTCACTTAAACACCCGGTTCTTTGCTCTGTATTTACAGGAAACAATAGCAATGCACTCTTCTAGGAAAGGACGTACCTCATTCTTAGCATGCTCAGTGTGACAGACCATGCTTCTTCCTCAAATTACCACTGGGTTAAACCACAACAGCCAACCGCGTGAGGTAATCCCACCAACTGAATGTAAGCCAGCGGCATGTGCACTTGAAATCAAGTACTGTGAAGACACGAGGCCTGGACAGCAGTTGGAGGCGGCACAGCGGCAGCATGCAGACCTCTGCAGACTCATTAATGCAAAAGTTGTGACTCTCCACACCATCTTTTTGGGTGTTGGTGGGACCTGCTACACTGAGCACACCCTTAACCAGTTTAAACAACAGGGACTTGACCACCAACGCGCCAATAAACTCGCTCGCAAACTTCATGCCCATTCTGTCATGTATGCCAACAGGCTTCTTACCACTAGGCGTGCTATTGAAAACAAGAATACTTCTCGCAGCCAGGTTATGGAGCCGGGTGCTTCTAATAACCCTCCAGATCCCCATTAGAATATTTTTTTGTAGCTTCGTGATGGAGGGGACTTACGGCTCTTCTGAGCCAATGTGTCTCCTTTCCTTAATTGATGTAGGGAGAGTTTTCTCTGCCTACGTACTTTTCTTTTCTTTCTTGCCCTTAACCAGTTTAAACAATTGGGAATAAACCACCAATGTGCCATTAAACTTGCTTGGCACCTTGGCACAGGAACGGAGGCCGCACCAGAAGAGGAGACCACAGCTGGAGAGGCCGAAGCAGTTGCAAGTTTGGCATATGCTCAAGGATTTGTGCAAGTCAATGCTTCTAAAGTGCACCACTTAATCTCCATTACGCCATCTGTATTTCCAGTCAGGCTGTGTGCTATTTCAGGATTTCATAAGGAGCCTAATAAACTTCTGCTTGCATTCTGGTTTTGTTGTATTGCGTGCAGGTACAGAATCCGCAACAGAGGAAGGGGTTACGACGGACAGGGCCTGCGCAGCTGCAGAAATGCATGTGCTTGAGAACTATGCCATCTTCACCTACAAATGTTGATTTTGCACTTGGCAGCATTGCACTTTAGATTTGCCTTTTTTTGCTCTCAGACGCTAATATGCAGCTTTGAAGTGCATTCCTCTCTCAACCATGTGTGACATTTGTTTTTATATGCAGAAAAGCTCTTCAAAGGAAAAGCATGGCTTAAGTTCAAATCGTGGTGCTTCAATGGAGGGACTGGAAGCTACAGGTGTGTCCTTGTGTTGATGCAAGGTGATGCAAATTTCAAGCAGGCATGATGTCGGGCTGAGGGGTTTCCAAAGCATCGAAAGAAGGTGCATAAATGAGACAATGGTAAATTTAAGGCATGACCTGCCTCATTTTTGGATGTGCGTAGTGCTGACTTTTGACATGCCACATCAATTGATTATGACACACACACACACATGCAGGAAAACGAGATCGCAAGCTCACAGAGAAAATGAAGGAGGCTGTTGCCGGGAGCAGCAAGGTCATGGGAAGAGGGTCACGGGGAGGCAAGGGGGGAGGGAGAGGCAGGGGAGGCAGAGGGATGGGGAGAAGTTCTGCGGGCAAAGATGTTGAAGCTCCTTCTTTCAAAGTAAATGGGGCAAACCTAGAGGATGCATAATCATGAAATGAGTGGCCTGTTAGTTGTTAGCTCTAGATCTCATGGAAGCCTTGATTGTCGTAGGTTGTCGTAGGTGGCGGCCAACTTGCTAGATTAGATTTCTGTGCTTGCTCTTCCTCTTGGTCCGTGCGGTGCTGTCTTGCCCGTAAGGATAGACATTTCCTTAATGGACGCGGTCTGACTTGGACTGCGTAGCCTTTTTTCTTTTTTGGGGAGAATGGTTCGGCATTGAAGAGCGGAGTAAGCTTTTTACGTGCAGAATAGATTGCCATGATGATGTGCTCTTTGCTAATAGTTACATTGGTTTTTCTTATCTATTTAGTTTGTTCTCTTCTTCTTTGGATTTGCATGAACAATTTGCATGCAGGCATCGTTAACCTGCTTCCATTATTTTGGCTTGAATTCTTTGCCCTAGTTGCAGAAAAATAAGGAGGCTTCCAAAGAAATAAGGAGGTCAGTAAGGAGGCCTGCAGAAAAATAAGGAGGCCTCCAGAAAAATAAGGAGGCTTACCAAAAAATAAGGAGGCCTGCAGAAAAATAAGGAGGCTTACAAAAAAAATAAGGAGGCCTGCAGAAAAATAAGGAGGCTTACAAAGAAATAAGGAGGCCTGCAGAAAAATAAGGAGGCTTCCAAAAAATTAAGGAGGCTTCCCAAAAAAATAAGGAGGCTTCCAAAAAAATAAGGAGGCTTCCCCAAAAAAATAAGGAGGCTTCCCAAAAAAATAAGGAGGCTTCCCAAAAAGATAAGGAGGCTTCCCAGAAAAATAAGGAGGCTTCCAAAAAATAAGGAGGTCCTTAAAATGCGTTGCAGAAATAAGGAGGTATTTAAGGAGGGTCCGTTAGGGAAATTAACGGGGGTCCTTATCTCATTTAAGGAGGTCTAAACCCTCCTTAAAAGGGGGGGGCTCCAGTAGGGTAATTGATGTAGGGAGAATTTCCTCTGCCTACTAGTTTTTCTTTTTTTCTTGGGTTTAAACAACCACCAGCTCAGCTGCAGAGGTTTAAAATTTAGAATTAACAAATAAAGTCTAAGTTGTAGCCTACAACTTGTAGGTACTGCAGTAGTACATGCCATTATCATGATATCATTGGGTGGCGTCAAACCCCATTCAACCAAGTTGGCTTGATCACCTGTTTAAAAACCATTTCTTTCACTTATCAAGACCTAAAAAGGCTTATCTGAGATCTGGGGACTCTCCTGAAGCCATGACCCAACGGAAGGCTTTCCAAATTGAAAGCTAGTTTTGAAGACCTTCCAAGTGTGTTTGATCAAGAAGAAGAGCGTTTGAAAAGCGTTTGAAGCGTTCGATTTCAAGTGTGCGTTTGAAAACATTTGAAATGCGTTTGAAAATTTTTTAAACGCATTTCAAATGCTTCAAACGGTCTGCAAACGTGCCAGGAAAGTTCTGACGTGTGGCACACAAACACACATATGTTGCTCTCTTCCTTTTTTGATGCAGTCGGTTGGTCCTGGCAAACTCCTCATGTTTATTTGCCGTTGCTTTGTCATACAAACACCAGTGGCAAAAATTTCCCTTGTTTTTGGCAAAGTTGTTTTTTGTACACTTACATGCATGGGCTACATAAACGCTCCTTTACTTTTTTCATAATACAGTCTTTCACATGAGCAGCCAAGCAGTCGCACTTTTTGACTGATGGCTTAATTTGTAAAATCTGTACCTCATATATTACTACTCAGTTCATGCTTACGCCTTTCCGGTCACAACCTTTGCGTGGAAACCCAATGGCATCATGGAAATAGGTGCCCATGCAAGCTTACAGTTTGCAACAATTGTGATTGGCATACTGTACGAGACGAAGGGCACATCATCCTGGATTGCCCATCCCAGGATTTAACAAACCCGCGCGCTCAGTTCCAGCATCTGTTTAGCTCTGCACTCCCAAGCAGTGCATCACGCTTTAGAGACATCATGAACCAGGCTCATGTCCTAGGATTAGCCAAGCTCGTGTCTGCATGCCTGAAATGCTGTGATTGAGCTTCTAGTATTACTTTAAGATTGCGTGAAATAGCGGAGGGGATGCAAGGTGCTGTCAAGGGTACGGCTGAATTCTATGTGACGCACATGTTATATGCTGATGACCTGACTCTGATGGCCAACGATCCTGTTGCGTTGCAGGCCAAGCTGAACCGCTTGCATGTGTATGCCCAGAGGAAGCACTTAATCATCAACACTGCTAAGTCTGAGGTGGTGCACTTCAATTCCTCAGGAGGCTCCGGGTCAGATCTGCCTGTGTTTTGTTTTGGGGGGGTGCCACTGGCACACAAGGAGTCTTTAAAATATTGTGGCATGATGTTTCATAAGGCCAAGTCCTCTGAGCATGCAACTGGCCCCTTCATGGTGTCTGCCTTTCGGGTTTGTCAATTTGTTCGTGGGAATTTTCTGGCAAATAGGCCGAACGTGTCTCTGTGGCTTGAACCAGTCACAGGCCGATCAGCCGAACAGTCTGGCTGAAGGTCCCCCTGTGTAAATCTAAATCTAAATCTGTTGCTTGCGAAGACGTATGTGGTTCCAGCTGGAATGTATGCAGGCCAAGTGTGGGGAACTGAACACATTAAAGTGGGCAAGGAATTTGCAAGTGATCTGTAAGTGCGGCACATGAGTTATCTTAAGAGCACGCTGGGTGTTAAGCGTACCACTACAAACTGGGCTGTCCTGAGGGAGTGTGGTCATGAGCCGCTTCAGTTTTACTGGTTTAGGTCTGTTGTCAAAATGTATAATAGCATGCTGAGGTCTAACAGTGAGACGTTGAGAAGAGTGTTGAAAGCAGATTTGAATATTCATTCGCGTGAGCCAGCCTGCTGGACTGCTCAAGTTTTAGATGCTTTTCAAGGCTTACAGTGCTGTGATTCCTTTGTGCAAGCTCTGCGGCAGGGCACTCCTATCCCTACTCAAGACTTTACTGATGACCTCAGACACAGGCTGCGGGCAGTGTGGGGAGATGTTGAGGGAGTGAACCCGCGGGACACATATAGTAAGCTGGCAACTTACCAGTCTCTTTTTGCAGTGCCTTTTGACCACAATGTGCGTGCCCCTGCCCGTTTACCAAGGCACATGCATTTGGATTTGTCTCCACATGTCATGAGGAATGTTAGCCGTTTCAGACTTAGGGCACACACACTGAAGGTGGAGACAGCAGCTTGGGATACTCGGAACACTCTTTTGTGTGATCGCTGTTCTTGTGATGAGATTCAAGATGAGGCTCATGCCCTTTTGGTGTGCAGAGACGCAGATGTTTGTGCTTTGAGAAGAAAGTACGCTTACCTGTTCATTTGTTTCTCTGGTGATTTTTCAATGGAGCACCCTTTTTTACGACAAGTCAGTGTCCAGGATGTTTCTGATTTCCTCTTGCAACACAGCAACAAGCCTTTTTCGTTTGTTTCTGAGCTTATGGACATTATGTCCCTGCAGTTAATGGTAGAGGCACGGATATGATGAATGTTTTGGCTCCTTACATTGCACGTCTGTTTGCTGCCATGATGGAGAGGGCTGAAATTCCTGCTTGTTGGAAAGTGGCTAAGATAACTCCTCTTTACGAGAAGGGCTCTGTGCTGGACCCAGGGAATTATCGCATGCTCGCAGTAAGTGGTACCCTGTACAGGCTGTATGCTAACGTTCTTAGGGAGGTGGTCACTGGGTGGTGTAAAGATAAAAACAAGATTCCAGACACTCAATTTGGTTTCTACCCTGGCCGTAACACTTTGCAGCCCATTTTCATTTTGTGGCACTTGCAGCATGCTGCTCAGGTCAAGCGCCCAAATGCATCCCCAAGGCTGCATGCAGCTTTTATTGATTTCAAGCAGGCATACGATACAATTCCTAGGGAAGCTCTTTGGACTCACCTGCAGCGCATTCGGATGCCTGCGTGCCTGTTGGCTGTCATTAAAAGCATGTATGCTAATGATGAGTATATCTTGGTGGATGGCTGCAAACAAGCTCGTGTGCGCCCCCATTTTGGAGTTAAGCAAGGCTGCCCGCTTTCCCCTTTGTTGTTCTCCTTGTACATCAATGACGTGGACTGCTTGGCAGAAAATGTGCAAGGGGCTATTACAGGCACTAGGGACGTTCGAGTCACCCACATGCTGTATGCAGACGATTTGTGCCTCACTAGTAACCTTCCTGATCAGCTCCAACTGATGTTAGATAGGCTACATACGTATGCTCAGCGGAAAGGGTTGGTGATCAATACTGCCAAGTCTGAGATTGTGCACTTTAATTTAAAGGGTGATAATGTGCCAGCTTTCACGTTAGGTGGAGCTCGTTTGGCGTGTGCAAATTCTTTTAGATATTTAGGCATGCTGTTCACAAAACAACGCAACCCGCAAGCCACTGCTGAGTATATGTGTGCCCCTTTCCTAGCTGGTTGTAGACAGATTAGGCAATTCGCATCTGAGCACCGCCTGACAGATAGGCCGCATACCATGCTCTGGCTGACTAAAGCATATGCTCTCCCTGCTAGCATGTATGCATGCCAGATTTGGGGCACTAGATTTATGAAAGAAGGAGCTGAAATGGACTGTCCTTTGCAAACTGTACATCTGTGCTTATTGAAGCGTATCCTTGGGGTAAAGCGCACCACTCCTAATTGGTCTGTACTGCGCGAGTGTGGGCATGAACCTTTACAGTTCTATTGGTTTCGTGCAGCAGTTAGGTTTTACAATGCTTTACTGCGCAGCAACAGCACTACACTCAGTAAGGTACTGCAAGCAGATGTTGAAATGAGCAGTTTTTCCCATAAATGCTGGACTTCAGAATTTTTGGCTGCCTGCACAGGCTTGGACAGGTGCAACGTGTTTACTCATTGTGTTTGGTCAGGGCAGCCTATAGTCATGAGGGAGTTTGTTGTTGATCTGAGAAAAAGGCTGCGAGGTGTGTGGAATGCTGATGCCTTGGCAGAACATGGTGACCACACGAACAAATTAGCCAAATATCATCACTGGATGGCACTTCCTTTGAGACCCTTGTCTGTTCATGGTGCGCCCTTTTCTGTCCCCAGGTATTTACATCTTGATTTGGGCAAGCGCACGCTAAGAAACATAGCACGTTTTCGCTTACATGCTCATACTTTAAGAGTTGAGACATCACTTTGGCAGGAGCACACATCCACTTGTGATAAATGTGAACAAGGACTCCAAGATGAAAAGCATGCCGTGTTCCTTTGTTCTTGCGCTTCTGTGTGTTCTCTTCGAAGGGCTTATGCACAGTTATTTTCTGACTTCCCCTCGTCTTATACGACTCCCCACCCCACCACACTGAGCAGCCGGCTAACTCCTACGCTGCTGCTGCTGCTGCTGCCCCCTCCTCCACCTCCACACGGCGCAGCCCTCTACCGGCTGCTGCTGCGGCCAATGCTGCTGCCGCAAGCACTGGCAAGAAGCACGCCAGGAGCAAGGATCCCTCTGGGGACACTCCAACCCCCAAGGCCCCCATGACTCGGATGAGGGCCCGGCTGGACCAAGGTCAGGGTGCCACAGCCGAGGAGGAGATCCAGCCCAACTTCGCGCCCCACGCTCAGGACGACGGAGAGTACGGCGGTGATGTAGAGGGAGGGGATGAAGAGGGGAGTGATGATGAGGGCCCGGAGTTCTTGGATCCAGAGGAGGCTGAAGTGGGCCTTGACCAAACATATAATGAATGGAAGAGTAGAAAGGGAAAGAAGGGAAAAAAGTACAAGGGCTAGGAAGGTGGCCGGCCTGAGCCTGGGCGTAAGCTCAAGCTCTTAGTATGGAATGTGCATGGGATTGGGGGGCGATCTGCTGATGCTAATGCAGAGCTCAAGGTTTTAGATGTATGCCACATGGTCAAAGACCATGACATTGCAGTGTTTACAGAAACAAGAACTGGTGATGCATCTAGGTTGCTGCAGCACTTGCCTGGCTTTACTTTGCACAACTTGGGAATGGCTAGAGAGAACGAAGGCAAAAATGGGTTTGGGATTGCTGTGTTTGTTGCGCCAGGCAGCTCAGATTATGTGCGCTTCCATAAAGTCAGTGAGCACACGCAGTGTATTTGGCTTCAATGTGACAAAAAGATGTTTGGGCTGGGGGAACATGTGATGATAGGTGCTACTTACATAAATCCTCTGAGTGGTTCGTTTACTTCTCGTGCTGTTCACTCTCACTATACTAACCTTTTTGAGGACGTGCTTGATGCTTTTCAGGTATCTTCGCAAGTCATTTTGTGTGGCGACTTTAATGCGCATGTTGGAGAGCTGAGTGAAGTGAGTGACGCGCATTCTCGGTTTGTGTTGGACTGCCCTGAGCTCCTTGAGACTAGGAGATGTGCGTGCAAGAGTGTGAACAAGGCAGGCCAGCTGTTGGTTGATCTAGCAGCTGCGACGAGTATGGCCATTTCTACTGGGCGTGTTGTTGGAGATGATGGGCAGCCCTCTTTCACTGGGCATTTTGGTGATAAGAGAAGTAGGCCAGACCATGTGTTGTTGTCTCCGGCTCTGCTCAAAATCGTACAATGTTTTGAGATGAAAAACACGCGTGCCTCAGATCACGCAGGCTTGAGCACTGTGTTTAGAGTGACTGATGAGGGTGGAGAAGGTGTGAATGCTCCACACCATGTGTGCAAAGCTGGAGAGTGTATCAACAAGTTAGTGTTGCGTTGGCAGCAGTATAAGGCCCAAGTTTACGCTGAGCACATTCGGGACAATGCTGAACTGCTGGCTCAGTTTGATGAGGCAGAGAGGTCTGGGGATGTAGATAAATTGGCGTTTTGTGTGCGTTCTTTGATCATCCAGGCAGCGAGCAGTAGAGCTGTGGGCATGTCAGCCCGAGCAAAGTGTGTTTTTAAACGTGAGCGTAATAGGAAGGGTCCTCTAAACCCTGTGTGGTTCAATGAAGAATGTTGGGAGAAGCGTAGGGCTTTCATTGAGGCAGTGAAGCGTGGTGAAGCCAGGCATGCTTGCAGATTTCTCAAGAGGGAGAGTATGAGGTGCAATCGTAGGATGAAGCGAAGGCACGCGAGACAGTTGCGGAATTTGTTTTTGGACAGGCTATTTCGGAAGGATCCGGCAGTGCACGCTTTACTAAAAAAGCACACCAAGCCTCACACAACCCCTGTGCCTGCTCCAGCTTGGCATGATCACTTACACAAACACTTCAGAGCAAAGAGGACATTTGAAGAGTCTCGCCCATCTGCGAGGGATATGGCTGTGCCACTGGGCCGGCGCAACCTTCCACCTGAGGTCCTTCTCAGGCGGGGCGCGCAGTCTGGGTGGGCTCCTGAGACAGATGAGTTTGAGATCCCTGATGTATCTGTGTTAGAAGGTATGTTGGGTAGTGAATTTCAGAAGTTGAATGTTGGTGCCTCTTCAGGCTTTGATGCGATCCCGATTCCTTTTCTTAACTTAAGACTTAAGCATGCGTGCTTGCCAGTGCAGTGTGGGAATAAAACCAAACAAGTAAATGTGCTGGTGCCTCTGTTGGCTCGTCTTTTTAAAGTGTTGCTGACTGAAAGTAAAGTGCCTGCGTGCTGGAAGGTTGCCAAGTTGAGCCCCATTCACAAAAAAGGGGAAGTGATGAAACCTGGGAATTATAGGATGATTGCAGTTAGCGGTGTAATGTATAGGATTTATGCTAATGTGCTGAAAAATCTGGTGACAGATTGGTGTATGAAAAAGGGAAAGATTCCGGACACGCAGTTTGGCTTCTTTCCAGGAAGGAGCACTCTGCATCCTCTGTTCATTCTGAGGCACCTCAAGCATGCTGCGAAAAAATTGAAGCCACGGAATTCTTCCAGATTGCACGTTGCTTTCATTGACTTTTCTCAAGCTTATGACACCGTGCCCAGACAGCAGCTTTGGTCTCACTTGCAGCGCAATGCAATGCCGACTCCTCTGCTCAGTGTGATCAGAGACATGTATGATAATGATGAGTACATTCTAATGGATGGTGAGAAAAGGGCGCGCGTGCAGCCATCGAACGGTGTTAAGCAAGGTTGTCCTTTGTTCCCCCTTCTTTTCTCTCTGTACATCAATGATATGGGCAGAGAGATAAGTGAGGGCATTGAGGGTGCTGTGACTGGTGATAGAGTGAATGGTGTGTCCCACATGATGTACGCTGATGACCTTGGATTAACTACGAATGACCCTGGTGAAATGCAGAAGATGCTGGACAGACTCCGTGTGTATGCCCAGAGAAAAGGGTTGACTATAAACACAGCTAAGTCTGAGGTGGTGCACTTCAACAGTATGTCTGTCTCTCCTCTGCAGAATCCTTTTACGTATGATGGAGTGGTCCTTCCAGAGAAGGACTGGTTCAAATATTTGGGAGCGCTGTTGGATAAAAAGATGGATTTAAAGGTAGCTGAGGAGCATGCGGTGCGGCCTTATATGGCTGCACAGAGAAGGATTTCGGAGTTTGCCAAGGGTCATGACCTGAAAAACAGGCCTCATGCTATGCTCTGGTTGTCTAAGGTGTATGGCATTCCTGCTGGGATGTATGCGTGCCAGGTGTGGGGAACTCATTACTTGAGAGAAGGCAGTGAGTTTGATAGTCAATTGCAGAAAAGACATCTGTGTTCCTTGAGGCGCATTCTTGGAGTAAAGAACAGTACTACAAATTGGCCGGTGTTGAGAGAGTGTGGCCAGGAGCCTCTGCAGTTCTTCTGGTTCCGTGCCTCCATCAAGTTATTTAATAGCATGCTTGACTCCAATAGTGAAGTTTTGAGTCGTGTGCTGAGGGCTGATTTAAGTCTGGCTTCTTTTGATTCCTCTTGCTGGTCTGCTGAAGTCTCTAATGCTTTTGGTGGGATGCGGAATGGTGATTCGTTCAAACAGAACATGCTGAGAGCTGAGAAAATCCCCATGCAAGAGTTCATTGGTGATTTGCGATACAGACAGCAGAAAGTGTGGAGAGGGGCCGATGTTTTTTGTCCTCGTGCAGTTGACAAGAAGGCAGTGACGTATCATAAGTGGTGTGGGAATTCTGAGAGTGGTCCCAGAGGTGCTCCTTTTTGTATCCCCTCGTATCTGTTCAAGGATTTGGACAAGCATGTTTTGAGAAACATTAGCAGATTTAGATTGCGTGCTCATCACTTGAGAGTGGAGTCTTGTAAATGGCTTGGGGGTTCAAGTATCCGTGATAAGTGTGAGTGTGGGGAAGTCCAGGATGAAAAACATGTGCTTTTCTTTTGCAAATGTACTGAGGTGCGTGAGCTACGCACGAGATACAAGGACCTTTTTGAGGAGATGTTTAAGACTTTGCGTGTGTTTGCTCCGCCTTCAAACGCTGACTTTATTCCATTCTTGGCTTGCCATCATACTATCACTGATTCTGAGATCAATGCTTTCCTAAATCAAGACTCATACAGACTTCTTAGATTTGTGTCAGATTTAGTCTCAATTTTTGATACTGGTTGAGCTTGTTTCACCAGCTGCCATCAGCCAGAGTCTCGGGCTGTAGGCCACCATTGTAAACCATTGTAAACCTCGTCTTATAGAATTTTTCTGGACGATTCAGGCACTTTCTACTATTCTCAAGCTAGCTCTGAGGATGCTATTCATTTCTTGCAGAAGCAAACTACCGAGACTTATCGCTCTATTTCTGATCTCATGGATATTTTTTGTGCGGTTGGAACAGTTAAGCAGACCGAGCAGCCAAACTACCTGGCTGAAGGTCAAATCCCATTGTAACTCATTATGGACATTATGTTGGCTGGCGAGAACCAGTCACAGGCCGATCAGCCGAACAGTCTGGCTGAAGGTCCCCCCGTGTAAATCTAAATCTAAATCTAAATCTAGTATTGCTTTAAGATTGGACTGGTTTGGTTACAGGCACGTTTTGCTTCAGCTAAGCTGCCCCTGCAGGCAGGTATAGCTATGTAACCCTTCCCCTTCCCTTCTAGGAAGGCGAGGACCAGTCACAGGCCAATCAGCCGAACAGTCTGGCTGAAGGTCCCCCCATGTAAATCTGTAAATCTAGGAATGGCAGCTGCCTCAGCTGCTGCATCAAATCAAATACCACCTCTCAATTTCAAACGAGGACACCCGAAACCTTAGCATAACAAAAGCTTTTTCCAGAAAAAATAATGGTCAATGAGGATGAGGAGGGGGGCTAGCAGTGCTTCAGCCCTGACCTTAGAGGTAAGAGTTGTCAATGGTCTTCTCAAGAGGAAGTTTGATGCTGGTAAGTCGGAGAGCGTACAATGCACAGCAAAAAGGCATGAACCTTCAGAATCAGCTTGCTTTTTTAAGGGCCGAAAGTTTAATGAGTGAATGAAAGTGCGAGGGATGTAGATAAACCCACCCACACCCATGAAAATGATGTGAAGGACGTACCACTGAAAGTAGGTATTTATTCTCCACAAATACCAGAAGGCATTCGTGAAAGAAAATGGAAAAGAGCAAAAGAATGCTGTACAAACCAAAACACGTCTTGCATTTAATGGCACAGAATGCAACTCAAGTATGTGTGACTCATAGAGCCTGCATGCTTGGCACTGCAGACACAGCACTATCAACAAATTCCCCATTGCTGCTAGTAAGGATGCAGACTGCCAAAGGGAGAGCCCTTAATTCTACCGCGAACCAAAGCCAAATTCTCTTCAAATCCTTCAAGTCCTTCAGAGCATTTGAAGAAACCCTGTTATTCACATCTAGTTCGTCCCAGGTTCTGCTATTAACACACTCCACATGAAACAAGGCTTCTTGCTCATCACAGTCCCTGTCTGCACCTGCCACCATGCATGGGCTAAGGCTTCATCAGTTGCTCAAATGCAAGCCACCTTGCAGCTGTGTTAGCTGTGACCCTCTGTGAACGAAGTGAGGTGATGGAGCCTTCCGCCTGCAGTAGCACCTGAATAAGTTTAGCGCGCAACAAAAGTAAAATGAGTTTGACCACAACTCAATAGGATGGTTTGAAGCTATGCACATGGGAACAAACACCGCAAAATGCTCCTTTTGACAAAGCTCTTTTGTCACTTTATATGTTGAAAAAGATGGGTGTCATTGCATTGTCATCATAACATGATAGCATGATGTTCTGGAACGCCCTTTGGAAGCCCTTTTTTCAGACTGCTAGTGCACCGCAACCAGAGGATTCATAGATGCAGAGAAAGCACAGCTGGCACCTGACATGCAAAAGCGAAGGCCACTTTTACTAACTTCTTGAGGCGGAGCCCTCTGGGGCGTAGTCCTTTAGTGTTCGGGTCGCTCAATGGTGTTGACCTCAAAGAATGAAGCTTTGAGCCACCCAGGCCACCTCACATCATAAGAACTGCATAATCAAAAAGCAAATTCTGTGCAAGGTTCCAGAGCTGCCCTTGAATACTTCGTCAAGCCATCCTGCCAGGCTGAGGTTTCTCTCTGCTATTGAAGCATCCATCCCTGCAAACTTGGTGTTATTTTACATTTTTGAGAAATCGGTATCAATACAACTATTAATGTTGCCTGATGTCTCGCAAGAGAGTTGGCATGGAGGTGCAGCGGAGGCGTGTGCATCACAGGGATGCACATTATTGCGCTCTCATGGAGTGTGAAGTACTGTATTGTGGGATAGTTGAAGCAGGGTGGAAGGAGAGTTAAAACTCCCAGTTGACTCAGCTCCTGTGACACAAGTGCATTTAACCCCGACCATGCACATCTCCTCCACTTGCCCACAGGAGTCCTGGAACCTACATGGCATTGGTATGCTCCTGTGCTTTGAAGATGTGAGGAGGACTTGGAGGTGCCAATGAAGTACAGGAACAGAGGGGTGTCATTTTAATTAAGCTAACGGTTCAGGTTCAAACCTCATTTAGGTGCAAAGGCATGCAAAACAAAAGCACGGGCTCTGCTCCTTTTTTATGATCTGGAGGATCAGATCCTGCTTGTTTCAGGGTTGCATTTGAACAAGAAACTCACATTGAAGGCAAGACAGCACCATGCATCGATTGGTGAACGGGCATGAAGCCAAGTGTAACAGCAGGAAACAAGCAGGGCATGACGAGTGGAGCCGGCTCGCTCAATTTATGCTGGCTGTGTACCAACCTAATGCAGCAAGAAGTAGGCACTGCTATCAGCCACCCACATTCAAACACAGGGGCGCAGTTCAAAGGCACCACAGGATTATTGGCTTATGCCACAGCCAGGATGTCCTACCGACCACAACGAGCCAGTCCAATCGTTATATAGAAGCATGAGGGCCTGATGCAGAGCATGGCTTTCATTATGATGCTCAAGCAGTTTCACTTCATCCTTGACACCGCCTGAACATTATTTGAGGAAAAAGCAAACTGGGACCCGGCAAACCAGTGTAAGCAAAGCACGTATGCAGGTGTACTGTAACAAGAGGATAATAGAGGATCATGGGCAGCGTAACATGGATTCCTTTGGTGAGTGACAGCATCCAAGTGTTCTGAAACTTGTCATACAGGAAATTCATGGGCATTGCGCACCTGCTTGTGCTCCTCCTCAGCAGATGCCTCCTCCTGCTCCTCCTCCTTCTCCTACTTAATTCACTTAAAATCAATTAGTACTGCATATCTGCATGTGCCCCTCCTCAGCAGGTATCTCCCTTCTTATTCTACCTGCACTCCTTATAATTAGTGGGTACCGCACACCTGCTTGTGATCCTCTTCTGCAGAACCCTTCCCCATTACCCACACAACCAAAATTACCTATTTCAGAAATTAGGTGGTACCCCACACCTGCTTGTGTTCCTTTGCAGCAGATGCCTCTGCCTCCTTCAGGGTTCGGATGTATTCAAGGTCACGCTGCACCTGTCCACCACCAGACAGAAAGGAACTCCTCAGCATCACGCTACAAATGACCAGGGTATGAATGCAATCATTGATGATCAGGATATACAGGTTCTGAAGATCACGATGTACCTGTTCACCTCTAAGGGTTTGAAGAGAGCCCTCTTTGAAAGGATAAAAAGTACACTACCTATATCCTCTGAAGAATTTTGGATTTTAAAGGTCGCATTCATAAGGTTCAAATATCGTGTGGCACCTGTCCAAAGGCTTTTAAAAAAGCAATTTGGAATATGTTGATAAAATGTAATAAAGAACAACACACCTTTAAAAGTAAAGATTAAGCAGCTACAGTCCATTCAAGGGTTGAGGGGTGCAATTATTTGAGAGGTGTGTGAGGCACTGCTGCTTTTGCTCAAGGCTTGTCAACACCTCAACACACAATCCCGGGTGTTGGCAAACCATTGAATGGTATGCATACATACTGGGTACATTATGTTACAACCCCTACCACAGAGAGGGCGTTGCAGGTGCTGTGATGCTTTTTGAGCAAGCACATTGGCGCACAGGGAGGCCAACAAATTAGCACCCAGGGAAACCCAGGGGAAATCCCTTTCTGAGAGGCAGGCTTCAGGATTTGGACAGCTTGATCCGCACATGTACAAACTTGGCCGATCCCATGTGTTGAGTGTGTGTGTATGCTGTATACTGCAGTTTTTTTTGCAGGGAATTGTGAAACATAAAGTGCGCATGTGCATATGACTGAACAACCCTACACATGCACACTGCCTGCTCCTTTAATGCATGTACACACACGCGCGCGCACATGCATATACACACATAACCTGGACTACATGCATGGGTGCAAGCAGTACTCAGGAGAAAAGCACCATTGCAAGCAGGCAAGTGAGAATGTGAAGTTCTGCATCCCGGCACAACCTACCTGTCGTATGCGCTTGAAACGCTGCTCCTTTTGTTGCTTTTGCTTCTGCTTTAGCCATGGGGGCCGGGAAAAACCTACCTGATATATGCGCTTGAAGTGCTGCTCCTTTTGTTGCTCCTGCTTCTGTTTAAGCCATGGGCCTGGGGGCGGGGTCCGATGTGCAGAAGCTGCACGTTGTCGTCTTGTACGGTACAGCTCCTGGAGAAAAGCACAATTGACTTTGGAGGAGTGAGCAAGCCAAAGATATGCTCAAGGCATGTCTTGAGCAAGCCATGCCCCAAGTTTGCATCATGCTCATTGTATGAGCAAGCGAAAAGGATGCACAAGACATAATATGAATAAGCCACACTTGAAGTTTGAATCGTGCTCACAATTTAGGCAAGCCAAGCAGTTGCTCAAGATGCAGTATGTGCTGTGACTCATATAGGGAGCACGGCAAAAAGGCTGCTGATGGACAATGGGACCCTCACTCATACAGGAAGCATGGCCAAAAGGGACCCTCTCTCATACAGGGAGCACAGCAAAAAAGCTGTTGGCGGACAAGGTACCCCGCTGCGCAGGACTACCCCACCCAAAGCTTGCAGGGTGTCACAAATGCAGAAGAAGAAAAAAAAATGGCAAAGCGCCAGAAGGTCACTTCCTCTTTGCACTCGTGTAAAACTTTGTCCTTTACAAAGCATTCCCCCAAGCACTTTGTGGGTGTCATTCAAAGCCTGTCCAAGTAATGAACACCCCATCCGCTTTCCAATTCCGTATCATCTTACACCAGCTGAGCATCGCTCATTTGAATGAGGGCATGAAACCTGCTTTCTAGTGGTCATGGGTGAATAATGGGGCATTATCACCACCACCATCATTATCATGATGAGCAGCAGGGACAACAGCATCCAACCCAGACCACATTCAGTGAAAATAAAGTTCGGCAGGCTCAAACACTGGGTCACTGAAATTATTTATTATGCAAAGGGGTTGAAGGCATTTTAAGGTACTTCAACCCCCCTAAAACAAAGCCTCTCTATCACACAATTCTCAATCTTTTGTAGCTTTCAACATTATCAAAAACGTGGAATTAATGGCAATCCTTATAATATGACAAAAAAGAAACACTACCCTGCTTCCAATCAAAGTGCAGGTCAAGGCAGAATCAAACAGGAAACAGTAAAGAAAGGGCAGTAGGCTCACCAGACAAACAGCCCTGGACTGAGCAAATGCTGGGCAGGCCAGAGCAGGGAAAAAAGAGGGAGAAAGTGAATGAAGCGCCGCACACTCACCAGATCAAGAGCGTTGGACTGCTGCTCCCGCTCCTTCCGTTGCGCCTGCACCTTTTGGTACATGTACTGCTGGGCAGGGGGCCTTTTGCATCCATACACGTACAACTTTGCAGGGGCTTTTGTGGCGGGCGTCCTGCTGCAGGGTGTGCAGCCAGGGCCATCAGGGCCATTGGCATGACTCCAAGGGTATGTGGACGCATGTGCAGCAGAGCCAGGTATGTTGGCTCTGCTGCTGCTTTGGAGACCGGGCGCAGGGTGGTTCGCGAGGGCATTGGGAAGAGGCCTTGGGGACTTGCCGTTCCTTGGGGTGCTGCAGTTGCTGCTACCTGCGTGCTTTGGGGCCATTGCAAGCAGGAGCAGAGCCAGTTCTGAGTTGCATGAGAAAGTAGTAGGCTGACGTGATTCGCAGATTGTGCTTGCTCAAGGCTGATGGATGGGACAAAGAAATGGTATATTCTTGCCATAAAAAGGGCAGGTGGTGTTGCAAGGAGCATGGTGAGATATAGATGCATGGCGACCCTAATTTTTCTTCAATGACGGTCAGGTCAAAGGCCAGGACAATTGTAGTGGTGCATGAAACTTGGGGGATAACAATGTGGGGGGCGCAACAGGATGAAGCCCCCAGGAAAACCAGGGAATCTTAAAAGTGCACAGCGCAGCAGAATTCCTGCACCTTCTCTTAGTGCAGGAGTCGCAGTTTTGAAACTGTGACAGTGGGATCGCTATGCGGGCCTTTCTTAACATACGAGGTGAAATGGCTGGCGTAAGTCCTTCTTACTTTCTTTGGGGGCAGCACGCTTTAGCAGGCAGGCAGGGACTTCCTTGAATTTGGAGCGAGGAGGTGGTGCTTCCCCTGCTCTGATACCAAGACCGCCAACAAATTTTCGAAGCACAGGCGAAGGGCACCGAGGCTATCAGGTGCGCTGGAAACCAAGGCTGCCTGCAGAGCATGCTTTTGAGATACAAAGCTGTGGGCGCACCTTCTGAGACCCGGGAAGAAAGAGGCCGCACCCAGGGCTGCTGCTGCTGCTGCTGCCGATGTGGACCGGCGCTCTGTCCTCTGGCCGGCCGCCCCAAGTGCCCTGCAGCATATTGAGGGCCATCCCGGGCACCCTTGGCTGACTGGGCCCTAGCCAAAGGAGGAGCACGCCCACGGTCTTTGGTGGCCTTCAAAAGAAGCAGGTCCTCGATCTCACCCTTGGACATCAGAACGACGTTGATGGTGCCCTGTGGGTGGGGGCATCGAGCGGGAGTGCCTGTGCATCTCAGGAACCCCCCTACGCTCACGCGGCTAGCACCCAATACTTCAGCTTTTCCAGCAAGATAATGTAGCGTCGTGGGGGATGCTGGGCCGGAGAACAATGGAATGGAAGGCGATCCTACGGTATGATGCCATTTTGCCAGCTTTGAATCCGGTAATCAATGTTACCTTCCGGAACTACTTATTTTGGGGTCTCCAATAAAGTTGCTCAGTGCCGGTCCTGCAGCTGACCCATTGTAAACACATGAATCATACCTCAGTGCCCATAAGGTCTTTCTAGTTTTTTTTTATTTGCGGCACAGAAACAAGAGTTGAACATCCTGCGCGGTGCGTGTCCTTTGCAGAGGCAGGTGCTCTGTGTGCTAGAAACAATCATGCTCGTGTTGTTGGAGTGTGCGCACAGAAGCATTGCTGCTTTATCTTTCAAATTTTAAAACGACCAGAGACCAGTAAACCTGTGACTGACTTCGGACCTGTAGATAGCTAGGAGCGGACATTTCATCAGGACAACTCACTTAATTAAAACTAAATAAACCAAACAAAATGACTAAAACAAATCTGTAAGTGTAGACCTCTCAAAGTGCCTGCACTCTTTAAGCACCCTGGTTGCACACCATGCCAAATGTGGTGTTGGCTGCAAATGTGAATTTTGATCTTGATGAGCCATGAGACTGGCACATTATACAAATAGGGATAACAACTATGAAGCCCTAATTTACTGACACACGAAGTGACCGGCAGGGGTCGGTCCTGCCACAACTCATAAGCAACCAAATAGGGTGCGTTGACATGTTACAGATGGAGTGCAATGTGTGTGCACATGCATGCGCTGGCACACTCACATCCACACCCATTTACCCTCACCCATGCTCACTAACTCTGCAGTGGATCCACGTGCTGTAGCCAGCAGACACACTTGTCCTTGCTTTCATTGCTTTGCTGTTCAAGCAAATCCACATTTGGCGCTGCGCTGCTGTTGCAATTAGCTACTTCTGTGCCATTGGTCCTGCCTCCTTGCAACCCCTCTAAGTCATGATCTACGTCATGCTGTAGCCATGCTCTACGTCATGCTGTACTCATGCTCCAAGTCATGCTGTTGTCATGCTTTATGTTGTCCCCCTCCATGGGTGCACTGCACCCGTTGCAGGACCTCTGAGACATCCAGCAGCATTGAGGCAAGGTTGGTCGGGCAAGGTTACAGGCCTTTCTTTGCTGCTTCCAAGCTACCTCTTAGGTAGTTATGGCAATGCTACCTTTCCCTTTCCTTTCCTTTCCTTTCCGTTCCTTTCCTTTCCTTCCTTCCCTCACCTCCAAGGCATCCAATAGTGAGGGAGGCACCTTGGACAGCACGGATTGGTCCTCCATGCATAGCTGTGACCCAGGCGGCAATCCCAGTGCCTCCCGGATCAAGCTCTCTATCTCTGCCAGCACCCACATCGATTCTTGGAGCACCTGTGAGCGTGAAATGAGCACACCACATGCGAGGTTTGTGCTTTAATTCCTTGCCAGGCAACTGCTGTCCCCTGAGGACGGGCACTGTGCAAAGGGTGTCAGTGATTCTTGGAACACCAGTGCGCAATTTGTTTGCAACGCATGGATGGTGAACTCTGGCAAACATGGTTCCTGCTTTTGTTCCTTGCCAGTGCCAGACAACTGCTGTTCGCATCCAAGGATGGGCAGTGTGCACAGGGAGTCATCAACTCTTGGATCACCAGTAAGCAGTTTGCTTGCAACGCATGGATGGTGACGCATACACATGATTGCGCCTTTGTTCCATGCCAGGCGACTGCTGTCCCCCAAGGGAGGGCACTGTGCAAAAGTGTGCTTGCTTTGCTTTAAACTGTGCACCTTGGCGCTCAATAGTCATGCACTGTGCCCATCGCAAAGGGGGAAATGATGATAAAACATATCTGTGAGGAGCACAGCTCAAGACTTTTGCAAAACAGAAGGCGAGCTGCCCTGAGCAAAATATATAACCGAAGTCAAAATGTGTAGTTTTGAGGGTGCCTCGAAGAATTGCACGTCCCTGATCCCTGATGCAATGAGCTGCAAATCCTCTGAGTTAGAAAAAGAGGCATAAGGCCACCACAGGTGCCTCATGTGTAAGCACCCACTCCTATTCCACTAGTAATGGACCAGTCTGTGGCATCGCCATGTGGTGGAACAATGATTCCGTTCAAGCAATTAGTGGCATTGCCATGTGGTGATATCAAAGGTCATGTGCAACCAGTAAGTGGCATCGCCATGTGGTGCAACAATGATCACATTCAATCAATGAGTGGCGTCGCAATGTGGTGAAACAATGATCATGATCAACCATTCATCACGCAAATTTGCTGCCCTGAAGAGCACGCATTTGCTGCTTTGCTGCAGTGCACTGCGCTGTGCAAACCAGAGCTCTGCAATCACACGTTGAGTGAAAACATTGGCTGTCCTGAAGAGCGCTCTGTGCTCACACCAAAAAGACATGCACCTTCAAACAGAATGCCTACCTGAAATGGGTCATCCTCGTCAAAAGCGCGGCCTTGCAGCTGGGCGGCTTGAGGGCTATGATCAAGCGTGGGTGCAGCAGGGACGCCCGCAACTGCATGCCCCGCAGCGCCCGCAGTCTGACCCAACGCTGGAGCCCTGGCATTGGATGTGCCATCTGCTTGGACACACGCAGGTGGTACAGGATGCTGTGGTCCTTGGACCTGTTCCGCTTGTTGGGGCTTCTCGTTTCTCCTCCTGCTGCTGCTACTGCTCCCACTGCCAGCGCTGCCGGGCCTTAACACATTCATACCCCCCTCTGCGGCGGAACCATCAGCGGAGGCGGCGCCTAGGGGGCTCCGTCCAGGTGCCCGCAAGAGGTGCTCAAACCTACCACTGCTGCTGCTGCTCACACCAAGGGGGTGGCTGTGGGGCGCGCTGCCAGGCTGCAGCGTGCGTGCTGCTGCTTCCGCGTGTTTGCAGAGGCTGCTGCTCGGGCGCAGAGGCCCTGCAGTGCTGCTGCTTTTGAGACCCAGGCTGACACTGCTACTGCGTGGCCTGATGTCGCTCTGCTTCGAGGCCATGGACTTCGACATCGGCAGCACCTCCCCTTCGAGCACGCCTACGGAACCACGAGGCAGGAGCGGGGGGGTATACTGGGGGCCTGGAAGTGCTGGGGGCAACCCTTCTCCTAAAAGCTGCTGGCGATCTGGGTGTTCGGTGCCCACGATGGCATGAAGCTCTTGGACTCCTTGTTGGCCCTGCTGCTGCTGCAGCCCTTGCCTCTGGTACCGCCGGCTGCTGCGTGTACGCGCGCTTGGCTCGCTGCCAGAACTGTTGCATGAAGGAGGGGGTGAAGGCTGATCGAGCTGCTCGCTGCCTTGTGTAGCTGTAACTCCCTGGGAGGCAATAGGGCCAGGAGCGGGTAGAGATGATGGTGCATGTGTGGCTGAGAAGCCATCAGGCGGCAGCAGCAAGATGTTGGAGTGGAGGAGCTGCTCTTGAGGTGGGGAGTCTCCGCGCTCAAATGTGGGCTTTATGTGCTTGGAAATGGAGGCAGACAGACGGTTGGGTTGCGTTCTCACAGAAGGATGCAAAGGCGAGGGGGCGGAGAGTAGAGCATGCGGTGCGTGTGGAGCAGATGGAAGCAGCGGATGGGGCTCCTGCTGCTGCTGCTGCTGCTGCTGCTGTTGATCATGATTCTGCTCACCATCCTGCTCCTGCTGTTTCTGTTGCTGTGAACGCTGCTGCAGTGGCAGCTTCTGCTGCTCACTTTCTAGTTCCAGATCTTTATCTTTATGCTGCTGCCTGTGCTCCGGTTGCTGTGGAGGCTGCTGCTGCTGCTGCTCACCCTGGCCTTGCTGCTCCTGCGGCTGCTTCAGCATTTCTTGATGTTGCTGCTGCTGCTGCTGCTGCTGCTGCTCCGGGGACTGCTTTGGTTCCTCTTGCTTTTGTCGCTGCTGGTGCTCACCTTGCTGCAGCTGCTCTTGCGGCTGCTCCAGCACCTCTTGCAGTTGCTGCTGCTGCTCCTGCGGCTGCTCCAGCACCTCTTTCTTTTGTTGCTGTTGGTCACCTTGCTGCTGCTGTTCCTGCTGCTGCTCCAACTCCTCTTGCTGTTGCTGCTGTTGCTCCTGCGGCTGCTCTTGCTGTTCACCTTGCAGCCGCTGCTTGTGGAGCTCTTGCTGCTTTTCCTCCTCCTGTGCTTTCTGCTGCTTACTTTGTTGCTGCTGCTGCTGCTGCTGTTGCTGCTGCTCCCCTTGCTGCCTCTGCTCATCTTGCTGTTGCGGCTCTTGGTCACCTTGCTGCTGCTGATCCTGCAGCTGCTTCATTACTCCTTGCTGCTGCTGCTGCTGCTGCTCCTGTTGCTGCTGCTGCTTCCCGTCATTTTGCTTCAGCTCTTCTTGCTTCTGCTGCTGCTGCTGCTGCTGCTGCTGCAAATGCTGCTGCTTTGCCTCCCGAGGCTGTTGATCTGCATGCTGTTGCTGCTGCTTCCCATCATTTTGCTTCAGCTCTTCTTGCTTCTGCTGCTGCTGCTGCAACTGCTGCTGCTTTGCCTCCCGAGGCTGTTGATCCGCATGCTGTTGCTGCTGCTTTCCATCCTCCAGCACCTGCTGCTCTGAGGACACATGCGGCTGCGAGGGCCGCGTGGTCCGCTGAGGCAGGGCGGTCTGCGGCCTAAGCTTGGGCAGGTAGCCATGCTGCTGCAGGTGCTGCTTCAAGACTTCCTCTGTGAGTTTGACGGGAGAGGGGTTGGGTGCCTGCCGCTGCTGCTGCTGCTGGTGTGGGGGCTGCTCTCCTGATTTTATGCCCTCACTGGTAAGGGACTCCGGATGAGGCGGGGGTGATGATGCTGATCGGGCACTAAGTTGTCTCTGCAGAGGGCACGGCGAATTGTCACAGTTTGTACAGCAGCTGTCAGGGAGGCGCTCACATATTTCAAATTTGCACGATAAAACCCGGGCATTACACGTTGCAACTGTAGCAGTGCAACTGCGTGCATTCGCACAGCAAGTGGTTGGCACAGCAGCAGTCAGGGGGAGGTGGTGGTGTTTCACGGTGCTTTCCATTGTCCCATTTCCTGCCATTTCCTGCCATTTTCCTGCAAACTAAAACCCTTGCTGAGGGCCTCATGCATTGCAATTGAAGTGCCTTCTCTTGTTGCTGTAGTAAGTTCTGTGGATGGCTAGCAGTGTAAGAGCTCTTTGAGCCTGCTCAAAGCTTACAGCAGAGGCATGATAACGATCAAGGTAGGACGCAGCTTGGCTTTTGTTTTAATGATTCAGGCTTCAACTGCTTCCCTACACACACACACATACACACACTTCACTCACCTTGAAGCGCTCAACCATTGACAAATGCCTCTGCTTGCTGGCAAGAGGTTCCACCTGTGTTTGCCCCGCATGCTGTTGTTGCTCCTGTATGCTTTCCCCAGCAGGTTGCTCTTGGCCTCCTTTTCTCTCCTCAACCATGACCTGTTTGAGCTGTTTGTTCCCATCCTCCTGCTCACCCCGCTGCTTCCCTTCCTCCATGTCATCTTTATTGCCATATCCGTCCTCCTCCACCATATGTGTCTGTCCTCACAAACTGAGTTTCTTTTGTGGAGAATGAAGGGAAGGCATTTCACTTCCAGATGTTGACTTTGATGTCTGCCTGTTTATGTCAAGCACATAAAACTGCATTCTCAACAAATGTTCAAATTTGCTTGCACAATGCTTGCATGTTTTGCCCATTGGTTTGCATTCGAAGTGAAGCGACAAATTTCCGTTGACAAGTCCGTTGGCGAGGTGTCAGTCGTGGTTCAATTTCCCTTTTCCATGTCGTACCAAGGCATCGGACATTTCAAATTTTGCAATTGTGTTCTCTTGGCCTATGGCGGCGACCTTCCCATATTCATTTCTTTTCACCCACTTCCCATTTTTAATAAAGTTTCATGTTCTGACTTTTCATCCATAGCGATGGCATAGGTCTTCAGAACCTTGCTTTGAAGCTTCATGCTCGTTCTCTACTGTCCAGTGACATGTCCAGTGCATTTATCAACTTGATGGCACCAGATGGCGCCCTTGAGGAGGCTTCTTTCAACTTCCATCACCCAGATCAGGCACGGAGTACTAGTAGCAGTACTGCTAGTATCCCTCCTGATCTCCAATTCTAAGAAAACTCTTACCTTGATGGAGGTGTTACACGGTGCCCTAGGTGTCCTCTTTTCCTTGATGTGGGAAGTATTTTCACTACCTCTCTTTCTGGTGGTGAGGCCCTAGCAACTTGCCATAGCTAGAAAGAAAGAAAAAGAAATTTTTTATTTTAAAACTACGTAGGCAGAGAAAACTCTCCCTACATCAAATTAGAGGAAAGGAGACACATTGGCTTTGAAGAGCCATGAGTCCCCTCCACTACAACGTTAACATTTCAGAACAAAAAGTGTTAATGAGGGTCTGGAGGATTACTGGAAGCACCCGGCTCCAGAACCTGGCTGTGAGAAGTCTTGTTTGTTGTTTCTAGTTGAGGAACCTTTCCTTAATGCGCACAGCTGGACCTGGCTTGCATAGTAAGAAAAAAAGCCATGTAGGCAGTGAGAGCACTCCCTACATGGCCTCCCTAATCCATTTTTAATAGGGAATACATTGGCTCAAAGAGCCGTGAGTCTCCCTCATCAGAGAGTAAGAGGGAAGGTAGTGTGGGTCTGGTGGGCTTCTGGCAGCATGTGGCCCCAGCGCACCATCATCATAATGAATGTTCTTGATTTCAATGGCACCTCTGGTTGAGGTAATATAAGCTTGTGCATATATTGCACGAAATGGGCATGGAGCTATCATGCAAGTTTGGTAGACCTTTGTAGGTCAATCCCTAGTCTTCTCAACTGATCCAGGGTATGGGCAATATAGATAATCCCACCCACACCCAGGGGGATTCTATGGAGAGTGGTCTCGGCACCTTTTTGAGGTTGTTTGCACAGTACACTGTGTTGTTGCTGTGAGGCTTCTAGCTGGGCGCCAGGCCTCGTATCTTCACAGTATTTGATTCCTATTAAGTAAATATAGAGGCATTGGAAGTTCAATTAATGAAATTGCCTGGCTGGAGTTGTGCTGCTCCCGACCTCTCCCTTTACCTCTCTTACTGCGGAGTACCCGATATGAGGGGGGATTAAGCGGTCTATTTGGGTTAGCAGGGCAAGGAGTAACCAAGATAGCATTGGGGCGGCTCGAGTTACATCTAGCTTAATCAGGAACACTGGGGTCAAAACAGGTATGGAGGTATGATGGGATCACACACTGGGTCAGTGGTTTACAAGTCATGCTGGGCCAGACGGTCTGCGCTGCCTACATCCATATGTACAAGTTTTGACCCATAAGAGTCTTCGTTAACACCTTCAAATCATTCTGCTGGCAATGTTGTGTCGCTCAGTTATCATGTTACGGATGACGGGGCATTGGCACTTCAAGAGGATGTGGAGAGCCATCCATATGACATTCTGGGAGAGGGCTTACGAGGCTAGTAGGACTTTTGGACTCATCTTCAGCGCATTTGTATGCGTCTACTCGCCTGCTGGCTATCAACAAGAGCATGCTAATGATGAGTATGTTTTGGTGGATGGCTGCAGGTGCGTGTGCGCCCTCATCTCGGGATTAAGCAAGGCTGCCTGCTTTCCCCCTTGTTGTTTTCCTTGTACGTCAATGATGTGGATTGTTTGGCAGAAAATGTGCAAGGGGTTGTCACAGGCAATGGTTTAGTGCGAGTCATGCACGTGCTTGTACACAGATGACCTACCAGGTCATATTATGCCTACAGCTCTGACTGATGCTGGATAGGCTGCATGTGTATGGAAAGGATTGGTGATCTATGAGGCTGAGTCTGAGATCGTGCACTTGAATTCAAAGGGCGATAATGTGCCAGTTCTCACGTTAGGTGGAGCTCGTTTGGCGTGTGCAGATCCTTTTAGATATTTAGGAATGCTGCTCACAAAACAACGCAACCCGCAAGCCACTGCTGAGTATATGTGTGCCCCGTTCCTAGCTGGTTGTAGACGGATAAGGCAACTCGCGTCTGAGCACCACCTGACAGACAGGCCGCATACCATGCTCTGGCTGACTAAAGCATATGCTCTGCCTGCTAGCATGTATGCATGCCAGATTTGGGGCAATAGAATTATGAAAGAAGGAGCTGAAATGGACTGTCCTTTGCAAACTTGTGCTTATTGAAGCGTATCCTTGGGGTAAAGCGCACCACTCCTAATTGGTCTGTACTGCGTGAGTGTGGGCATGAACCTTTACAGTTCTACTGGTTTCGTGCAGTTGTAAGGTTATACAATGCTTTACTGCACAGCAACAGCACTACACTCAGTAAGGTTTTTGCAAGCAGATGTTGATATGAGCAGTCTTTCTCGCAAATGCTGGACCTAAGAGTGTTTGGCAACATGCATGGGCTTAGACAGGTGCAATATGTTTACTCATTCAAGTTGTGTTCAGTCTGGGTAGCCTATAGTTATTACGGCGTTTGTTGTGAATTTGAAAAAATGGCTGAGAGGCGTGTGGAATGCTGATGCCTCGGCAGAACACGGTAAGCACACGAACAGAATAGCTCAATATCATTACTGGGTTGCACTTCCTTTGTAACCTTTGTCTGTTCATGACGCGCCCTTTTCTCTCCCTAGGTACTTGCAATCGAATTTAAGCAAGCACATACTGAGAAACATAGCGTGCTTTTGTTTACATGCTCAAACCCTAAGAGTTGAGACATCACTTTGGTAGGAGCACACGCCTGTATGTAATAGGTGTGACCAAGGAGGACTCCAAGATGAAAAGCATGCTGTGTCCATTTGTTTTTGCGATCCTGTTTGTTCTCTTCAAAGAACTTTTGTACAGTTATTTTCTGACTTTCCCTCACACATAAATTTTCTAGATTTCTTCTATTCTCAAGCTAACTCTGAGGATGTTTTCATTTCTTGCAGAAGCAAACTAATCACACTTATCGTTTTACATCCAAACTCATGAATATTTTTTGTGCAGTTGGAACAGTTGAGCAGGCCAAGCAGCCAAACTACCTGGCTGAAGGTCAAACCCCGTTGTGACCATTCTATATTTTGCTCTTGCTTCAGCTAAGCTGCCCACGTAGGCAGGTACAGCTATGTAACCCTTTTCCTTTAATTATTTACAGGAGGTAGCAAACTTCGGTTTATGTGGTCTCTTCTTTTCTTTAATTCCTTTGCAAAAACAAGCCGCGCCTAAGGCTCAAACCCGAGGCTGCCTATGTAATTTGGTTTGGTTTGGTCACATGCACCATTTTGCTTAACTGAGCTGGCCTTGAAGGCAGTTACAGCTATGTAACTCTATCTTATTCTATCCTATCCTATGTATTTCAGCGCAGATTCTACGCAACTGCCTACTTTTGAGTACAATGGCACAGCCCTTGAGGTTGTTACATAATTTAAATACCTTGTAGTTATACTGAGACGTGATGGCAAAATGAATGCTGCTACAAGTCAAATGGCACGTAACTTTATGGGAAACATTGCCAGAGCACAAAAAGCTGGCACTGAACTTGGTATCTTGAATAGGAAACATGCCATGCTTTGGCTCTTTCAAGTCTTTGCACTCACAGCAGGTTTATACGGGTGCCAAATATGGGCTACAGGCAAACTTTCTTTTGAGTCATCAGTGAAAACTAAAGCACATGTGTATCATACAGGCTTCCTCAAGTCTCTTTTGGGTGTTAAGAGAGCAACAGAAACGCACTGCTTACTTTGAGAGACGGGACAGATGCCCCTTTATTTTTACTGGTTCAGGTGTATCATGAGATTCTGGAACTCTCTTCTGAGTACAAAGAAAAGGAAAGAAAAGAAAAGACTACGCAAGCCAGGTTTAGCTGCGTGCATTAAGGAAAGGTCCCCTAACTAGCAAGCTAGCTTGGGCCTCACCGAGGAGGTTCACAGGCCCAGCCTAAACCAAGCTATGAACCAATGGAGAGCAACTAATGCAGGTCTGGCAGGTTGCTGTCAGCCATGCGCCTGCGGGCGTGGACTCTCCTCCTCCTGCTCTGAACTGCCTCACTCCCAGTGCCGCCCCTGCCCAAAGAACCCTTCGTCCATGACGAGAGTACAGTACAAACAATGCCCTTTTGAGCCAAGTTGCGCAAGCAGATCTACGACTTGCTGATAAAAGGGCAGTTGGACTCACCAGGTTCTGACAGCCTTGAATGACGTGCCTCATGCTCAACCAGGAAATACCTCTTCCTCAGCACACATGGGACCTGCAAATTGTTGCTGTCTGGAACACATCTGCAAGGATCCATCTAAACAATCACAACCCAGGTTGGCTGCAGGGCCTGGCTTTGGCTGTACCAGAAGTTAACTGGAAGCTGCGCAATATAGGCAACCATTCTACTCTCAATACAATGCATGCTGATATGTCTGGATTCAATAAATGCCAACGCCTCCCCTCTGACAAACAACGAACATCTAGAAACCCAACCTATTCACACAAAGGTAATCAGGAAAAACTTTTTGTACCTAACCAATCTAGTCCAACCCTCACCCACCCAATCCTACTGGGTGTGGGTGGGACTATATACACTGCCCATACCCTTGATCACTTCAAAAAATCAGGGATTGACTCACAGAGATCTGAAACACTCGCAAGAAAACTCCATGCCCATTCTGTACAATTTGCGCACAAACTTACCTCTACCAGACGTGCCATTGAAAATAAAAACACTCATCATAATACTGGTGCCCTGGAGCAGCGTGCTGCCAGAAACCCACCTGATCCACATTAACTCCCCTCTCATCTTCTGGTGAGAGAGACTCACGGCTCTTTGAACCAATGTGTCTCTCTTTCCTTAATTGATGTAGGGAGAGTTTTCTCTGCCTACGTAGTTTCTTCTTTTCTTTTCCAAACCTCAAGCTCAAAGTCCCTGACTGGAGGACATGGGCCTACACTGATGGTAGTTGTCAAATCCAGAATAGCAAACAAGAAATTGGAGCAGGCGTCTACTGCCCTCTCACTGACAGCAGAAGTTTTGTCGAGCCCAA
Source organism: Dunaliella primolecta (assembly GCA_914767535.2). NCBI lineage: Eukaryota > Viridiplantae > Chlorophyta > Chlorophyceae > Chlamydomonadales > Dunaliellaceae > Dunaliella > Dunaliella primolecta. Next base: position 7,411,795 of record OU611762.1, read on the forward strand.
TGGTGCTGGAATTACCAACACCATATGTCGAGCTGAATTAGCAGCAATCGCTGCTGCCATCACGCACTCTTATTCACACATTGCTTCAGACAGTCTTACCTCTCTTCATCAAATACGTAAACAGCTTATTTACCCTGAGAAGCACAAACAACATATTCAAGGGGATGTCCTTTAAATCATATCTTCTCTCATTAGCAACTCACAAACCAATATTTGTGTCTACAAAGTAAGATCTCATGCTGGCATTGCTGGTAACGAGTGTGCAGATGCTATTGCTAAATATCAAGCAAGCCAAGCCAATAATAACGTGGCTGATACTGGGATCCCTTGCGCAGGCCCTGGCGGAAATCCTTTCTCTCACTTATTTTGGTTAGCCAACAAGTATCGACAAGTTAGTGTCACACGGTTGCGTTGGCAGCAGGATAAGGCCCAAGTTTACGCTGAGCACATTCGGGACAATGCTGAACTGCTGGCTCAGTTTGATGAGGCAGAGAGGTCTGGGGATGTAGATAAATTGGCGTTTTGTGTGCGTTCTTTGATCATCCAGGCAGCGAGCAGTAGAGCTGTGGGCATGTCAGCCCGAGCAAAGTGTGTTTTTAAACGTGAGCGTAATAGGAAGGGTCCTCTAAACCCTGTGTGGTTCAATGAAGAATGTTGGGAGAAGCGTAGGGCTTTCATTGAGGCAGTGAAGCGTGGTGAAGCCAGGCATGCTTGCAGATTTCTCAAGAGGGAGAGTATGAGGTGCAATCGTAGGATGAAGCGAAGGCACGCGAGACAGTTGCGGAATTTGTTTTTGGACAGGCTATTTCGGAAGGATCCGGCAGTGCACGCTTTACTAAAAAAGCACACCAAGCCTCACACAACCCCTGTGCCTGCTCCAGCTTGGCATGATCACTTACACAAACACTTCAGAGCAAAGAGGACATTTGAAGAGTCTCGCCCATCTGCGAGGGATATGGCTGTGCCACTGGGCCGGCGCAACCTTCCACCTGAGGTCCTTCTCAGGCGGGGCGTGCAGTCTGGGTGGGCTCCTGAGCCAGATGAGTTTGAGATCCCTGATGTATCTGTGTTAGAAGGTATGTTGGGTAGTGAATTTCAGAAGTTGAATGTTGGTGCCTCTTCAGGCTTTGATGCGATCCCGATTCCTTTTCTTAAGCATGCGTGCTTGCCAGTGAAGTGTGGGAATAATACCAAACAAGTAAATGTGCTGGTGCCTCTGTTGGCTCGTCTTTTTAAAGTGTTGCTGACTGAAAGTAAAGTGCCTGCGTGCTGGAAGGTTGCCAAGTTGAGCCCCATTCACAAAAAAGGGGAAGTGATGAAACCTGGGAACTATAGGATGATTGCGGTTAGCGGTGTAATGTATAGGATTTATGCTAATGTGCTGAAAAATCTGGTGACAGATTGGTGTATGAAAAAGGGAAAGATTCCGGACACGCAGTTTGGCTTCTTTCCAGGAAGGAGCACTCTGCATCCTCTGTTCATTCTGAGGCACCTCAAGCATGCTGCGAAAAAATTGAAGCCACATAATTCTTCCAGATTGCACGTTGCTTTCATTGACTTTTCTCAAGCTTATGACACCGTGCCCAGACAGCAGCTTTGGTCTCACTTGCAGCGCAATGCAATGCCGACTCCTCTGCTCAGTGTGATCAGAGACATGTATGATAATGATGAGTACATTATAATGGATGGTGAGAAAAGGGCGCGCGTGCAGCCATCGAACGGTGTTAAGCAAGGTTGTCCTTTGTCCCCCCTTCTTTTCTCTCTGTACATCAATGATATGGGCAGAGAGATAAGTGAGGGCATTGAGGGTGCTGTGACTGGTGATAGAGTGAATGATGTGTCCCACATGATGTACGCTGATGACCTTGGATTAACTACGAATGACCCTGGTGAAATGCAGAAGATGCTGGACAGACTCCGTGTGTATGCTCAGAGAAAAGGGTTGACTGTAAACACAGCTAAGTCTGAGGTGGTGCACTTCAACAGTACGTCTGTCTCTCCTCTGCAGAATCCTTTTACGTATGATGGAGTGGTCCTTCCAGAGAAGGACAGGTTCAAATATTTGGGAGTGCTGTTGGATAAAAAGATGGATTTAAAGGTAGCTGAGGAGCATGCGGTGCGGCCTTATATGGCTGCACAGAGAAGGATTTCGGAGTTTGCCAAGGGTCATGACCTGAAAAACAGGCCTCATGCTATGCTCTGGTTGTCTAAGGTGTATGGCATTCCTGCTGGGATGTATGCGTGCCAGGTGTGGGGAACTCATTACTTGAGAGAAGGCAGTGAGTTTGATAGTCAATTGCAGAAAAGACATCTGTGTTCCTTGAGGCGCATTCTTGGAGTAAAGAACAGTACTACAAATTGGCCGGTGTTGAGAGAGTGTGGCCAGGAGCCTCTGCAGTTCTTCTGGTTCCGTGCCTCCATCAAGTTTTTTAATAGCATGCTTGACTCCAATAGTGAAGTTTTGAGTCGTGTGCTGAGGGCTGATTTAAGTCTGGCTTCTTTTGATTCCTCTTGCTGGTCTGCTGAAGTCTCTAATGCTTTTGGTGGGATGCGGAATGGTGATTCGTTCAAACAGAACATGCTGAGAGCTGAGAAAATCCCCATGCAAGAGTTCATTGGTGATTTGCGATACAGACAGCAGAAAGTGTGGAGAGGGGCCGATGTTTTTTGTCCTCGTGCAGTTGACAAGAAGGCAGTGACGTATCATAAGTGGTGTGGGAATTCTGAGAGTGGCCCCAGAGGTGCTCCTTTTTGTATCCCCTCGTATCTGTTCAAGGATTTGGACAAGCATGTTTTGAGAAACATTAGCAGATTTAGATTGCGTGCTCATCACTTGAGAGTGGAGTCTTGTAAATGGCTTGGGGGTTCAAGTATCCGTGATAAGTGTGAGTGTGGGGAAGTCCAGGATGAAAAACATGTGCTTTTCTTTTGCAAATGTACTGAGGTGCGTGAGCTACGCACGAGATACAAGGACCTTTTTGAGGAGATGTTTAAGACTTTGCGTGTGTTTGCTCCGCCTTCAAACGCTGACTTTATTCCATTCTTGGCTTGCCATCATACTATCACTGATTCTGAGATCAATGCTTTCCTAAATCAAGACTCATACAGACTTCTTAGATTTGTGTCAGATTTAGTCTCAATTTTTGATACTGGTTGAGCTTGTTTCACCAGCTGCCATCAGCCAGAGCCTCGGTCTGTAGGCCACCATTGTAAACCCCCTTGTTAACCCCCTTTGGTTAGCCAAGGAGGAAAAAAGTGAACACAATGCTGACACACCCACAGCTCCTGCTCCCAATCCTAAAGTCACCTACCTCCCCAATCTTCAAAATGCTCTCAAGTCTCACATGCATATAAAACACAGACTTGGATATGCCAAACCCAAAACAGGCTACTACACTTACTATCAGAGCTTATTACCTCATGTTAACAAGAAAGTCAGCAACGCCTTTAGAAACATGCCTTGTATATCCACACCTATGAAGCGCACCATTTTACAATATTGCACTGGCACCCTCTATAACCAAAAACATGCAGTTCGCTTCAAGAGGTCCACTGACCCACTATGCCCTCTCCCAGGCTGTCATCAATTAGACAGTGCACTCCACATGCTTTCAGGCTGCCAAAATCATATCATCTCCAGCATGAAAACTGAACGCCACAATGTTGCTGGAAGAATGATCATCAAAGCTCTTAGCAAAAGCCCTTTGGGGGCAGGCTTGGTTAACATGGACATAGGGAGTGATGATAGGCTGGCGCAACACAACCTCCAAATCCCTGCACATGCATCAAACAGAATTTTACCCCCTTACCTTTTTCCTAGAAATTTTCCTAAAAAATCTAGACTCACATCCAGTCGTCCTGATGCTATACTGATTACTCCCTATAAAACCAAACCCACTTCTTCTCCTTCTACCTCCTGCTCACACCATCATGCGTTACGCAGCAGGCACAACCCCACACTGAGGGCCACAACAGCCAACCGCGTGAGGCAAACCCACTAACTGAATGTAAACCAGCGGCATGTGCACTTGATTGAAATTAAGTACTGTGAAGACACGAGGCCTGGACAACAGTTAGAGGCGGCACAGCGGCAGCATACAGACCTCAGCAAACGCATTAGTGCTAAAGTTGTGACTCTCCACACTATCCTTCTAGGTGTTGGTGGGACCTGCTATATTGATCATACCTTGAACCAGTTTAAACAACTTGGACTGGACCATCAACGGGCCCATAAACTTGCTCAAAAACTCCATGCCCATTCGGTTCAGTATGCCCATAAGCTTGTTACCACTAGACGTGCTATGGAAAATGATGCACAGCCAGGTTCTGGAGCCGGGTGCTTTCAGTAACCCTAAAGGCCCGCGTGTGTGTGCTTGCAAGGCCCCTCTGTCTGTGCCGCTTTTTGGGTGTGCCAGAGCTCTGGGCAGACAGGCTGGGACATTGACAGCAGCCTGTGGCCTTTCCGTTGAGTGTGCTGTCCGGCCTTCTGTTGGGGTGAAACTCCACTTGAGTGTGTGCCAGAGCTTCCGTGGAACTGCGTCCTGACCGTCTCATTGCCTCTTGTATCTCCTGTCACAGATGAAACTTGGTGCTCAAACTCGGAGTTTCAGGCGCTCTCTCTTGTCTTGATTTTGGTGTTTTACATCTGAGTTCAAACATTTCAATTGGTTTCAAACTAGGTCTCAACTCTGATGCTGGTTGAGCATGTTTCACCAGCGACCGATCAGCCAGAGTCTCGGGCTGTAGGCCACCATTGTAAACCCCCCTCAACAGTAACCCTAAAGATCCCCAGTAGCTTTCTTCTTTGTAGCTTTGTGGTGGAGGAGGCTCACAGCTCTTCTGAGCCAATGTGTCTCCTTTTCCTTAATTGATGTAGGGAGAGTCTCCTCTGCCTACGTAGTTTTTCTTTTTCCTTCTTTCAACAGTTTGCTGCTGCTGTACGTACCAGAGCCAAGGTTCACATGAACGACTTGGAGGGTGTTCTTCGTGAGCATATTATCCATGATTGGAGAAGTCTGGACATTCTGACTCCACAAGAGGCCCATGCTTCCAGTAGAATCATGAGGACGTACCACACACACTTTGGCATTCCATTGGGCTCTATACCAGGCTGGTGGGATGAAAGGTTACAAGGTTACAACGGGGTTTAAGCCTTCAGCCATAAAGTTTGGCTGCTCGGCTCTTATGTGACAGAGAAGCCCTGGGATGAAAGGAAAAGAAATAAAAAGTCATTGCTACCTCTCTACCTACGACAAGATATTCCTCATAAATCATTATGCAGTATTTCATACTTACACCTTTCCGGTCACAACCTTCGAGTGGAAACCCAACGGCATCAGGGAAATAGGTGCCCATACGAGCTTAGAATTTGCAACAAATATGAATGGCACACTGTATAAGTCGAAGAACACATTATTCTGGGTTGCCCATCTCAGGATTTAGAATAACTGCGCACTCAGTTCCAGCATCTGTTTAGCTCTGCACCCCCAAGCAGTGCACCACGCCTTAGAGACTTCATGAACCAGGCCGATGTCCTAGGATTAGCCAAGTTTGTGTCTGCTCGCCTGAAATGCTGCGACTCAGCTTCTAGCTGATATTGTTTTAAGATTAGACTGATTTTGTTCCAGGCACGTTTTGCTTCAGCTAAGCTGCCCCCACAGGCAGGTACAGCTTTGTAACCCTTCCCTTCCCTATGTATTTCTCCTTTTTACTTCTTTTCTTTGCTAGCATCTGACATTCTCGCGGAGGCTTCTTTCATCTCAACACCAAAATCAAGCACAGGGTACTGCTTGTGACCCTCCCAGTCCCCATCGACCTCTGATTTTCTCTTTTCTCTTGGTGAAGGGGATACATGATGCCTCAGCCCTTGGCATCCACTCTTCCTTAGCACCCTTAATTGATGTAGGGAGTGTTCTCATTGCCTTCGCAATTGTTCTGTTCTGTCCTGTTCAAAAGCCATGGAGTGCCCTGGGGTACTCCTTTCCCACAACAGGCTAGTAGTCAGTCGTGGTGACTGATGCCCTTTGATTCTGTAACCTATCCTTTACAAGTATTTGAGGACCTCTGAAAAAGGTCTTCATATCAGCCTGTTGTTGTGTTCTGCTGTATCGCCACCAGAGCCAGAGCGCACCGAGAGGGAGGGGATGTGAAGGGGAAGCAAAGGAGAATATAATAGGAAGTAAAGGTGCATCACACATCTATTCCTCTTTGCCCAGATCAGAGGTAATGAGCTGGAGGAAGGAGGCGGCCAAGTCCATGGGTGCTGGCAGCGCATGTGAGGGGGCATCGAACAACTGACGCCAACGCGGCTGGCTGGAATCCCCGTCGACCTGCATGGCAGATCAGGATAGTTTTTCTACAGCACATCCCAAAAGGAGCCATGCCGGGGTCAACATAGAAAGCAACAGCTGTAGACTCAATATGCTGTGTACAGTGTTGACTGTGCATTGGACACCAGGCAAAGTGGTCCGACACCACAAGATGATCTGTGTCACACAACACACCCTGTAACAACGAAGTCACAATAATGTTCTGACTGACTGCAGAAGCAGTCACAAGGTGTGTGGTACACAATCTGTTAGGCTGCAGCCACACTCAATCAGCATGTTTGTTGCATCAGGCCTACATCTAGGGCAATCCTGGACAATGGATGCACCATTCTCTGGACAAAGGGGAATCAAACAAGCAGCAGGCCACCCTCATATGGTGATTCGCGACTGATGCTGATCTAGCATGACAAAGCAGCTGTTGCGTGACACCAAGCAAACTCAAGACTCAACCTGTTAGGTGCAGGAGCTCCTGTGCTTGTACGGACGCATGCATGCATGATTATGTACAGGCAAGCATACACACACAGCACGCTGTGTTGGGTGCAGGGGTTCCTGTGCTTGCATGGGCACACGCGCACACGAGCATACAAAAGCACACACTAAGCATACATATTCAAGCACGCTGTTAGGCGTAGGAGCTTCCATGCTTGTATGGACGCATGCACCTGCGCACACATGTGTTTCGATCACACACACCTCCATGCCGGCGTCCTCCTCCTCTTGCTGCTGCTTGCGTGTGACTGCCGCAGCCCCAAAGGCAGCCTCAAAGGCAGACGTGCCTTCGCCTCCCGCTGCCTGCATTCGCTTCTGCTGCTGCTGCTGCCGCTTGTGCTGCTGCGACAACAACCCTGGAAGGAGGGATGTTGGGTAGCATAATGTTTTTTCTATGTGAGCCGGCGCAAGCACTGGCCAAAATAATTTGGTGCCTGCTGAGGCAGAGTTGAGGTGACTTCAATTTGACAAATTTGTTATTGATGGGTTTCTTTATTGCACCTCAACCAGATTTGCAGCATTTGTTTTCAGAGACCTTTTTGATTTGAGAATATGGGTATAGGCAAGGACGCTTGCATGGTATTCGGTGCAGGAATGACGTGATCGTAGCAAATTGAAGCCGGTGGCCAGGCGGTTATTAGCAACAGGTAGCGAAGACTTCATCAGGCGATTACAATGTGTATCAGAGATTTGGACAGAGGCATGACAAATGCTCTAACACAGTTTGTGGCATATAACTTTGTAGCACATGCAAGCAATGGGTGAGATGCAAACTCGAACGAAGGGATAGCTCAGCAGAAGGCACTCCAGCAAGGGTACATGATGTTTGTATGCCCTGAGGGTTGTGCGGGAAGTTTGTGTGGGCGTGGGTGTTCACTGGCCTGCTTGAGAGGTTCCAGGTTGAGTGTGGGCGTGATTGTTCAGCGGCCTGCTTGGAAGATCCCTGGTAAGTCTTCTATCCGTGATACCTCTGATGGAATACATACAAATCTTTTAAGCAGGGCACTGAACACCCACTCCAACACCCACGCTCTCTCCCCCTGACACACACGCACGAGTATGTTTATGGCACACACACCTGCTCCTAAAGAACCCTCGTGGCCAATGTATGCGTATCCTCGGTCCTCTGTCACCACTAGTAAGGGGCTGATGATGGGTGGGCGTCCTTTGTGTTGCTGGGCCTGCATTCGCATTTGCATGTGTGTGTGTGTGTGTGTATGTCCCAAACATACATAGAGAGACCTGCAATACACACATCACAGGGATGTTCAGTGCGACGGGCCTGGCACTATATCAAATTCAAACTTGACACACATTTAGTCTTGTTGCAAAATTGCCGTTCGTCAAAGTTTAAACCTCGACTGACGAAATAGCCAGCGAAGTCTTCTTGAAAGTCATTTGGAATCCGCTTGAAGGTAGAATGGACCTTTTAAGGGCCTTTTGCTTCATATTGCTGTTGCGTTAACTTTTTAGTAGTTTTAACGATGAGGAAAGGTTTAAAGGGTTGCTAGAAGCTCCCTTGAGGCTTGCTAGCCTGTCCTCCGGGCCACCCCACTTTTGACCATCCGTGCAATCAAACAATTTGAAGAACTCCAAGTTTACACATATTTTAAGTTTCAAACCATCGAACTGAACATCCCTGACACACTGTGCCTTGGAATGTGTAGAAGGAAGTGTTGTACATGTAAATGCTCAGGGGAAGGGCGCCCTTCACCTGAACGCATAAACACTTGCTGGTGGCTGCGTGGTGATCATCTTTGACAAGCGCCCATGAGGGCTTGCTTGCAAAGGAAGCTGCTGCCAACACGCTGGTGCCTCATGTTGCATGGTGATTGCATGGTGATTATCACTGACAAGGCCAACGAGGGGGATAGTGGCACGGATGTCCTCCTTTGTGCAGGGCCACCTGACCACCGCATGTGGGAAGCGGGAGCACATCACTGTACAGGAAATAAATAATTCCTGGGCAGGGGGTGCTGCATTCTGATTGTGCAGGGCCACCTGATCACAGCATGTGGGAAGCGGGAGCACAACACTGTACAGGAAATAAATAATTCCTGGGCAGAGGGGGTGCTCCATTCTGATTGTGCAGGGCCACCTGATCACAGCATGTGGGAAGCGGGAGCACAACACTGTACAGGAAATAAATAATTCCTGGGCAGGGGGTGCTGCATTCTGATTGTGCAGGGCCACCTGATCACAGCATGTGGGCAGCGGGAGCACATCACTGCACAGGAAATAAATAATTCCTGGGCAGAGGGGGTGCTGCATTCTGATTGTGCAGGGCCACCTGACCACAGCATGTGGGCAGCGGGAGCACATCACTGCACAGGAAGGAATTCCTGGGCAGAGGGGGTGCTGCATTCTGATTGTGCAGGGCCACCTGACCACCGCATGTGGGCAGCAGTAGTGTATGCCTTGATTCCTTGATTGGCGCTCATGGGAAGCTGTAACTCCCGGCCAGGAGGCGCTGCACACACCACTGCTTCCCACATCTGGCAAACAGGCAACATTGCGTGACACATTATCATGGACGCATCCACCTCAGCCCCGAGGATACGCACCTCTGCTCGTTGCCGTCATCTCAGCTTGTTTCCTTTTCTGCTGTGAGCCATTGCATGTCAACTGCCTCTTTGCGCTGACTGCCACCTTGTTCCAACTGACACTTTGTGTCGAATGCCGCTTTGTGTTGACTGCCACTTATGTCGACTCCCAATTTTTACCAAATGACATTTTGTACCAACTGCCACTTTGTGTCAAATGCCGCTTTGTGTTGACTGCCACTTATGTCGACTCCCAATTTTTACCAAATGACATTTTGTACCAACTGCCACTTTGTGTCGAATGCCGCTTTGTGTTGACTGCCACTTATGTCGACCAATTTTTACCAGATGGCATTTTGTACCAACTGCCACTTTGTGTCAACAGCCACTTTGTCTTAACTGCTCACCAACGCAGAAACTTATGGCAATGTCAGTTTAGCTCACAGGTTTAGACAAACCCTGCCCAACAAAAACACCCCTCTGGAGACTGATGCTGCTTTGCTGCAACATTCCATATCACAACCGTCTCCTCCTAACACTGAGGGGCAAAGTCCAAGCATCAGCGCAGTAGCAACTGCAAGCTACTCCAGTTGTTGATGCCAAATTTGGTCAGCAACATGATGCTATGCTCTAGTAGCAGCTTTCTTGCGCTCCCCCAGTCAAACATCTCACACCCCCTCACCTCACTTCCATCCAAAGGAGCTGCTGTGTGCTCCATGTGCTGTGGCATGTCAGACTGCACAAACAGCAAGGCTGTGTGGGACGCGCTCTGCAGGCACAGCACGCATGGACAGGTTTACGTTGAGGGATGCATTGAAGCTGTTCCAGGCAATGCAACACATCCCCATGACCACTAATGAAACGCGCCTCAGGATGTTGATCCCAGGCAAGAGCGCTCCTTTCGTGAAGGCCTGTAGGGACAGCACATGCTGCTTTTTTGCTACCTAATTACTGGATTGCACCCTGACTGTTGCAATGGTCAAAGCCACCAGCCACTGGATTGCACACACTCTTGCTAAGGTCAAAGCCACCAGCCACAGCAAATGCAGCACGGAACATGGATTCCATGTACAGCTCAGCAGGCGTCTGAACTTTTATCCACAAACATGATTGTTTTTTCCTAGACGCTGGACCAACTGGCACATGGGCAGCCATCCAGCGTGCCAGGTATGCAAGGTCAAAGCGTGGCAGGCGCCTTAATCTTAACAACCAAGCAATTGTCGCTTTCCACATGCTAAACCCACCGGCACATGGGCAGCCATCAAGGGTTTTGGGTGTGCAGGGTCAAATACCACCACGAAGCAGCTCGGTGGCAAAGGCCGGGCTCGGTGCTGTTGCTGCTGCTGCTGCTGTTGTTGCTGCTGTTGAGGGGTGCTGGGCACGCTCCTGCTCCCCACTAGATCCGCACCCCCCTCCGCATCTGCTGTTGGCCTTGCGCCCTCCTGTTGCTGCGGCTGCGGCGGCGGTTGGTCGCCCGCACTCACTCGCCCACTCCCTCTGCGCTTGCGTTCAGTCGACCTCACTCCATCACCTCCCCTCACACCTGTGCCTTCTCCGCCCTCCCCTTGCTGCTGCTGCTGCTGCTGCTGCAGTTCTTTGCTCACACCCTTGCCTGCAGGAGTGGTTTCTGCCTCTCCTTGCAAAGGCACCATCCCATGATGTTGTTGCCGCTTGCCACCCAAGGGCACGGAGACAGCAAAGAAAGGATGGTGGGGGTCTACTGCCAGTGAGCATGTGCGCAGGGGGCTGCTCCAATGCACAGAGCAGGTCAGCATGTTCCACACTGTGAGGGAGCTGCCGGTGCTGCCGACCTGTGGGGCAAGGGTAAGGAGGGCACATGCGTGTGTGTGTGTGTGTGTGTGTGTGTGGTGTGTGTGTGTATGTGTGTGTGTGTGTGTGTGTGTGTGCACGCGCGCGCGCAGTACTGAAGTTTCGCAGTATGCTGAAGTTTCTGGGTAGAACCGCAAACAAGGAGCTAAACATTTGAGATGGGGAAGACAGCAAAGAGGATGTAGAAAGGGGCATTTGTCCATTGAAGTAAATAGAAACACTGGTTCAAAATCAAGTTGCCAGCTTAAAACCAGAGGATGTAGTAAGGGGCATTTATCCATTGAAGTAAATGGAAACACTACAGCTAAAAATCAAGTTGCCAGCTTTGAACCTTCCCCTTAACCCCCCCCTTTTCCCTCCCTCACATACACACACTCCACAAATCAGGAATGTCGCCAATGCGCTCAACTTCAACATTGAACATTCACTGTGGGTACTAGTGTGTTACAGGAGGTCAATGGTCAATCACCTCTACATCCATTGACAAATGAACTCTCCAAAACCCAAAAGCTCTTCCGCACCACCCTTTTCACTCCAACTGCCCAGCCAGGCATTCACGCCTACCAAAGCCCAACACGCAGGGAAAGGCTTGCCAGGCACTGAGAGCATGACACGCCCACCAAAGCCCAACACGCAGGGAAAGGCTTGCCAGGCACTGAGAGCATGACACGCCCACCAAAGCCCAACACGCAGGGAAAGGCTTGCCAGGCATTGAGAGCATGACACGCCCACCAAAGCCCAACACGCAGGGAAAGGCTTGCCAGGCACTGAGAGCATGACACGCCCACCAAAGCCCAACACGCAGGGAAAGGCTTGCCAGGCACTGAGAGCATGACACGCCCACCAAAGCCCAACACGCAGGGAAAGGCTTGCCAGGCACTGAGAGCATGACACGCCCACCAAAGCCCAACACGCAGGGAAAGGCTTGCCAGGCACTGAGAGCATGACACGCCCACCAAAGCCCAACACGCAGGGAAAGGCTTGCCAGGCACTGAGAGCATGACACGCCCACCAAAGCCCAACACGCAGGGAAAGGCTTGCCAGGCACTGAGAGCATGACACGCCCACCAAAGCCCAACACGCAGGGAAAGGCTTGCCAGGCACTGAGAGCATGACACGCCCACCAAAGCCCAACACGCAGGGAAAGGCTTGCCAGGCACTGAGAGCATGACACGCCCACCAAAGCCCAACACGCAGGGAAAGGCTTGCCAGGCACTGAGAGCATGACACGCCCACCAAAGCCCAACACGCAGGGAAAGGCTTGCCAGGCACTGAGAGCATGACACGCCCACCAAAGCCCAACACGCAGGGAAAGGCTTGCCAGGCACTGAGAGCATGACACGCCCACCAAAGCCCAACACGCAGGGAAAGGCTTGCCAGGCACTGAGAGCATGACACGCCCACCAAAGCCCAACACGCAGGGAAAGGCTTGCCAGGCACTGAGAGCATGACACGCCCACCAAAGCCCAACACGCAGGGAAAGGCTTGCCAGGCACTGAGAGCATGACACGCCCACCAAAGCCCAACACGCAGGGAAAGGCTTGCCAGGCACTGAGAGCATGACACGCCCACCAAAGCCCAACACGCAGGGAAAGGCTTGCCAGGCACTGAGAGCATGACACGCCCACCAAAGCCCAACACGCAGGGAAAGGCTTGCCAGGCACTGAGAGCATGACACGCCCACCAAAGCCCAACACGCAGGGAAAGGCTTGCCAGGCACTGAGAGCATGACACGCCCACCAAAGCCCAACACGCAGGGAAAGGCTTGCCAGGCACTGAGAGCATGACACGCCCACCAAAGCCCAACACGCAGGGAAAGGCTTGCCAGGCACTGAGAGCATGACACGCCCACCAAAGCCCAACACGCAGGGAAAGGCTTGCCAGGCACTGAGAGCATGACACGCCCACCAAAGCCCAACACGCAGGGAAAGGCTTGCCAGGCACTGAGAGCATGACACGCCCACCAAAGCCCAACACGCAGGGAAAGGCTTGCCAGGCACTGAGAGCATGACACGCCCACCAAAGCCCAACACGCAGGGAAAGGCTTGCCAGGCACTGAGAGCATGACACGCACACACACACACACACACACACACACAAACAAGTATCAACCCTGACATTCAAGCCACAAAGAACACAAACACACACACGTACCAACCCTGACATTCAAGCCACAAAGAACACAAACACACACGTACCAACCCTGACATTCAAGCCACAAAGAACACAAACACACACGTACCAACCCTGACATTCAAGCCACAAAGAACACACACACATGTACCAACCCTGACATTCAAGCCACAAAGGACACATACACACACGTACCAACCCTGACATTCAAGCCACAAAGAACACACACACACACGTACCAACCCTGACATTCAAACCACAAAGAACACACACACACACACACGTACCAACCCTGACATTCAAGCCACAAAGAACACACACACACACGTACCAACCCTGACATTCAAGCCACAAAGAACACAAAGACACACACGTACCAACCCTGACATTCAAGCCACAAAGAACACACACACACACGTACCAACCCTGACATTCAAGCCACAAAGAACACACACACACACGTACCAACCCTGACATTCAAGCCACAAAGGACACATACACACACGTACCAACCCTGACATTCAAGCCACAAAGAACACACACACACACGTACCAACCCTGACATTCAAGCCACAAAGAACACACACACACGTACCAACCCTGACATTCAAGCCACAAAGAACATACACACACACGTACCAACCCTGACATTCAAGCCACAAAGGACACATACACGCACGTACCAACCCTGACATTCAAGCCACAAAGAACACACACACACGTACCAACCCTGACATTCAAGCCACAAAGGACACATACACACATGTACCAACCCTGACATTCAAGCCACAAAGAACACACACACACATGCGATGCACGCACCAGGTCTGGAGGAACAAGCGACAACGCGCACTCCCAGAGAGAATTGCACTGTAGGTGAGGAAAACCTGAGACTTAAAACACCGGACGCACACTCCAGGCGGACATGTACACCAGGCGCACACACACCAAACCCTGCTCATCAGAAAAGCACCCAACAAAGTCTGCCCACCAAAGGGTGTACCGGAATCCTGCACATTCTAGGGTGAACCCAAACCTGCTGCTCACCAGGAAGGGCGTGCCTGGCACAAAGACCAGGCGTTGCAGGTGAGGGGCATAAGGGCCTAAGAGCTCCGGAGGTGAGGGCAGTGTGCACACGCATGTGCTGTGAAAAGGCTCCCATAGGGTGGCTTTGGAGCCTGCGGCGACAACCAGCAGGGAGCCATCGGGGGAGAAGGCGGCGGCAGAGAGCGGCTGCCCCTTGTGGGAAGCGACGGACCTGCACATGTGTGTGTGTGTGTGTGTGTGTGTGCGTGTGTGATGGACATGAGCCACTCTAACACACCCACCAGCACTGCCAGCACCTGGGCGCCACCAATCACTTTCTCGCCAAAAGCAAAAGATCTACAATAGTGCTTTTTGCACATGGCAAGAGCACGTGCATCAATCCCTGCCTGCCACACAAAACTGCAGTACACTACATCAGCACACCGACCTGCACCGCCAGCAAGTGGGCGACTCCACTTTGCTGCCCGGCCGCTTGGGTGCGGAGATCCGCTCCCAGATCTTGAGCTCACACGGACCCTGGTAGCCCTCCAAAGCAGCAGAGGCCCCATCTGACAACGGGTCGTGGCAGCCTCCCGTGGTGGCCACCATTTCGCGGCTGGGGTGGTAAGCGATGCTGGTGACCCCACCCCTGCGCAAGCATCAGCAGGGATGCTTTCTGTGTGTGTTCTGCGTTTGGACAATGTGTGTTTTAAACCAAGGGCCTTAAATGCCCACCATGTGTTGGCTGGGGTAATGGGCAAAGCTGGCGAGTTTGCCCCACCATGTGCGTCAGCTTTGAAGCACATCCTGCGGACGCTGCAAGCTGCACAGAGCCTATGTGTGAGATTGTCTGGACGGGCGCATGTTGCTGGCCAACACTCTTTGCGTGTGCATGGGCATATGGCGAATCATACCTTCAACAGCTTGCAGTCCTTATCTGCCCTTATCTGAATGCCATGGAGCGAAGCAGCATTGGAGCATGCTCCGGACGGTCTTATTGTTTGCATGCCACAGAGTGCTGGGGCACCGGCATATTGAAACTTATTTTATTGTTTGAAAGCCATGGGGCGATGCAGCATCGGAGCATGCATCAAAAAATGAAACCTGTTTGTTTCAGTTGGTCATGCTGATGAAGGCGTTGAGAGTTAATCGTGCTGATGAAGGCGTTGAGCAAGCTGATGGCTCACACTGTGTTGGCCTGGTGCTGCCTACACAATCGGCAGAAACACCTCATCCTCCATCAATCAAAGCTTGAGTGTCTGTCCTGAAGCGAGGGGGCCAGGATTGGGTCCCCAAGCAGATGCAGAATGCAATGTGATGCAGCATCATGGTACAGGAGCGTTGCTGCATTGCAGTTCATTGCACAGGAGCATTGCAGTGCTGTGGGCCTTTTGAGGACGCTGCCCGAATCGTAATGGTTGCTGCACATCACGGCAGAAGAGCACAGAACACATGAACGTAAGAAAGTCGATTGATGCCCAATCTGGCGGTGCAGCACAGACTAACTCTGATGCAGCACAGGCCATGAATAAGGCCAAATCAAAACGGGTGCTGCAAACTCTGGCGGTGCAGCACAAACAAACCTGGGCCCAAGATGTGTGCAACAGACTTTAGCGCATGCGTGTGCGCCAGTTCTTGGCCTGTCTGAAAAACATTTGCAGCACACAGTGTGCATAGCAGACTGTGACCAACGAGCAACTCAAGGCAGCCCTTGCATATGGGGATCCTCCATGCAAGTGATCAAATGCCTGAGTGCTGCAGCAAAGGTGACACTTGCATGCTCTCCCCCCCCCCAAGGCAACAATTGGTGTGCATATAGGAGGAGTCAGGACACTCAGCGCTCAGGGTCACACCTGTGGGGCTCATGTGCAAGCGTGCGTTGAGAACGCTCTCTCTCATCCAGGGCTGCAAATCAAGTGCATCAAAACAGCGTGACCCAGAACGCACCTGTGGGGTTCATCGACACGAGTGTTGAGGACAAAGGGCACTGGGGCACCGCTGCGTGGGGCAGCACTGTTGCTGTCCCAGAACCGCAATGCTGCCTCACTCGAGCCATAGGGACCTGAGAGAACACGTGATGACACAAAAATGGAAAGAGTGAGTGGTTTCTGTTCCAGAACTGCAATGCTGCCTCACTTGAGTTGCAAGGACCTGAGAGCACTAGTGACAAAAAATAAGAGCGTGATGGCGAAGAGAAGAGCTAGTGGTTGCTGTCCCAGAACTGCAATGCTGCCTCACTGGAGCAGTACGCAAGGATTTGAGAGCAAGATCAAAGACACAGAATAGGGCATGAAGACTAGAATCAAGGTACAAGGTTTTGCTGCCTCATCCCTGCAACCTTGCCTCGCTCAGCTGCATGCAACCGAGAGCACAAGCAAAAACAAAAAAGCGAGCAATAAGA
Source organism: Dunaliella primolecta (assembly GCA_914767535.2). Classification (NCBI taxonomy): domain Eukaryota; kingdom Viridiplantae; phylum Chlorophyta; class Chlorophyceae; order Chlamydomonadales; family Dunaliellaceae; genus Dunaliella; species Dunaliella primolecta. Next base: position 7,428,549 of record OU611762.1, read on the forward strand.
CACACATGTGTCGTGGAAAACCAAGTGGTTGCTGAGTCTGATATCACTGCCCCACTTGAATGTTGGACCTGAGAACATGAATGAGGACAATACCAAGTGTTTAAACATCTGGCATGAGAGAGTGGCCGCTGCCCCATCCTTGCACTGCTGCCTCACTCAAGCCGCATTGACCTCAGAGCGTGAAAAAGGGCACAGCGATCCCATGATTAATGATTGATCATTGATTATCAGTGTTGTTGTGAGTCCTTGATACCGCTCTCAGGGTTTCCTGGGGCTTGCAGAGCAAATGCCTTACCACTGGTTGATGCAGAAGCTCTTCACCCAGTGCCCAATCTAGGCCCGCAGCCACAGGCACAGCTACACAACACACACATAAGCACGCACACACACACACACACACACACACACACACACAAGCACGCACAGACGCTGAGCAGTCGCACCTGCATCTGGACGGATCTCCACGGTTGCCAGGGTCTTGCCATCCCCCGAGAACACTGAGTGCACCACACACGGCTCCAGCACCCCTCCATCCAGTCCTGCACAGAGTGTTGACGGTTGCGCACAGTCAGGCACACAAATTCTGCTTGCACGGTGGTCGTCTGAGAACGTGGGCTTCTCACCCATGTGGTATCCCAATATCAACACTCAGCATAGGCAGGCTTTTGGCGACTGAACAAGAAGAGTTGTCTGTAGGTGGTTGAATAATCCCCATACACATCAATCCAAAGAACAGTGGACACATTGGCACAAAGCGCAGTGGGTTCATTTGCCAAGGACAGCGGAAAGAGCATGTGCATGGCCTAATGCTATGGAGAGCGAGCAGTTTTGGCATTCGACTTAGGTGAGCATCATGCCTGTAAAAAAGCGTACTCATACAGGTTCTGCTGATTTGAAGCCAATCACAGCAGCCGTCCAAAATACAACTTCATTTAAAACAAGTCAGCATCATAAGGGGGTGGCATCAGCTTGAGCACAGGCCTGAAATGGTTGAAAGCAACTGCTGTTGAATCTTCACCAACGTGACATTTAGCAGCGTATACAAGGAAATAATGTTGCAAAGTAATCTCCAGCGCAGGTCCTTCAACACTTCGACTCGTGCAGTGGCTCAGCAAAAGCGGTTGCAAATTGCACATGACCACAACAGCAAGGGACATTTAACAGTCTTCCATTTGAGCGCTGGAATTCCTGGCAGAAAATTTGGTAACCGCTTTTACTCAACCATCAAGCTTATCGGACAGCTGGAGAATCGTGGGAAAAGAACATCGTGACTTCCTAGACAAATCCCACCAACATGCATACTTCACACAAAGGCTCTTGCTGGACAGAACATGTGACGAATGAGACCATGGCCACAGGAAAAAGTGCATGCCTTGGTCGCTGATGACCCTGGAACTCTGCATGCTTCTGACTGTGTGCATTCTTACCGTGGTGGGTACCAGCTTCAGCAAGGTACTGCGCATCCGTCATATCCGTGTCAGATCCCAAAGGCTGGGCAATGCTAGAAGTGCTGGACGCAGTGGGGGCGACCATGTTCCGAGGTGCCATCTGCGTACACGCAGGTTGTTGCATACGTTTGTACAGCAATTTATAAAGCGCTGGCCAAGACCGACAGCACCAGCAATGTGCAAGTCCTGTGAATGTATACATGATTCTTGACCCTCCCACACACTGCACAAGCATGCCAAGGGTAGTGTAGGGTAGGGCAAAAAAACAATGATGCAAGGCACAGCCATCAATGCATGCATGGAGGCTAACCACATGGCGTCACTTTGCCCCTTCATCCCCAGCATATGCAGCAGTCTCATGCTCATCATGCTTTCTTTTAGTCCCAATCCCCACACAAGTAGCGCCAAGTGGCGATGGCGGAAGTGGCAGTGCACTTCAAACAAGTTTAAAACAGTCTCTTTATCACTTCATTGTCCCAATCACGACATTACATACTACACACAACCTCTTCACCCTCTCATCCCTCAGCAGTGTCCATCCAACTACCCCTTCACCCCAGAGCGACATCCCACCAACACTTCATCCCAGAATGCTGTCGCTCCACCTCCATTCTTGAACACATGCCGCAGTGCTTTGTCACTCATATAACATCAAAGAGTACACGCCTGCATTAGCAGAGCCAAAACACCAACGCGCACACACACACACACCTGCAGCAGCGCCACATGGCAATGGTGGTGCACATCAAACAGTGTCAAAGAGTACACGCCTGCATAAGCAGAGTCAAACCACCAATGCGCGCACACACACACACCTGCAGCAGCGCCACATGGCAATGGTGGTGCACATCAAACAGTGTCAAAGAGTACACGCCTGCAAAAGCAGAGTCAAACCACCAATGCGCGCACACACACACCTGCAGCAGCGCCACATGGCGATGGCGGTGCACATCAAACAGTGTCAAAGAGTACACGTCTGCAAAAGCAGAGTCAAACCACCAATGCGCGCACACACACACCTGCAGCAGCGCCACATGGCGATGGCGGTGCACATCAAACAGTTGCAGCATGGCATTAGAGGTGGGCAGCACCAACAGGCCTGTGCGGGGCTGCAGGCAGGTAGCGGCCGCCGCTGCAGGGGCTGACAGGCTGGGGGGGCGGGGACGCACGCCTAAGATGCTGCACTCAACCTGTGAGAGAGAATGGGCGCAGGATTGGTTGACGTGCAGCTTGCAATGCACTCAATGGTGAGGCAGCAGCAAAGGATGACCGAGTGGTGGGGAGGTGGGGTTACATGATAACTGATGCTATAGCGCACAGCAAGCACTGGAGAACGAGAGTGCAAGCGGAATACACACAAGCAGTGCACCCCCCTTTACACACACACATGATGGTGACAATAATCCTTTTGAATTCTTATGCTAGAAGGAATTCATGATACTTGTTTGTTTGTTTCATTTCATTTACTGGCGCATGCATGTCAAGAATGTGCGCGCGCTCATGTGTGGGTACATATGCATGCATCATAACACACCTTCATGGTGGCTGTATTGACAACGCGAATGGTGTTGTCTGCTTGGCGGGTCAGAACATCTTGTACAGGGTGCATCATAAAGGTCAACACACCTTCATAACATGCATGCATCATAACACACCTTCATGGTGGCTGTATTGACAACGCGAATGGTGTTGTCTGCTTGGCGGATCAGCAGCACTGCAGGGTCCACAGGGTTGTGCAGCAGACCCACGAGGGGCCCTCCCAGCCTGTGTGTGTGTTTGTGTGTGAACGTGTGTGTGTGTGTGTGAGTGTGTGTGTTTGTGAGTGTGTGTGTGTGTGTGCGTGTGTGAGTGTGTGTGTGTGAGTGTGTGTGTGTGTGTGTATGCGCGCGTGCGCGTGTGAGATGGAAAAGGCATACCACAGCAAGTCACTCTTTGTAATGAAGCACAGAGACCTTAAAAACCAATTTGGCATGTTGAGTCTTTCTCTCATGCATGCTGGTAAGTCACCTGCATAGAATCAACTGTCTTACAACTTTCTTCAGGGACACGCCGGCACGGCACCTCTGCCAAAAAGGCCAAGCTACCACAACAGGCCTGTAGCCAGGCCTTTTTCACTGAGACCCTCTGCTTCCGTGCTTTGCATGGCCAAACTACCTCAACCTTTTCGGCCTCCAATTTCCACAGCTGATGCACAACTTGTGTAATGGGCGTCAACAATGCATTGCATCAGCAGTGGGGGGCCAAGAAAGGTGGACAGGCAACATACGTCTTAGCATGGACACTGAGCTGATCCTTCAGTGGAAAGTTAGGGTGGATGCTCCGCGGCTCCTACACCACCAACGCACCTGCTCTTGTGCACCCTCAACACAGCACATGTGGACATGCTCTGCTGGAAAAAAAACTAAGCATAGAGCTCTGAGCCTCGCTTTGGCAGGAGGCTGGGGCGATTGGTCCCCCGCTGCTCCATCACCACCACACCCTCTCTCATGCACCCTTGACACAGGCATTAGAACAGCCTTTGGACAAGAAAACATCAGCACTGAACTAAGCCTCACCTCGGCAGGAAGTTGGGGTGGTCGGTCTCCAACTGCCACATCACTAGCACACCCTCTCTCATGCACCCTTGACACAGGCATTAGAACAGCCTTTGGACAAGAAAACATCAGCACTGAACTAAGCCTCACCTCGGCAGGAAGTTGGTGCGGTCGGTCTCCAGCTGCCACATCACCAGCACACCCTCATGCACCCTTGACACAGGCATTAGAACAGCCTTTGGACAAGAAAACATCAGCACTGAACTAAACCTCACCTCAGCAGGCAGTTGGGGCGGTTGGTCTCCAGCTGCCACATCACCAGCATAGCATCTCTCATGCACCCTTGACAAAAGCATCAGAACAGCCTTTGAACAAGAAAACATCAGCACTGAACTAAGCCTCACCTCGGCAGGAAGTTGGGGCGGTTGGTCTCCAGCTGCCACATCACCAGCACACCCTCCCTTCCCCCTGACAGCAGGTACGTCGTGTCGGGGCTGAAGGCCAGGCACCCCACGGGCGCAGGGTGCCAGTGCAGCGTGGTGAGAGGCGGGGGCACCTGTGCACGTGCAAGACAAGCGTTTAGAAAAGAAAAGAAACAGGCTTGTATGCCAGCCAAAAGAAGGCCGCGTGTATTTAGGAGAGACAAGCATTCCATGGTTTCAGGGCCGAAGAATAGGCACCCCACGGGCACAGGGTGCCAGTGCAGCGTGGTGCGAGGCAGGGGCACATGCACACGCACACAGATATTGCATGGAACGTGCTTTGCTACAAGCTTTTGTTAGGTGGTCCACAAGAGCAGGGTGTCAGTGTGGGTAGGCGAGAAGCGGGAACACTAATGCCCGTGCAAACACATGCTAGCACGCGCACGCGCACACGTACACACACATACACACACATACACACATAAATATACACACAAACACACCTCAGCCCTCTTCTTTCCAGTGGCCACGCCTTCCCTTAGATCCGCAGGCACGGCGGCCGCAAAGTCACGCCAGATCAGCACACGCCCTGTGACATCGCCGGCAGCGAGCACGCTGTCATTGGAACTCAGCGCCACACACTGCGGGTAGCGGGGGACAGAAGAAGCAATGTTGGGGATATCCTAGGGGAGCTCACCACCCACTGCTCCCGGGGTATCAGAGGGCAGGAGAAAACCATTGGGGAAATCGAATGGGTGCTCAGAATGGAGTCCATGCTTTTGCGAAAAGAGTGCGCAACAGCAATAGCATGGGCTTGCTTCTCTCAACTTTGAGTCAAGGCAGCTTTTTATAAGTGCCTGGAGCCGCCTCGTGCACTTCTTTCCTTTGTGCCAGTGGAGCAAGCACAGAGAATCTATACTAAGCAGACCTGAATGATTGCAAACGATTCTGGCCACCCGTGCTGCATTTCTTGAGCATGCCAAGGAGGAAGCCTCCAGGGACAGGTTCCCCCTATTAACTCCCCAACGCGGCTGCCCGCATTGGTGAGTCATGGTGAGAAGGCCTTACTCGTCTAGGTATAGAGGGCTGGCACCACAGTGACAGCAGTGAGAGGGAAGCATGTTGACATAGAAGGACCCCTGTGCACCCCAAACCCAGGTTCCCCCAGCACCTAGGGCTCCTGTTTGAGGGTCACATCACCTCAGAAATCACCTCCTGACACACTTATTGTCTGAGATAAACACTTCAAACAGCCTGAACCCAGAAATGTTGGCGCCGCTTCAAATGTTGCTGCCAACACTGCTGACACCACCAGCCTGTGCACAAGCATGCAGTTCACCACACCTCCAACACCGTGCACAGGTATGCTGACCTCCGCACCACCATGCATCACCGCACTGTGCTCTACACTCAGCAGCCTCAAAGCAGCAAGACAGCGCTTTTCCCCCATGCGCAGTCGCACGGTTGCCCTCACTCTCAAACCTACATGGATGACGCTACACTACAACGCAAGCACAGAGAGAATCATCCCCACACTGAACCTCACCGCTGATTTCCCATATCAATCGACAGGCCTCCGGACATCTCTGTGAAACCAAGTAATAGGGTCACCGCTTATGACCGAAGCTGTGTATATTCACCACAGGTTGTGTTCTGCTTATTTGACACACGCACTGTGTAAGGCTTGGTGTGGTGCAGGTTGAGGGGCTGCGTGATCTCATGGCCCACACGCCATACAAATAAAGAATGGCGGTCGATGGTGGCCACCAAAGAGCCTGCGTGCAAGGAACGTTGCAAAAGAGGTGAGAACAGGTGCGTGGAGGATTAAAGTGGGGCAGTCCTGGGACGCAGGGGCGTCCCAAGGGGGTTGTCATGTAGGGCATGCACCTTGTGTATAGCAAGGGCATATGTTCTGTTGGGCATTAATATATTGCATTGAACCTGGAACCACACACCAGGCCTACGAACTCTGATTGCAACATCCTGCAGCAATCCGAGATGCAACATGTTCAAAGGGTGGCTAACCTCCTGTCATTACAAATGCCTTGCAACTATGGCACAAATGTGCGCTTCCAGTGGCACTGTGTATCCCTGTATCTTTATACACCCCTCAACAGATCAGTGCCTGTAAACATCTTGAGCACTCATACATGCGTAGCTGCCAGGCACCCATGCAAAAACACACGCCTGCATGCACACACACACACACACAAACTCTGACCTTGTGGGTTCATTGCCAGAGGGCCTGCGGCGCGTGTCTTCATGGCTGTTGCCCCAGCCTGCCCCTTGTCCAGGTTGAAGCAGATGACACGCCCTGAGTCTGCGTCACGCCACTCGATGCTGAGGTATGCCACACCCAAGGTTGCATGGATGACCTGTGAATCAGCAACAAGAATGGATGGCTTGTGAAGCAGTGACATTGATGACCTGTGTGTGACCTGTGAAGCAGCGGCAAGGACCATCGTGCAGCAGGGTTGCATGGTTGACTTGTGAAGCAGTGACAAGGATATCCTTGCAAGAGGGTTGCATGGATGACTTGTGAAGCAGCGACAAGGATGGATGACTGGTAAAGCAGCATGGATGAGAGTAACCGGTGAAGCAGCGGCAAGGACCCTCGTGCAGCAGGGTTGCATGGATGACCTGTGAAGCAGCGATATGGGATACCATGCAGCAGGGTTGCATGGAGGACCTGTGGAGCAGGAACAACGATTACAAGGCTACCATAAAAAGAAGGTCCTTGCTCAAGACACCTGACTGGCAGCCTGCTTGTCTTGACAACAAAACAGTAAGTTCGTGCTGCAGCACCACTGCATATGTTAGCAGACCATGTGAACAGCACGCCAAAACGCATCACGATACATATCTGAACTCCCACTTAGCATGCAGGTTGTGAAGGTAATGTTTGAAAACTCATGATTGAAGTATGCAAAGGTGCGCCTGGCTCTTTTCCTGTCTTTGCAAACTGGTGAGCAGAAGCCGGGTCTGACGGTTCCATCTGTCAATGTGCACACTGCAACCTTTGAGCATTGGTCGGCTTTGCCATGTGTGCATCAAATGAACAAAGGTATCAAGAGGTTTAAAATCTGTGCATCATATCTCAATCTTACAAATCTTGCATCGTTCTGAAATGAGTACATGGAGCCTGCTTTGCAAAAGCATGTTTTCATCGTTTTGCGTAATACACCATCTCAACAACGCACCATGCTGCGCACAGTCTCTCGTACATGCAGCACACGCACACACTCTTCTGTATGGTACCTCCACAGCCGCAATGTGCCATCTCGGCCTGCTGAGTACGCCTGTTGAGTACAGGGAGGTGTAAGTTATCCCTAAAAATACAACACGTACATGCGTGTGTGTGCATGTGTGTGTGTGTGTGCGTGTGCGTGTGTGTGTGTGTGTGTGTGTGAAGTCTGCATGTACATCCACGCAACAGGATGCTTTTGTTCTTTTGAGCATGCACATTCAACAGTTCTGGAGAGCAGACCCAGCTCTTCCATGCTGTTGAATGGGGCTTTGAATAATCATTCAAGCGCATGCATACCAGAGGTTTTGTCATGCCAAAACATACACCTCCTGTTGTCAAAGACAAGTCATGGCAGAAGCAATAGCACAGTGCATAAGCAAACACTCTTTCAGCTCCTATGAATGTTGCTTTGCACAATGCCAACCTGTCAGCCATGCATATGTCCATTAGCTGCCCCTTAGGGTATTCCAGGAAAGAAGGAGGAAAGCTTCTAAAAGCATGTCTGCCGCCAACAGCCGGCACGCTTGCATCGGCCACGCGGCCAGCACTTCCGCAGGTCCTTTACAAGCATAAGCATTAGAACAAGAGAACTAGCCCCCAGCAAAGCTTCCAATGCTCTGCACATACTAACCTGGTCAGAGTCTCTGGGGTCCAGTACCACGCAGGTCACATCCCCACTGTGTCCCTCCAGCTGTCCCACTTGCTCTCCCGTGGCTGTGGCATAAATGTTCAATGTCCTGCCTGATGGACTCAAGAGGAGCTTCCCGTCACCAGAGAAAGCACACTGCCTTCTACTAATTTGCCCGCCCTCCAACATGTTTAATAAATTGTTTTTATTTTCAATCACAAGGGCGGGAAGACCGTGTACTCAGCTGCTTTCTCTCTGTGTGCAAGTTAGCGTTGAAAAAGGGACTTTCTAATCATTTCACAATTAGCAGCATTATGAGTTTGTAGCGGGAAGGATTTTTGCACACCGCCTGCTGAGCTCCTAGCTTGCGAGCTCCCTGCAGTTCCAAGAAGTTCAGATCCACAGATGATTTCTGGGAAAGGAGCTTGCAGATGCCAGGGTGGTGGCCTCAGCCTTGGGAAGCAGCACCAGGGACCCAAGGGTAAACAGTTTTTTGTGGCTCCAGCCAGTCCCGTGTCAGCATGTGCAAGGAGATGCTATTGCAGCTTTGTGCATTCTGCATGATCTTTCACTTTTCCATCTATGCACTTCAATGCAGGATGTGGCTCCCAGTTGCCCAGCAGATTGCCTACCTGGCAGGGCAAGTGTTTGCCAGGGAGGACAAGCACGCATGTGACTGCTGCAGCAAGCAGCAGGAGGAGTGCCATGAATGCGCAAATCAAGCAGGTCGGCCAGGGTCTGACAGCTTATCCTGTGGTCTGGAACAGTGCTAAATTGCAAACAAATAGGCAATCTCAATGTCACACAGCAGGGTATCTGTATTCAGATACAGTGTATTGCATGCCGCAGTCAGTGCTGCTGACTCCCAGCCCTTTTTTACTGTTTCCTTTTGCTGCTCCTACTTCATGCAGATGCGCACGTCCATGGAGGAGGATGAGCAGCTGGCGGTAAGTGGCAGTCCTACAACAGAAATGCGGCAGATTTGGGAAGGCCGCAAGCATCTCACTGGCATCCTGGAGGAACACTTTCTGCTTTCTTCGTAATGGGTCACCTTGGCTAAGCATGTCAATCCCAGCGAGCAAAAACAGCTGGCAGGGCCACTGTGGTTATCCTGCCACGAAACCCTCTAAAGATGCATTGGCTTGCCATCTGAAGCGGTTGAAGCGAGTTAGTTGCACATGATACTGCTTGGCTAAATGAACCTTAGGCCAAAAAAGATGCTTCAAATTCAGGAGCTGCAATGGTAATTTAGAAAGAGGCTTTTCATGCACCCACGGATCAATCAAGATATGGCCACAAGCCATGGCTGCTGCATGAGGTGTACCTCAAGCCGGAGCCACGCACCTGTCTGTGAGCTTGGTCACCCTATCATTCACCATGTTTATCACGGCAGATTGCTCAATGGTGTTAGAACCCCTTGCAGGGCAGAGGCACCAAACAAATAATGCCCTCAACTAAGTCAACTTCAGCAAGCATGGCTACCCCTGCCTTGATTGAAACAAGCCCTTGTGCATGTGCAGGCGCTCATGGCAGGGCTACGTGGCAGCAACATTGATGAGTCCGATTTCGCCCTGAAATCCACCAAGATGAACCTCATGGAGGTGAGCTTGTACAGGAAGAGGATGATGCGTAGACTGCAATGTCCAAGACGGGCTGCTTGTGATAAGCCAAGTTTACCCAAATGTTGCTGCTATCCCACCAAAAGCTGGTGCCAATTGAGAGGGGCAAGCGATGGTCGTGAAAGAGTTGAGGGAGCAGAGGAGCCAGTTAGGTAGTCCCCAAGAGCGGACCCTAAGTCTAGGGTCACTGAGTCAGGCTAACCTGTCTCACTCGACGTTTTTAGACACTTAGCAACCCCTGCACCATTTCCAGACCTGAAAAGTGGGATTCAAATGGATAGCTGATTTCTCCTACAAGCGCTTGCTGGAGGCATGAATAGCTGGATGAGACTGGTTGGGGGAGCCATCCATGGGAAGACCATCAGGGAAACTGCTGGATCGAACATTGCCATCTCTCTCCTTGTAAGCTGTGGGATTTGATGCATGTCTAGTATGCACATGATAACAAGAGTAGATTAAATGCACCTTTGACTTCCCCTAATCTTCAAACAAGAGCCCCCGCGTGGCCTCTCTTGCAATAACAGGTCAGGGCCACTGAAGGCGATGACAAGCTGCCCACAGTTTATGATCCACAGCAAATCGCGGATTTTTGGGGACGGCGCCCTGTGTCTGTTGTGCGCCGCATCCTGCAGCTTGCAGGTGATTCATACAGACATTTTATGTACATGCCTTTTAAACATAGCATACATGTCATGGTTTTTCTGAAGGAAGGAAATGATGCAGTTTTGTTGTTAGAGGCAGGGCTTTTGTGAGCAGTACGCAGAAAATATGCAGCCATTTAGCGTGTGTGTGTGTGTGTGCGCGCTTGATTGAATAGATTTTGTCGCTTATGAGCAAGAGCTTGGGGGGTTATCAACTTCGAGAGAGGCAGCTGAGCATGCAATTTGTGGAAGAAGTGCCGAATGCAGAGCTAAGGCTCACCTCGCATGGGCATACACTGAAGCAAACACACACACACACACACACGTACACGCACACCATCCTCATTGTCATAGCCATCGTCATCACCGTTTGGTTTTCCCAGGCATTGGCGGTGGCTTTGTGCTGCGTCTTGGCTTTGACGCTGCGCGCGGCCGGCTTAAAGAAACTGAGACAGCTCGGGCCATTGAACTGCGTGAGATCATGACGTCCTTAGGACCTGCGTACATCAAGCTAGGCCAGGTAGGGCAGAAGAGAGGAAAAAAGGGAACAGAAAAGGAAAGGAAGACAGAAGAAGTTGGCAACTTTCTGCTGCCCACAGGACTCTACTGCTGTTGGGTGTGCAACGGAGCTTTGCGCGAAACAAGGTGCAGCTCGTTGAGGCTTGCAACAGGCCTGTGGTAAAGGCAAGCAGTGAAAATTGAGTATAACTTGTTCTTGACCCTGCATGCCTCAGGCATAGTTTTTTTCGACTTGTTTTCAGCCATGGATGCATATACGCCATGACTTAGCCCTGCATGTTAGCCATGACTGAGCCCTAAGCAAGGCTTTTCTTGGCCCTGCATGTATCAGGCTTATGCATCCTGTGGCTGGTTCTGCATTCTGCAATCATGGGGGCTCTTAGCCCTCCTACAAAACGGTCTGGCTGTTGCAGGCATTCAGCTTTTCAAGTTGTGTGTGTTTCAAGTGCTGTGTTTAATGCCTTTTTTTTTAGTTTTACCTGCCTTATTTTTGCCATAGTTTTGTTACACCGTTTTGGTGGTGTACCTGGCATTGGTTCTGCAAATTAGGCAAAGCGGTGCACCCAGCACGTCAAGACAAGTGTGCCTGAACAGGTTGGCTGCCCGGGAAGTTGCACGGCTGCCTCAGCTTTTCTCACACCTGCACACACCTGTGCATGCGCACCCTCAGTATCGCTTGGCCACTCTATTTCAGTCGCCCTGGCTGTTCATTTGGCCGGACGAGCTGTCCATGATTCATGAGTAGCCGTGCTCTTGTTATGGTCCAGGACTCGTGATTGGCCATGATAAGGTCCATGATCCTTGTGATGATCCATAATGCATGATTGGCCTTGATGATTCCATAATCCTTATGATGATCCATGATGCATGATTGGCCATGATGATGTCCATGATCCATGATTGGCAGGCATTGTCCATCCGGCCGGACGTGCTCTCCCCCGCAGCCATGAGCGAGTTGCAGAAGCTGTGCGACAAAGTGCCATCCTTTGACAACGCGCAGGTGGGTAAAGCTGCTGCCAGCCCTGTTTTAGCATGGATTTCCTTCCCAGGGGGTCAACAGAAATGCTTTACATTGGGGGTCAATTAAAATGTTGGACATGGGCTGCAACTCAATCGTTTGTGTGTGAGGGGATCAACCAATCATTGACATGGGCTGCACTGCTTCATGCTTGTCGTCAGGAAAGCCGTGGGGGATCGCACGGTTCCCAAAAGCAAAGCACTCTGGCGTTGTGCTGACTCAGCAACAGCATCAGCAACAGTGAGGGAGCCACCTTTTTTCCTGCTATCTGCCACTCTGCAATTGTGCTGAGCTCAAGTTCCCTTTTCACAATGCTTTGTTGTGGTGCTCTCTGCCATGCTACAGTTGCACTGTGCTCGAGCTCCCCTTTTCATGATGCTCTGTTCCTAGAACAATGCAATTGGGTGCTTATACCAGGAGCTGCCGAGCTGTTTTGGCTGCATTGTGCTCAGCACTTCAGCACTACTAGCATGAGTTAGAAACTCAGACCAGCAGTATGGCAGGGCTTGAATGAGGAATGAAAAGGCACCAGGCAGACCTCCCTGTCTGACAGAACTGTCTTGTGCTCGGCAACACGAGTGCAAGCTCCGCTTGAACCTTCCTCCTGTGGCAACCCCAGGCAATGGCAGTGCTGAAGGAGGAGCTGGGCAAGTCATGGGAAGAGATTTACGACGAGCTGACCCCGGAGCCCATCGCAGCGGCATCGCTTGGGCAAGTGTACAAGGGACGGCTGCGAGGTACTGGGGAGGCAGTGGCGGTCAAGGTGCAGCGCCCAGGCGTGCTAGAGACGGTGAGTGGTTTATGTGATTGCTGGCTTACTTGTGCGGCATGACTTGGGCAAGTGTACAAGGGACGGCTGCATGGCACCAGGGAGGCGTTCACTCATATAGTAAAATTTTGATATCGCAAGGTAGGCATTTATGAATATTAGGGCTGCCAGTAGGTAGCAGGATGATGGAGGCAGGCCAGATGCAGCGCCTGCTGGAGTCCCAGCAACCATGGCAAAGCAACCATGGCAATCGGAGCTGCGACCTCTGCTTGGGTCTCACTTGTTGGGAGGGAGACTATAGCAGAGGCCAAAGCATGAAATGTTGAGACTGCAGCCGCAGCAGGACTGCGGGCGTGCTTGAGACAGGGGGGGGCGTGATCGCTGGCTGTGGTCGTGAGGTGTTTGCCAGGTGGACTGTAAAGGCTGCCCGCATATAGTGGGGCGGTTGTGGCAGTCCAGGAGCAGCGTCTGGGCGTGGTAAGTGGCAGCTTGCCTTATCCTGAGATGACTGCTGTGTGAATTGTGAGGACTGCCGTCGTAGCCGGATGGGAGTGCCGGTCAAGTCGCTGCACCAGGTTGTGCTGGATAAAGTAGGCGGCAGGCAAGCAGCTCAGTTGTCCTCTCGCACCTGGGTAGCCAATTCGTGAGGTTGCAGTGAGGAGGGCTGTGCTGCTGCATCTCGCTGTGCGATGTGCAGTGTTTTTTTTCCTTCATTGCACAAAGCAGGACACCGCGCCCTTGCCAACAGCGGGGCCAAGTGTCACACTTGAAGTGTGGATGGCATTGAATCCATTCATCATCATCATCATCATCATCATTGCCTCATCCCCCCTTCCATTGAATCTCATGACGCGTGTCGCTATCATATGGCTCTTGCAGGTGACGGTGGACCTGTTTATCATTCGCTCTGTGGGCCTGCTCACACGCGAGTTCCTGCCGTCAGTTCAAGCCAGGCTGGACATTGTAGGGCTGCTGGACGAATGGGCATCGAGGTAAGGCGCAGGTGCAGCTGTGTGCGTGTGTCGCTACAGCAGAGTAATGAGCTTGACTTGGTAGCTGTGATGCAAGAGGTGTTGGCAGCAAAATGAGGTGGAAAGGTGTTGGCAGCAAAATGAGGTGGAAAGGTGGCACGTCAACTTCGGTGCTGCGGTGCAAGAGGTGTTCGTGGCAAGGTGAGAGGCACTCGCAGCGTCTTGGTCCGGGAGCTCCTGTGGATTGCGCGTCTGCCAGAGTTCCCCCAAAATAGGCTACGAAACAAGTTTGCTGGATCAGGTGACATAACAAGAATGCTACTGAAGATCAGTTGTGTAAGTTTGGACTGATAACATAATTAAATTCGGTTGCTTGGCTCAATCGGGCTGCATGTCTGGACTGGTTCCTGAACCGTCCTTCGTCCCTGACCACATACAGTCACCCTTACTAATATGGGCTCTGGCATGCTGTGCAGGTTTTTCGAAGAGCTGGATTACGTGAAGGAAGGCCAGAATGGAGAAAAGTTCATTGAGCACATGCGCGTCGACCTCCCTCAGGTGAGACCTCTTCCAGTTTGAGGTGGGACCAATTCATTTAAATTTGGGCTGCTCCTTGTAGTAAGCAAGTCTTGAAGCATTCCCTGTAGTAAGCAAGTCTAGAGGCTTTCCCTGTGGCTAGCAGGTCTGGAGGCACTCCCTTTCTTGCCATCACAGGACTCGGCTTCTCCTGCTCCGAGTCTTGCACCGCCCTCACAGAACAGAGCCTTTCCCATCCAAGTCTGCATTTGTGGGAGCAAGCAGAGCCTTGCAAGTATATTGCAGATGCCTTAATCTAAAGCTTTAGAGTGCTGCTTAGAAGCTGTCTCCTTGATTGTGTGACCTGCTTGAGCGACCCCGGGGCATGAGCGCAACGTCCTGCTTGAGCAACCCATGACACAGGCACAACATCAGACGCCCATGTGATTCCGGCTCAAGTCCAGTGCCGATTGATTGCTGATGTAACTTTTCTGGCGGGCAGCTTCAGCGCATAAGGAGGGTGCACAGGCATGGACTCTTGGGCCCTTGGATGAGGTGCTGCAAGAACCTTGGTCATAAGGTCCCACGCACCCAAGAACACCACACCCTGCTGCCAAACAGAACCTGCTGCTGCTGCCTGCAGGTCACGGTTTTCCTCCTCCCTGGGTTCTGTGCAGAGCAAAACCATACCTGTGCATCTGCAGGTCATGGTGCCCCGCACCTACACTGGGTTCACCTCCCGCCGCGTGCTCACCACTGGCTGGTTAGAGAGAGAGAAGCTGTGAACCAGACAAAGGCAAAGCTATACCTGTGCATCTGCAGGTCATGGTGCCACGCACCTACGCTGAGTTTACCTCCCGCCGCGTGCTCACCACTGGCTGGTTAGAGGGAGAGAAGCTGTCGCAGTCCAAGGCGGATGATGTGGGCAGCCTCGTCAATGTGGGCGTCATCAGCTACCTCAAGCAGCTGCTGGACACTGGCTTCTTCCACGCAGACCCACGTGAGTTGTGTGTGTGTGTGTGTGTGTGTGTGTGTGTGTGTGTGCGTGTGTGTGTGCGTGTGTGTGTGTGTGTGTGTGTGTGTGTGTGTGTGAAGTCTGCCTTCGTCAGCTGATGTCGTCTGCTGCAGTTGATGACAGCACTTCCTCTGTTGGAGCCCCAAGATTTCTGACTTTCTGTGTTCTTCCTTTGCATGTGGTACAACCACAGATCCTGGCAACCTCATCCGCACACCAGATGGCCGCCTTGCCATTCTGGACTTCGGTGGGTGAACAACCATGGCTTGCGATGCTGGTTAAAAAAACAGTGCTGCAAAGCCATGTTAGGTGTGTTGAAGCACCATCTCTTTTTTCCTGGTGGATCAAAAACATGCTAGTGATTTCGTAGGCAGAAAAGCGTGCCCTACGGTTCTCCCAGAAGTCAAAGACAACATTGTGTTTCAGCGTGTTGCTTGTGCCTGTGCAGTGGCCTGTGTGTGTGTGTGTGTGTGTGTGTGTGTGTGTGTGTGTGTGTGTGTGTGTGTGTGTGTGTGTGTGTGTGTGTGTGTGTGTGTGTGTGTGTGTGTAGGAAATATGTCAATTCAAATGCAGGAGTGCACCTGTGCCCAACCATTATGAACTCATTTTTACAATGAGTGGTTGCAGGATGCCTCTTGTTTGTCGGTAGAGACCATTATGAACTCATTTTTACAATGAGTGGTTGCAGGATGCCTATTGTTTGTCGGTAGAGCAGGCGGTGGATTGTGCCATCCAGCCTCTCCACACGCTTTGATTATGCAACAGTTCCAAGGAATGATGACGCATGGGGTCATTCTCACTTCCATGACAACACCAAATAATTCCCAGACCATGGAATTTCCAGACCATGGCAACTTCCACTGACGACAAGTACTTGACTGTTCATGTTTTCTCAGGGCTGATTTGTGAGGTGGATGATAACATTAAGGTGAGTGAGGGACAAAGCTGCATTCCACTGCCAGCCTGCCATGCTTTTTTGAGGGCAAGCCTGTATTTTTTTGTCCTACATTCTGTACCCTCTGCAGTACTGTGTTTGTGCTGGTCTGATGGCAGGCCCTGCCCTTCCAGGCAGGTGACTCTCCTTAGTGCACACAGTCAGACTGCATTATCATCCCTTTTTTCTTTTTGCTGTGGCGAGCCGTTGGTTGTGGACCGTCGGTTGTGGACCTTGCTAGCCAGTCAGGGAACCTTTCCTTAGTGCACGCAGTGTCAGGTTAATTTAGTTTTTTCTTTTCTTTAACAAGCCGTTGGCGAAGTACCTTGGCAGAGAGTCTGCTGAGATTGTCACACGCAGAAGTTCACAAAAATGTGTGATGAAGACTGTGTTCTTTACAAGGAAACAACTTCTTCAGGAACTTCTTCACCGATACCTGTGAAGAGCTACATGCCTAACTGTTGAGGGCTTTTGTACTTTTTGGTTCTGCAGAGTTGCATGTGCTTTTGCCTCACGTCTGTTTTGTCATTGCTGCGCGTCTTTTGCGCAGTACGGGATGATTGAGGCCATCAGCCACTTGATTCACCGCGACTATGAGGCCATTGTAGTCGATTTTGTGACCCTTGGATTCATCCCAGGTGTGTGTGTGCGCGTGTGCGTGTGCGTGTGTGTGTGCGCGCGTGTGTGTGTGCGTGTGTGTGTGTGTGCGCACGCATGCGTGCGTGTGTGTATGTGCGTGCGTGCGTGTGCCCAGCCATAGCTGCTACCTATTCATTCAATCATTTGCAACACAGCTTTGTGACACTCTAAAAGACTGAGCCATTGTGATCCACAGCCTGAGCGAAGTTTACAGCAAATCCCCGAGGCAGTTCTCTCACCTGCAATGCCATCACCCAGCCATCTTGCTCCTTCCAGTGTGTGAGAGTTCCCCCCGTCTGCCAAAGAGTCCTTTCAAGTCGTGGGTCATAAGAGCTGTGCACCACATTCCATTGGAGCACGAATTGAGGCTATAAGCCCCTTTCTCATGCTCATGCCCACAGTCCAGGCTCTGCTCTCACACGCAAGCACATTCAAAGCACCTTTGTTAATGTTAATGTTAATGTTAAAACACCTTTGTAACTAATTAATTGATTCATTCATTGATAGGCTAAATGAATAGGCGTACAAACATAGCCTTAATTAATCAATTGATTGATCACAATAAAGCCTTAATAAAGCTCGCTGCATGGGTTTGGCTCACATCAAGCATGCATGCATGCAGAGAGCTGAAGCCTTGAGTGCATCCCATCCCATGGCCATGCTGGCACGTGTTTGTGCTCCCTGCTACAACGTGAAGCATGAGGTGTCCTCATGTATACGCGCATGTATGAAAAGGGCACCAACCTTGAGCCCATCCTGCCAGTGCACGTGTGTTTGATCCCCGCCACTGCTTTGAAACATGACTCTCACTCACACCATGCGCACGTGTGTGCAGAGGGCACCAACCTTGAGCCCATCCTGCCGGTGCTGGCGCGTGTGTTTGATCGAGCCCTAGAGGGCGGCGGCGCAAAGAATATCAACTTCCAGGAGCTTTCAGCTGACCTTGCGCAGGTGAGTTAGCTTAATCAATTCGCAACAACCTTGCACAGGTTTGGCAACATCTGAATTCAATGATTAAAAAAATTTTGGAAGCACATATGTGGCGGGGGGGCCGTGGATCCCTCTTAATGCTGCACCTTTTCCTTGATACAGAAAGCAATCTGCTGGTGAGTTGCAGGTCTACTTGGCATTGCTTTGATGTAGGTAGGAATTGAAGCGTGCACCAAGTGAACATGTCTGTGTGTGTCTCCATGTGCTTCTGTGCACCTTACTGGCTCGGGAGAGTGTGGGCGAAAATGCTGCAAAGTTGCACCTGTACGGCTTACATAGGCATATCAGATCGCAGTACGGCCTTTTTGTCCCTGCATCAAGCCTCAAGGTGACCCACTCTTGCTTCCCGGGTTTGTACCTGTGGCATACGCAGATCACATTTGACTACCCCTTCCGCATCCCTCCCTACTTCGCCCTTATCATCCGTGCCATCTCCGTGCTGGAAGGTACGCAATCAGTTTGGTGTTTGGGAGCCTTGCTCCACCCCCTGTGTCTCGCCAAACTTGCAGGATGGGGCACTCAAGCTCGAATTCCACCCCCCCCCTTCTACCTTGTTGCTTGGAATAGAAGCATGCTCTGTGGATGGTCCACGAATGATTACCATCATTAACGTCAGAAAAAGGGGGAATCCATTGGAAGGGCTTGTGCCACCATGTGTAGCAGCATATGCTCTTTCATCGCTCTTTCAAATTATGCCATGAGCACTCATGGACTTTTGGGCAGAGCATGCAGCTGCTCCAAGCTTTGAAGTGAACAAGTGAAAAGGGGTCATGACCTTATGTTTGAGATGATCCCTTGCCAAGCCAAAAGCCAAGCCGACCAAGCCACACCTGCTGGGATGAAAGCAACAAGCTAAACGCGCCCTTTCATGGGGTCCCTGTGTTTTGTGTCCATTCATTCCTTCTGTGGGGGCCACTGCATTTCCTGCCCGTTCATTTTAGCGGCAAAATGTGTGCTTTGGTGTGCACAAGAGACATGCAAGCAAGTCGCCACTAGTGTCTGAGTCCTTCTGCCGTGGTCAAGCGCAATGACATACGCTGTCATGGTCAAGCATATACCACAAAAGAAAACTGTGTCATGGGCAAGCCTCTACCACAAAAGAAAACTGTGTCATGGGCAAGCATCTACCATAAAAGAAAACTGTGTCATGGGCAAGCATCTACCACAAAAGAAAACTGTGTCATGGTCAAGCATCTACCACAAAAGAAAACTGTGTCATGGTCAAGCATCTACCACAAAAGAAAACTGTGTCATGGGCAAGCATCTACCACAAAAGAAAACTGTGTCATGGTCAAGCATCTACCACAAAAGAAAACTGTGTCATGGGCAAGCATCTACCACAAAAGAAAACTGTGTCATGGGTAAGCCTCTATTACAGAAGAACACTGTGTCATGGGCAAGCACATGTTTGGTGTCCTGAAGCCTGCGTACTTGCCAGCAGCTGGGGGCAGCTGGATGTGTCTTTCTTTCTTGCACTGGTGGCTTTGTGCTTGGTGGTGGACAGTGCGCATCTGCAATACAAATGCTGCAGCACCTCACAAGCTCACCAGCATCTAACAGCTAAATCCGGCAGACTGAACCGCAGCCACATTCGCAGAAGCCTGTGCAGAAGCAGCTGTGTGTACCTTGGTTGGTGATGGCCACTTGGCACGAGAAGCCAACCAGACTCCCTCATGAAGCACCTGGAATTGCCACTGCAAAGTCGCAGGCATTTTATGACCCTCACTTTGCAACTGTGGGTAAAGCATACCTACCCTTACATTGCACGCCACCTGCCAAACTCCTGACCGCAACACCCCAAATCGTAGGGATCGCATTGGTGGGCAACCCCGACTTTGCGATCGTGGACGAGGCCTACCCTTACATCGCACGCCGCCTGCTGACAGACCCATCTCCACGACTGCGCGAAGCCCTGCGTTACATGATCTACGGCAGGACCAGCGTGTTTGATGCAGGTGTGCGCACCTGTGTGTGTATGTGTGTGTGACGCAGGTGTGTGGATTTGGGTGTGGGTGTGGGTACATGCACAAGGGAATTAGGGTGAGGGCATAGGTGGATACGTTTATTGGAAGCTGATTGCCCAGGTGGACTTCATGTCTCTTTCATTGGCTGTCCTTGCGGTGAATTTTTCCTGCATTGACTTGCTGTCATTTTTCCTTTGTCTTCATCAGCCTGCTGCCCACTGTAGCAATCACAAGGACTCTGCTTCGTCCACCATCCACTTAGCTGCTAGTATTTTTGGCAGATCTCTTCATCAAACTCCCGTCTGCGTTGGAAGCACCCAAAATGGCCTCCACAAGCGCGATGGGCGATTGGCGCATGCTTTTGTCTGTGGACCATCCCTTGTGCCACTTGCTTTTGCCTCCCAGATCGCTTCATTGACCTACTGTCCGCATTGGAGGACTTCCAAACGGCCTCCACAAGTGCGATGGGTGACCATGGCAGCGTACGCGCAGAAGGCCCCATGCGCGTGCCCTTCTCCTCCACAATGCCTGACAGCTCTGGGTAGGTGGTCACCCTTTGTACGGAAGGCTTCTGTGTTATCTTGTTTAAAGGGTTCATAGGTTGCTGTGTGGAGCTTTTAACAAAGGCCCTATGTGTGCGCCCTTCTCCTCCATGATGCCCGACAGCTCTGGGTAGGCGGTCACCCATTGCAACCGCAAGGCTTCTGTATTATCGAGTTTGCAGGTTGCTGTGTGCAGCTTTAGACAAACCAGCATGCTGCTGTCTGTATCGCCTGGCAAGGCAAAGCTGCGCCTTGTTCTTCAACAGCTTTTGAATACTGAATACCACTGTCCATGGTTTTACAAAACTGAAGCCACTGTCCATGATCTGCTAGAAATAAAGCCACTGTCCATGGGTTTCCTGTGTGGTGCCCTGTTCCTGAGTTCTGCCTGCACTTTTCTCCTGTCCTTGTCCTCCTCCTCCTCCACCACCACCACAAAGCCCGATAGCTTGGGGAAATGCTTGCAAGCTTCTGCAACTCCCTTCAATAAGTGCGCACGTGTGTGTGTGTGCGCGTGCGTTTGCGTGTGTGTGTGCGTGCGTGCGTGTGTGCATGTGTGTAAGCTTGCTACTGTATCCCAATAGGATGATCTTTTCCGCCATGGGCTTTCACACAATCGCTGCCTTTGCAGCTCTGGCCAACCGGACGATGGCTTCTCCTTGCCCATCATCATGCTTGACGTGTGTGACATGCATGATAACGCGCTCGCCCAAAAACAGCGCCCACCTGTCAACATGCTTGTCCTTGCCCAACAACAACACACAGCTCTGGCCGACCTGACAACATGCTTGTCCTTGCCCATCATCATGCTCTGCGTGTGTGACGTGCCTGATAATGCGCTCGCCCGCGCCCAACAACAACACACAGCTCTGGCCGACCTGACAACACGCTTGTCCTTGCCCATCATCGTGCTTGGCGTGTGTGACGTGCCTGATAATGCGCTCGCCCGCGCCCAACAACAACACACAGCTCTGGCCGACCTGACAACATGCTTGTCCTTGCCCATCATCATGCTTGGCGTGTGTGACGTGCCTGATAATGCGCTCGCCCGCGCCCAACAACAACACACAGCTCTGGCCGACCTGACAACATATTTGTCCTTGCCCATCATCATGCTTGGCGTGTGTGACGTGCCTGATAACGGGCTTGCCCTTGCCCAACAACAACACACAGCTCTGGCCGACCTGTCAACATGCTTGTCCTTGCCTAACAACAACATGCAGCTCTGGCCGACCTGACAGCATGCTTGTCCTTGCCCATCATCATGCTTGACGTGTGTGACATGCATGATGGCACGCTTGCCCAACAACACGCAGCTCTGGCCGACCTGACAACATGCTTGCCCTGCCGCCTGGAGGGGATGGCAACTGGGGCCGCTCAGAGGATGGAGTGCCCAGTTTCAGCCTGCCCTTCCTACAGGTGTGACCTGCCACCATCGTCGTGTGGTTTTTTTGTGTAATTGTGTGGTGCCGCTCAGAGGGTGTGGGGGGTTGCTAGCTTCAGCTTGCCCTACCTACAGGTGTGACTTGCTGCCACGATTGTTGTGTAGTTGGTTTGTGTGTGAGGCTGCTCAGAGGGTGTGGGGGGTTGCTAGCTTCGGCCTGCCCTACCACTGGTGTGATTACCATTCTATTCAGCAGCTTATGGCCACTTCCCTGCCTCTCCTGCAACCGGTGATAACACCCATCTATCCGTTCTCCCAACTTTTCTTTTCCGCAGCCTGTAGTCAATTCCCTGTCCTTCCTGCAACCAGTGGCCACGCCCATCCTGGAGATGTCTCCTTTAGGGCGGGCCCTCAACTCCAGCCTCATGGCTGCAGCTGGACAGGGCAGTGGCAACACAGCCATCATTAGAGGTGAGCCACCATCACAGGCTTGGCTTTGTGTGTGCCGCAATAGGAGCTCTGTGCGCTGCACGGGGACATCGTGTGTACATCACAGCGGTTGGGCTTTGTGTGTTATCGTTCAATGACTGCCTCAGGGCTTTGTGTGTGCCCCAGTAGGAGCTCTGTGCGCTGCACAGGGACATCGTGTGTACATCACAGCGGTTGGGCTTTGTGTGTTATCGTTCAATGATTGCCTCAGGGCTATGTGCGTCCATCACAGACTTAGGGCTCTGTGGGATGTGGAGGAGCTAGCAAGCTCGGTCTTTACCCCCATTGTTATGCCTCGCATGCCTTGATGTGTCTCAGGGCTTTGTGCCCTGCGTAGGGATTGGCGAGCTTGATCTTATTATCCACTCCCCCCCTATCTCTTGCATGTCTCATTTTGGATGAAATAGTTTGGCCAGTAAGGCTCCCACTCAAATCTCCCTATGAATGGCACATACACACACATGCATGTGTGCACACACGTGCACGCACACACCCATAAACACACACGCATGCATGCACACACCCATACACACGCACGCTCAAGCGCGGGTGCAGGTGCTGATGGAGGTAATCCAAGACCCGTACTGCCTCCTGCCAAAAAGGCAAAAGTTGTCAGCTTTGGCAAAAGTTGTCAGCCAGTTGTGACAGGCTTCTATTCATCTTTCCCTGGATGCAACAGCCTGCTCAAAGTCACACATCATGAATTTGGAGAAGGCCTTGTGGACTGCCAACGCCCATATGCTCCACATGCAGGCCATGCTGCCTTAGGCTCCAAGCAGCTGAGGTAGCCATTGGTGACCTGGCTATGTGACAGCTGCAAATGTTAGTTTCAGAAAGGCAGACTCGTGTGCGTCATGATATCAGAGGTCACAGCCATACAGACCTGGAATGGGGAGCCATCAGCAAAAAAAGAGGAGGTGTGGAAAGGAATTGGGACGAAGAGAGACAAGCACCTGCTTTAATGCACTGTGGTGTATGCAGGAGGGGCTAGCGCAAACTCCTCAACGCGCGAGGCGCTGCGCTTCATGCTGTCTCCTGAAGGTAAGTCAGGCATTCACATGTAGATGTCTTCGTTAACACAAGCTACCAAAGGCAAGGCCTTTGAGTGTTGCTGTCAGGCACAGCAAGTGTCAGGTCTGTGTTTCACTTCGCGAGGTGTTGCGCTTCATGCTGTCGCCTGAAGGCAAGAAACCCATCTGTTAATGTGTGTATAACGCAAGCTACCAGAGACACGGTCTCTCAGTGTTGCTGTCAGGCACAGCAAATGTCAGGTCTGTGCCTCTCAACGCGTGAGGCGCTCGCTTCATGCCGCCTCCAGAAGTCGTGATTATTTTTAAAGTACCGATTGATTAATTAGGCATGGACAAGCTCTGCAAGCATTGCTGTCAGTGGCATAGCTAGTGTCAGTGCTGTGTCACTAACTATCCCTCACTCTTTCTTATAACCAGTTGCATCGCTAGCCATGCTGCCCATAACTTGGATTGGGCCAGGACAGGCAAAATGATGCCACAACTTGCACCTGGATGTTGCATCTCTCACTCTGTTTCCTGCAAATCTGCTGGCAGTCGCCCTGTTTCTGGCCTTCCCCTTGGTCTGTAGCCGTGTCTAGTTTAGGTTTGAGCGTTGCTGGTGAGATGTGTGTGCCAGCCTGCAAGGTGGGAAGCCTCCCCTAAATCCACACAGTTTCTTGGCTTGCAAAGTCTTCTCTTTCATTTCATTGCTGGCAATGCCTCTGTCGGCACACTGTCGCAGGGTTCTCTGTCCTTGGGGTACGCAGGAGAACACAGTTTGGGTGGTTGCTCTGGCTGTGCTTGCTTTGGGGCAGCAAGGCACACTGTTTGCAGCTTGTGCCGACATGCCTGGCCTGACCCAAGATGAAGCTGTTCTTGCCGCCTCCCTCTTGTGTGTTTTGTGCAGTGTGCATTCAGCAGGCACCTGGTTCAAGCAGGCTGTGGCGCACTGCCCGGCCCCAAAACAAAGTTATTTCTTGCAGCCCCCTGTGAGCTGTGCACACATAAGCACGTGGGTCAGGCAGTTCAGGCACCTGTGGTCCAAGCAGTCGTTCTTTTGCTGCTGTGCACGCAGGCACCTGGTTCAGGCAATTCGTGATGGACGAGCTGGTGAAGAGCATCGATGCCCTGAGCAGAGACCAGGCACACCTGCTGGCACAGAGGCTAGGCCTGGCAGGACTACCCCTGCCAGTGCTGCTACCAGGTGGGGTGTCAAAATTTCGGCTTGGAATTTGCTGAACCAAACCGCGCACCCTGGCACAGAGGTTAGGCCTTGCAGGACTACCCCTGCCAGTGCTGCTACCAGGTTGGGTATCGAAATTTCAGCTTGGAACTTGCTGCACCAAACCCGCGCACTTCAGTGTGTCCTTCCTACTGGCCAGTAGGTTAGACCTTGGCTGCTGTGCTGGTGCTGCCATAGATGAGATCGATAACTTGTGCGGTTTTTTGCTTGTTCCTATGGACCAGGAAAGAAGTGGAGCATAGTTTGCATGCCAGGCACTCACTGAGTGAAAATGGGGTGCAGGCTCTCCAACACAGTTTTTTCCATTGTCTTTGCCTTATTTTTGTCCACACAGGGGCCAAGCGCTTTATGCTGCTGTTGGTGCCATGGAGATTGTTTCTGTTGTCCACTTGTGCTTTTCTCCTTGCCTCGTTTTTGCCCACACGCAGGGGCCAAGCGCGCAACGCTTCCGTTGGCGCCAGAGGTCACCGCTGAGGACCGCGCGCTTGTAGACAACGTGCTCAAGATTGTGGACTTCCTGACGCGCGAGAAAGCGGTCCTGCAGGTGCTTTTGTTGGACAAATGGTGTGCCTGGTGTGCATGTCCAAGAAGTGGGGGAGATTCATGGCCACCAGCTGCCTGTGGCTGTGTGTGTGTGTGTGCATGTGTGTTTGCATGTGTGTGAGCATGTGTGCATGTGTGTGTGCATGTGTGTGTGTGCGTGTGTGTGCATGTGTGCATGTGCAGGTCTTGTAATGTGCAATCCAGCTGACCACATGCCAATGCAGGTAATGCACGAGTCCAGATTCAAGTGCAGGAGCACGCCCTTTGCGCTTCCGTTAAATCCCTAAGAGTGTCCACGTCTGCATGTGGCCTGCTTGACTGCTCACCACGCACCGCCACGTGCAGCAATGACTTGTATTCCTTGGTTTAAACCGCATGCATGCACACTGCTATGCTACTTTCACTCATGTGTGTAGGAAGCTTGCCCCACCTCTCTTTCTATGTTGTTTCCTTAAAATCCATCAGGGCCTCTCTTTCTGTGTTTTCCCCTTAGAATCAGTAGAGCCTTAAAGCTATACTATTGACTTAGATGACTTGCAGGACAAATTTGCTTTCCCCTCCACCCTATTCCCTTGCAGCCTTGATGACCTTGTCTGTTGCTTCCCTGCAATTTGAACGATATGCTTTGGTTTGCTTTTCCAAAATGATGGATGTGCCTTGATGCGCTTCGATGAGCTTTACCAGCAGATTGGTTGATGTCCTTTCATCTTATCCCAACAAGTTGAATGATGCCCTTGCCTGATACTTTTCCAAACATACACTCCCCTCTCTTCGATCCCCTTATTTGTGCTCTGGTGTATTTGCTGATGTGTTGCCTGCAGAGCAAAGCTGCCCTGGCCACCAATGACCCTGGCACTTTTTTTTTGCACGACCTTACAGCTTACTGGCACCACCTTGTTGCTTGCAGAGCAAAGCTGCCCTGGCCGCCAACAAACCTGGCACCATGCACCATACACCATCTTGTTGCACGACCTCAAAGCTTACTGGCACCACCTTGTTGCTTGCAGAACGAAGCAACCCTGGCTGCCAACAACCCTGGTACCACGCACCATACACCATCTTTTTGCACGACCTCAAAGCTTACTGGCACCACCTTGTTGCTTGCAGAACGAAGCAACCTTGGCTGCCAACAACCCTGGTACCACGCACCATACACCATCTTTTTGCACGACCTCAAAGCTTACTGGCACCACCTTGTTGCTTGCAGAACGAAGCAACCTTGGCTGCCAACAACCCTGGTACCTCGCACCATACACCATCTTTTTGCACGACCTCACAGCTTACTGGCACCACCTTGTTGCTTGCAGAACGAAGCAACCTTGGCTGCCAACAACCCTGGTACCACGCACCATACACCATCTTTTTGCACGACCTCACAGCTTACTGGCACCACCTTGTTGCTTGCAGAACGAAGCAACCTTGGCTGCCAACAACCCTGGTACCACGCACCATACACCATCTTTTTGCACGACCTCACAGCTTACTGGCACCACCTTGTTGCTTGCAGAACGAAGCAACCTTGGCTGCCAACAACCCTGGTACCTCGCACCATACACCATCTTTTTGCACGACCTCACAGCTTACTGGCACCACCTTGTTGCTTGCAGAACGAAGCAACCTTGGCTGCCAACAACCCTGGTACCACGCACCATACACCATCTTTTTGCACGACCTCAAAGCTTACTGGCACCACCTTGTTGCTTGCAGAACGAAGCAACCTTGGCTGCCAACAACCCTGGTACCTCGCACCATACACCATCTTTTTGCACGACCTCACAGCTTACTGGCACCACCTTGTTGCTTGCAGAACGAAGCAACCCTGGCTGCCAACAACCCTGGCACCGTCTTCACTGACATCCTGCCCTTCATGCCTACGGTGGCCACAGAGGTGCGCGGCTGCCATCATATGTCGAAATGTTTGTGGTCGTTTTCGTGTTGAATTGTCTGTGTGCCCATTTGACTCTGACACCTTCACTGACAACCTGCCATACATTCCCACTTGCAGCCACAGAGGTTTGTGGCTGCCATCATGTTGTAGCATGTGTGTTGTGCAAGGCAACAGAACACTGTCTAAGTACAAGGTGCAGTGCTTGGTGTTTTATGGGCTTAAAAAGGAGTGCTGGTAAGGGGAGAGAGGCAGCATCTGTGTCTCTCCTTATGTTAAGTAGTCTGTGTGCCGGTTTGTTTCTGACACCTTCACTGACTTCCCTGTTTTTGCTGCCCACTGTGTTCATCGAGGTGTGTGACTTTGTGACTGCCATCATGTTCAAGCGTTTTCGTGCCCTTTGTTTCTGGCAGTTCATTCTGCCCCCCTCTCAAGCCCCTTTCCACGCCTTCAAATTCCCAATCACGAGACCTGGTGTATGCAGGTTCTACCAGAGCTCATGCAGCGCCTTGTCTTCCGTGTGACTGCCCGTTTAGTGCGGGACTTGTATGGGGAGCAGCGCACGCTAGAAACCTCCAGGGTGGGAGTGTAAGTGAAGCAGTCTCACTTACACTGAAGTCCATTAATGTGAGGGGCGGACGTTGTTGGAAGGCTAGGATATCCTTGATTTACTTGGCTTGGTTGAATGCATGGTAGATGGGTGGGGAGTGGGATGAAGTGGGTTATTGTTGTGGAGCTGAAAGCTGAAGAAAAGGAGAAGGTGTAAAAAGTACAGCTTGGAGGTCGCCAGGAAGTGAAGGTCTTGGAAAAAGGCCATGATGAGTTGAAGAACTGTGCACATGCTTGTTTTTTTTTGCACAAGCCATGCATCGCTTCATACATTGTATGTCCCCTCGCTATTCAGGTCTCATTGTAAGACGCATGCAACCTCTGAGTGCACATTGAGTGTGACAGGATGTAGGTACATGCAAGTGTCATTCATTGGGCCATTTTGTCCACTAGGAGCCAGCACTTGAATGAGAGTGTTGAGCGCTGTGCACGAGAGAGAAGAGAGAGAAAATGTTCACCAGAGAGACGCGTTTGGTATGGTAGTTCGCTAGTTGAAGAATCATCAACAAGCAAAAGAAACGTTGATGCTATCTAGGGTTGAGAGCAGAGACTCCTTTGTTTGAGAGTGATATGATGTGTGCTAATACCTGTATGCGTGTGCCTTGCCAGATACGTTTTGAATCGTTCTTGGTTAGCTGATCAACGCTCGTCTGAGAAAACCCAACCATAGTTTCTTGCGCTAGTCTTTTGAAAGAAGGGATACATCCTAGAAGCAGTGGTTTGTGATTGCCTGCCTTTTTTACAGCCATTGATCAGCTCCCTTACATATGAAAGCTTTGAACAGGTTGCCACAACCACGCATAGGCAGTGACCAGGCTAGGTCATCTGAGGCAAAAAAAAGGCCTGTTTTTGGCATGCTTCAACCATAGGTGCATTCCGACTGGAAGCCCCAGCTGGATTAAAACAGCACTGACCAGACAGGAGAGAGGGGGAGAATTCGCTGGAATGCATGTGTGAACTCTGGGCTTGACCCTCTGACCTTCACAACCACCTTAAACTCCCTCTTCCAGTCCCCCCTCCCGAGCAACAAGGGTACCAACCTGCTGCTTATTGAACTTCCCACCCACCTGCACACTCATCAAAGTAAAAGGTTGAGTTGTGAAAACAGAGTTCTGGGGCAAAAATTGAGCGGCAGATGCTCGTGCATGGACCTGCCTTGCCAGGCAGCAACAGTGGGCTTTGCACGTTGACCAACTGCCTTCTTAATTTCACAAGGCGGTATCACACCGTGCAGTCACTACCTGGAAGTTTGGATTGGCTTGCTGCATGCTTGCCTCCACATGTCCCGTGGTCCACGCCTATACGTATGTGGCACTGACTCTTTTGGAAAGGAAAGAGTAGCATGGTTGTATACTGACTCTTTGGTCGTATACACTGACCCCCGTCACAAGGAAGAAAGAAAGTATAGGATAGGGTTTCAAAGCTGCTCCTGCCTGTACGGATATCTTAGCTGAAGCAAAAAGGTGCCTGTAACCAAACCAAATTTGTGAACAAACGTCAACTGGAAAAGGGAACAAGCCTTGAGCTGAGTTCAGAAGCGCCAAATGCTTGAGAGAAACACACTGTCACTTTACGTAAGGCAAGCATGAAAAGTGTAACCTCTCGCACTCATCATGATGCAAAATGTCAGACTCTAGAAGATACACTTCCGTGTACCCACATGATGTTCAGAGAAGTAGAGAACAGCATTACTCAGATAAGTTCATTATATGTTTTGTGCTTAAAACCTTGGCACCAACGGTCATGTAGAAAGAAAGAAAATAAAGACTCTGCAGTCCAGTCAGGCCGTGTGCATTAAAAAAGGTCACCTGTCTTGAAAGATAGCCTGAGGGCTCCACCACACAGACCCAGAGACCAGCTTATGAGTGACAGGGGGGGTACTTGAGAGTGTCCATGACTTCAAACTTTCAAGGTTCACAAGGACAAACCATCCATGAGTTCAAGCTATCCATCTTGTGAACATGTGGGCAACGTGCCCTGGTCTTCCAGGGGCATGACAATATACAAGTCACATTGGATGATGTGTGTACCTTGTCAGGCTGAGAAACTGACGCAGCCAGAACCATATTCCTTAATGCACGCGGCCGATCGGCAAGCGTAGATCTTTCTTTCTTCCTTTCTTTCTTTCTTGAAAACATACAATGATGTGTGTACCTTGTCAGGCTGAGAAACTGACGCAGCCAGAACCATGTCCCATGTGGCCATGCTGCGATGTTTAAAGAAGTACTTTGTGCTGCAATGCTACGGTGTGTAGCCTGATAGCTGGGCAGGTTTGTAGGCAAATTGCAAGGCTGATGGATAAGGCGTGATATCTCCTGCAATCGGCGCGACTCTTTGCTAAACTTTGGATGTGCTGATTGGGCTTATGCAGTTCTGTGTATGCTGTGTGCTGAATGCTCATTTAGTGACGCTGCTGCTGCTGCTGCTGCTGCTGCTGCTGCTGCTGCTGCTGCTGCCTCCTCCAAGGACTTCAAGTTGAAGGCTTTAGCCTTGCATGGGCATATCCACCATGGTTGCTACTAGTTTACACAAGGTTATAATGAGTGTAATTACGCGGGTTTGGAGTTCTCTAAACACAGCATCAACTGTGTAAAACGCAAAAGTCAATCACAACTGCACAACCAACTCACCTAACTTGCAGAAGATTCTCGTTGCACTGCTGGCAGCACACGTGTTGCAGCACACGTGCACCCATTGTGTGACAACCTTGAGGAATTTTCTTCTTACTTTTGCAAGATATGTCTGTCCACATCATCTATTTTGCTACCAAGCTTGCTTTGAAGCTTAATGCTCATTCTGTCCAGTACGCTTACAAAGTCGCTAGCACCGGGTGCGCTCCTGATAAGGTTTCTTTCAACTCTCATCACCGAGACCAGGCAAAAAGGTACTGCTAGTAACCCTCCTGTTCCCCATTGATCTCTTTCTTTTCTCTTGGTGCAGGGGAAACACGGTATCTCGGCCTGCGGTATCCTCTTTCCTTTAGAGGTCCTTAATTAATGTGGATAGTGTTTTCAGTGCCTGCATAGTTTTCTTTCTTTCTTGCTACAAAACACTGTTACACGACAAGTCTTGAGCTCGGAAGTCCGGTGGCTTATTAACGTTTTCTTCTCCAATCGGACACATATACACACCAATTAATAGCTCTTGCGCATATGGTTTTTAAATGGATTGGCAGTTGCCGTAAAAAAAGTTACTAAAGAAAAGAAAAAGAAAAAGAAAAAGCTACGTAGGCAGATAAAACTCTCCCTACATCAATTAAGGAAAGAGAGACACATTGGCTCAAGGAGCCGTGAGTCTCCCTCACCAGAAGATTAGAGGGAAATTAATGTGGATCAGGTGGGTTTCTGGCAGCACGCTGCTCCAGGGCACCAGTGTTGTGATGAGTGTTTTTATCTTCAATGGCACGTCTGGTAGAGGTAAGTCTGTGCGCAAATCGTACAGAATGGGCATGGAGTTTTCTTGCAAGTGTTTCAGATCTCTGCGAGTTAATCCCTAATTTTTTGAATTGATCAAGGGTATGGGCATTGTAAATGGTCCCACCCACACCCAGGAGGATAGGGTGGATAGTAACCTCTGCACCTTGGAGTTGTTTGCACAGTTCGCTGTGTTGTTGCTGTGAGGCTTCTAGCTGGGCACTGGGCCCCGTATCTTCACAGTATTTAATTTCTATCAAGTGGATATGGCGGGCAGAAGTTGTGCTTCTTGTCAGGCTGAGAAAGTGACGCAGCCATAACAGTGTCTTGACATCCCATGACCAGGTGTTGAGAGAAGATAAGAGGTGTTGATGCTGTGGCGTACAGCAACAAGAGGGTTTGGCTGGAGATTCTAGCTACTGACAGATATGAGTTACTCACACATGGGCTACTTTATTAGGGGCTTGACTGGGTTTACAAAGATGATAAGAAAAAGATGGTGTTACTACGAGTTCCTACGTGAAGTATAGTTCTCTCAACACAGCCTCAGCTGTGTTGCCACAAAGATAAATACCACTGTCCAACTAACTCAACTAACTTGCAGCACACTCTCGGCACAGCAGACTCTCGTCGTGACATTCTCCCCATACTGCGCAGTAGTCTGTGTGAGGGTGGAGTGGGTGGCCTGTTTGGGTTAGTGGGGTGAGGAGTGACCAAGATAGCATCAGGGTGGCTGGAGTTGCGTCTGGTTTGAATAGAAATCTTGGGTTTAAAGAGGTAGGAAGGCACAGTACGATTAGAGATTTGCTCAGGGACTTGCAGGTCGTGCTGGGCCAAACGGTTTGTATTGCCTGTATCCAACTGCACAAGATTGGCCCCATAAGAGCCTTCACTAACCAGTTTTAAAATCATCCTGCAAGCAATATTGTGACGCTCAGATACCATGTTACGCATGACGGGGCATTGGCAGCCAGATAGGATGTGGAGAGCGCTATCCATGTGGTGGCAATCAGGTAGGGGGCATGTAAGGCTAGTGGATCTTTTATATCGGATTACATGTTTCTGATTGTATAGGGTGCCTGTGCGGTATTGGAAGACAGTGCGTTTCATTCGAGTTGAGAGACTGGGCATATTCCAAAAGGTCTCATGCTTTTGTTTACATGAGGCAGCAAGCTCTGGCAGTAGGTGTAGTAGCCTGTATTCCGATCAGCATAGCCCAGCTTGTGCTTAACATGCATATGGGATTTCAGAGAATTTCGTCGGAATGTTTGGGTTTCTCTGATTCTGGATCTGATGGATCTGAAAGGGGGTCTGATTCAGATGGTGCCTCTGATTGGTATCTGATTCAGAGACTTGGGTGTCTGAATCAGAGGTGACCGCAACAGCACCACAACTGAGGGATTCTGAACTGCATCTGATTCAGAGGGCACCTAGTCTGAATCAGATCCAGGCATCTGGGTGTCAGCTTGCCTCCTTAGGCACCCTCTGAGCTGCCTCTGATTCAGAGGGCACCGAGTCTGAATCAGATCCAGGCATCTGGGTGTCAGCTTGCCTCCTCAGGCGCCCTCTGAGCTGCCTCTGATTCAGAGGGCACCTAGTCTGAATCAGATCCAGGCATCTGGGTGTCAGCTTGCCTCCTTAGGCACCCTCTGAGCTGCCTCTGATTCAGAGGGCACCTAGTCTGAATCAGATCCAGGCATCTGGGTGTCAGCTTGCCTCCTCAGGCGCCCTTTGAGCTGCCTCTGATTCAGAGGGCACCTAGTCTGAATCAGATCCAGGCATCTGGGTGTCAGCTTGCCTCCTCAGACGCCCTCTGAGCTGCCTCTGATTCAGAGGGCACCTAGTCTGAATCAGATCCAGACATCTGGTTGCCAGTTTGCCTCCTTAGACGCCCTCTGAACTGCCTATGATTCAGAGGGCACCTAGTCTGAATCAGATCCAGACATCTGGTTGCCATTCTGCCTCCTCAGACGCCCTTTGAACTGCCTATGATTCAGAGGGCACCTATTCTGAATCAGATCTAGACATCTGGTTGCCAGTCTGCCTCCTCAGACGCCCTCTGAACTGCCTCTGGTTCAGAGGGCACCTAGTCTGAAGCAGATCTAGGCATCCGGTTGCCAGTCTGCCTCCTCAGACGCCCTCTGAACTGCCTCTGGTTCAGAGTATTGCTGTACAACAGAAGAAGGTGGTGTTTGAAAACACCGTTTTTTTATTTATAGTTGTGGGGCACTCATTTATAGTTGTGGGGCCCCTTTTCCTGCATGTGCTGAGTGAGGAGCAAGTTGCTTTTATTCATGCATGTCCATGCTGTCACCCTCGCTGTCATCCTCCCCCGTTGCTTGCTCTAGCACTTCACGTAAAGGGGTCCGAAAGGGACGCACGCATGTGCTGCAGCCGTACCTGCCTCCCATAATTCACACTTATTTTGCCTTATTTTGAAAATGAGAAACAGGCAACCACCAGCAATCCCTTCACTTCATTGGATGAGTTGACCGAACAATTCCTTCTCCTACCGTAATTCCCTTATGCATATTATACGAATTATGTAAAATGAGTGGGAAAGGTAGAGGTCAGAAATCATCGAGCACCATTGGCAAGACTGCTGGTCATCAAGGACCTGCTTCTCGCCCGGCAGCCGAGGACCTGCCCCTCACAGGCCTCGCAAGCCGGCGTCCACACACACACTCATGCAGCAAACAGGGCTGGATTCAGAGAGCCCCACCGCAGGTGACAGGCCTGTGGAGGGTGAGCCAATGGCCAAGAAACCCCCAGGCACCCCCCTGACCCAATCATGCAGTCCATCGAGATAGCAAATACGGTGAAGGAGCAAATGGGGGATGGGCCTACTGCTGCTTCCACCATCTCCGCGCTGGTGAGCACTTCCTTCCCACCTGTCCTACTTCACAGTGAATCTCCTTGTTCACAGTGTGTCTTCTCACAGTGAGAACAGTGTGAAAGTGCAAAGTGCATGTGCACTTGTGTGCCGTTGTCTGTCTGAAATGCTGTTCAAATTTGTAGAGCTGGTAGGTGCTCATCCTTGCCAGCAGGTTTGGCCTCCCTGCGACTTAGAGCTTTGCTCGCACTGAAAACCTTCCAAGTCAATCGGACACTCATGCACATTGCAGCTGTTACTCAAGCACATTGCAGCTGGGCAATGCTGCAGCGGGGGGGGCTACCAGCAGTGGATCCAGACCTGCCCTGGGTGCCACCAACCCTCTCTTTGAGCCGTGCCACTTGGCCTTCATCGAGGTGGGAAGCACGGACAACATGCAAAGTGCATCAGGTACCACCTGTATGGCTTTCCTCTAGCACACATGCCCAAACTGCGCATGCTCGCACGTGTGTGAGTAATACACATGTACACCATGTGTGCATGCGTTATGAGTGCTTTTGAGCACTTGCGCATGGATGTGTGTGCATGTGCCATGTTCCTGGTGGGTTAAACAGGCAAAGGTGAACACGGGTAAAATCATTGCTGATGCGCTGCACCAATAAGCTTCAACATTCTTTCATTAACCACTTGAATGCATGTCCTCTTCACACAGAGCTGCTTCAAGGAGATGGTCACAACCGTCATCAAAGAGAAGCGCCAGGATTTTTGGGCATCAGGACAGCAGATCGTGCCCTCAACCTGGTTAGAAGCACGCAAAAGAGGGAGTGGACGAAGAAGGCAACTGTGCTGTCAACCCTCTGGTCTTCTCCTTGGAGCAGCTTGCCTTAGTGGGCTCTAAGGTAATGCACGTTTCACTTTTGGCCATATGTATTTATTTCAGGTCAGCAGAGCTTGAGTGGTTTGCCCAAAGTTTGGGTTTCTCGGGTTTTACATATGCATGATGTTAGCATGGTCTACGAGAGTTGTCAAAAAATTTCGGGAGTGAAAAAGTAGTCCCAGGGTGGAGCTGTGTGCCATTTTGGGGTTGTATAAGGCCAGGAGAGCGATCTCAGTAATAATTTTCTGGAATTAAAATGTTTGGCATGTTCAGGTTTTACAGATAAATCCATAGCGTATCCA
The DNA here is from genome assembly GCA_914767535.2 of Dunaliella primolecta. Taxonomy (NCBI): domain Eukaryota; kingdom Viridiplantae; phylum Chlorophyta; class Chlorophyceae; order Chlamydomonadales; family Dunaliellaceae; genus Dunaliella; species Dunaliella primolecta. The sequence goes on from OU611762.1 coordinate 7,463,553, forward strand.
ACACTGTAGGCCACCCCCCCCTGCACATTTCCTCTTTTTTTTATGCTGCCATACGTGAGTCAGGAAGTGTGTCTTGGCTTGCACAAATCTGTTCATCTTTGGACTGGCAATTGGCTTGCACAAATGTGTTCATGTTTGACTGTAAATCAGGCTTGCATGGGTGATGTTAACCACTTGCACTCATATACTCATGCTACTTGAGGTAATGTGCTAAATCGATGTTCTGTCGTGGCCTCTCAATTCAAGACTGCTCACTCTACTTGGCCGCAGATCCGCTCTCTCCTGCGGAGCAAGTCTGGGAATGTGCTGAGCAAAGAGGGAAACGACAGCTGCCAGGCAGAGTACGAGCAGATGCAAGCAGAGCTTGCCGCATGGCAGCAGAGGTACCCAGGAAAGAGCCTGAGCTCAGTGCAGCTGGCACAGCCTGTGTGAGATCAGGACCAGGCACGTGGGGAAGACTCTTCTTCTGGAACAGAGGGTGGATCCGAGGAAGATGAATGAATTGAAGCATGTTTTACAGAGTGTTCCTGCATCTTCTCCAATTGCGGTGCTTGAATACGGCGTGGAACCCATGAAGTGCTTACCATCCGATGGATGAAGAGTCTTCAGTGATTGCTTGCTTCAGCTCTCAAGTATTCTCTTGCATGTTTGTGTGTAACGCTGGGCAATTTTCCTGTTAGGTACCAGCCTTTGGAAGACCTTTTCCACGTACTAGCAGTAGTACAAGCCTTCCATTTTGCTTTGAACGAGCGGCTAGTGTGATCGTGGCTTGTTAGGAACCAGAGAATCTGATTCAGAGAGTAAGTTGTCTGGAAAGGGGTCTGGCTATTAGTCTGAATCAGACCATGCCTGAGAACTGAATCACACGAGCAAGGGTCTGGTTAGGGTCTGAATCAGACAGAATCAGAAAACTGAGCAGCCTAGACTGGCTGGTGATCAGAGGGTCTGATTCGGAGCAAAAGGGGTCTGATGGAGGGTCTGGCTATTAGTCTGAATCAGACCATGCCTGAGAACTGAATCACACGAGCAAGGGTCTGACTAGGGTCTGAATCAGACTGAATCAGAAAACTGAGCAGCCTAGACTGGCTGGTGATCAGAGGGTCTGATTCAGAGCAAAAGGGGTCTGATGGGTGGTCTGGCTATTAGTCTGAATCAGACCATGCCTAAGAACTGAATCACACGAGCAAGGGTCTGACTAGGGTCTGAATCAGACTGAATCAGAAAACTGAGCAGCCTAGACTGGCTGGTGATCAGAGGGTCTGATTCAGAGCAAAAGGGGTCTGATGGGGGGTCTGGCTATTAGTCTGAATCAGACCCCTGCATTACTGTGGATCAGAAGCTATCAGATGGGGGTCCCTCTGATTCAGAGCAGGCTCAGAGAACCAAAACATTCCGACGTTTGAAGATCTCGGACTAAAACTACTCCCAGAGTTGACAGTTTTTTTGGTGAGGCCCTAGCTAGCTTGCTAGTTAGGGAACCTTTCCCTAATGCACGCAGCTGGACCTGTCTTGCGTAGACTTTCCTTTTCTTTTCTTCTCTTTACAATTTTCAACTGCCAGGTGGGGGTACTTTTTTCAAAGTTCAGGAAAAGGAATAATGAAGGTGTATGAATGAAGGATTTCAATATCTCCTCCCTACTAGGCTAGCTATTGAAAACGAGAACACTCCTCACAGCCAGGTTCTGTAGCTGGGATTGCTTTCAGCAACCCTCCAGATTCCTACTAGCCCTTTCTGTTTCTGCTTTGTGTCTCCTTGATTGACGTAGGGGGATTTTCCTCTGCTTACTTTGTTCTTCTTTTCTTTTCTTTTCTTTCCACCTTTGTGACCTGAGGGGCGGTCAACAAGTTTGTTTGTTGTGTTCTGTGCATGTAGAAGGAGGTGAAAGACGGCAATCTTGTTCTTGGAGCATGTAAAACATTGGTTCAACAGTTCTGCACGTTTGCATTGCTGCAGCTCTGATTAACTGTTCCCTTACCCTAGGGATATTAAGATTGGATAGGGGTATCAAGATGGTGTAATATTCGCCACCAAATCTCTCTAACAAAGCACACTCAACACCAAGGGGATTTCAAAAAGGTAGAATATCAGAGTACTATGTAAACATACGGTTTGTCAGATAAAATATTCAAGCCAATCCCCTAGAAATGAGCACAGGGGTATGAGGGCTGTAAGTTTTTTTTACAGGGTGCCGACAATGTTAGTTTTTACCAAACCCATCCTTTTTACAAAATGCAAGGATAGGAAAGGGTTAATAGCTGTACCTTAAAGATGCAAAAGGTCAACTTTTAACAGAATCTCCTAAAGGCTGAGCCTATTCTGGCATCGTATATAAAAAGGAAGAGTGTGCCATGTTCTCTTTTTCATTTTCTGTTATAATGGCCGAAAGCTTGCATTGGGAAAGGTTTTCTACATAGAAAGCCAGCAAGGGCAACAAAGAATGGCCCTCCAAACCTAAATCACATGATAATTACAAAATCCATGTAACACGGCCGAGTCTACGCGCCCAAAAGCATGGCTGAGAACCCTCCAGATCTCCATTAGATCTGTTTCTGAATTGATTGACAGGCATTTCATTTACTGCTTCACTACTGCACTCTTTGGAAGGCATAGAAAATGATAATCCAAACCTAAATTCGACAAACAGTCGGGAGGAAGCCAAAGGAAAGGAAAGGGAAGAGTAACTTTTGCTGTGCCTGCCAACCATAGCAGCTCATTGAATCAGTAAATGGAATACCTGCCACCAAAGTCGATCGACTCAGAAACAGATCTAATGGGGATCTGGATGGTTCTCAGCCATGGTTTTGGACGCGTGGAGTCTCCTTCTTCCTTTCTACACCATAGTATATAGATTTTGTGTTATAATATGACTTGTCATTTCCCATGCCTCTGTAATGCGCTCTAACTGCTTTAACTGCTTCCTCTAGGTGTGAAGCATTTGTTCACTCTGCGAAGTGAAGGTGCATTTAGAAAATTTAAATTTGATCCAAAACCTGACGGAATTACACCATGCCACACCTCAAGCTTGTGTACTTCGACCTACCTGGGAAGGTAAGTGATTGTAAGATCGTGGGCTCCCACTTGAGGCACACACACACACATGCACACACACACGCACGCACGCACACACACGCACGCATGCACGCGCGCGCACACATACACACACACACACACACACACACACACACACACACACACACACACACACACACACACACACACACACACACACACACACACAAACACACACACACGCACACACACGCACGCACCCACGCACCCACATGCACACACACATGCACACACACACACACACGCGCGCACACACACACACACACACACACACACAAGCATGAACTTGTCAGATGCGAGCACAAGAGCAGAGCGCAGACTTGCACTTTCTCACACAGAAATGCAGATATGGAAAAGGTTGTTCACATGGGAGGAATGCTGTTGTGTGTGTGCAGGCAGAGACGACACGCTTGCTTTTGACCATGGGCGGCATGCCTTTTGAGGACGCAACCTTCGGATTTGATAAGTGGGGAGAGCTGAAGGCGTCGATGCCCTATGGCCAAGTTCCTGTTTTGGAGGTACTTGTGTCTCATCCTTGCTGTTGCTCATTTACAACATGAACTTTTTAAAACTCTGGTTGGCTCCTGAATTACCTGCCCTAATAGAGTGCCAACTCTTTTCAGGGGGTTAACTGCCCGTTCAAGGGGGGCTGCCAGGGGGGCCCCTGAGCACTGGTAAACTTTGATGTATTACAAGGTGCCCGTTATTGTGTATCCTTACTTATGTAATTTAAACTCAATGCTTTTTTACTTGAAACTAAAAGTTGAGAGTGCAGCGAACTGAAAGGAAGAGTGCCTTTGTCTGAGCAGGAAAGCATGGAGATGCAGCCATGCACTGATTGTGGCCACACCAGCCAGATACTCTGTTTCAGGAAACACTCAGGAGCTTCACGCTGGTGAAGTGGAGAGGGTGGGGCACTTTATAAACTTTAAATATTTTGTCGCTGTGATACAAAACTTGCATTCAAAACGACAAAATATTCATATTTTACACAAGTGTACCAGCCACACCATCGCTGAATGAATTCAACCTCGGTCAAACAGTTGACCAAGCCAGCATGCTGCCGCGCCGCTTCCCCCGCCTCCCACCCACGAGCGTCCACTGGGTCTAAAGCACCTGTGGCAGCTGTACAGGGTGTTTGCAGGGGCCTGCGAGTGTGGCGGTTACGAGGTACTGCTCAAACTACACTGCTGTTCCCTTGGCCTCCTCATGATGCTCGCTCACTCCATGATGGGGCGTACTGATATATTATGATCTGGCATTTACCAGCTATATCTGGTGCACTAAAATACGTGCAGGGTGGAGCAGGAGGCCCAGGCAGGAGTTTTTTATCCCCTTCAAAGGGCACTTATCCCTCCCTTCTCCTAACGTTTTGCACTGATGCTCACAGCTTGGTGTGCACTTTTGACAGAATCTGCTTGCTGTATGTACTCCTGTGCATGCAGTGGATGTGCTTGGAGGGGCAGGAGAGCTTGATTGGAACTCCCAACCTTGTGTGTGGCGGTTACAACTTTCAACACTTTGGCAGATTTTGCATGATAATGTGCAAAAAAATACACAAGTACCCCCCCACCCCCCATTTGGGACACTAATGCTCTAGGGGTCCCCATAGGGGTGTGAATTCTAGAGGGGGACACTCACCAACCCCTCCTGGAGAGCCTTGCCAGGGGGGCTCCTTGGGGGGGGGTATACTCCAGTAGGGAATCCAATGCTAAAGAAAAAATAAGAATGTGAAACTGGCAAGGTGACAAGCCACTGCTGGCACAGCGGCCTCTCTTACCTTTGCTGGGGAGTGTTTTTGAATGCTTACATTCTTTATGCTTCATTCCACTTACCAGTAGTGTGTACATACATAATCATGTGCAAAACACTTTCCGTACCTTTAGGAATTCTCCTTACTGAGCCCCCTCTTGAGGCTGATTTATTATTTGAGTGTTTCAGCAGGGGAGTTTTCCCAGGGACGCCACTAAAAAGGCAGTGCTTGAGCAGAAAGCTGCATGGACCAGGCATAAGTACAGTGCCCAGATGCCAGTGGCTAATCAGCCATGAGGCAGAGGGTTAAAGGTTGTTCCTTGCCCAGTGAGCAAGTGCCTGTTTGGGAGGATGCTTTGGAAATTGTTCTTTTGGCATTGCTAATCCTTCGCCGCTCCCTTCGCATCTGGGGTCACAGCCGGGCAGCGCTTGTGTTGCTTTGAGTGCTTATTCAGCTCACTAACAGTGTTCTCTAAGCTTAATGCAGACAGGTTTTAGTGTTTCATTCCCTGAGACGCTTGTGAATTTTCATAGGGCCTGTGTAACACTTCAATTGTCCAAAATCTTTGGCGTGTGAAACCCTGGATTGCTAGATTAAAAGCTAGGCACGCCGCTGACTATGGTCTCTGGGCTTCTTGGCTTCATAGGTTTGGCAGCAGCTTTGAAGGAGGTGATAGAACACCAAGTTTGCACTGACATCGCATTAGCATTAAGAGTCACATCATTTGCACTATGCCTCTTTGCTTGTTTATTCACAGCTTCCTTAGCAGTGTCTGCTTTTCTGTTTGGTGAGTAAGTGAAGCATCTCATTGTGGGAGAATGGAACTGCTTTAGAAAGGAGAGCTCGCTTTTTGAAAACTCTGCTTACGCAATAAGAGTTGTTAACATTCTTCCCTTTGGTACTTATGCAGCTTCTCGTGCTTGCACTTCCCCCTTGTCGGTTTACTTTTTTCTGGTGCTGTTGTATCCCTGCCGTCACAGGTAGATGGCAAGGTGCTGGCGCAGTCATCCGCCATTGAGCGCTATGCTGCCAAGCTCACAGGTACACTGTTGGCTCAATGCCCTTCAGTCATTTTGTACGGAGCCCAGCTGTTATGCTGCCGAGCTCATTGGTGCCCTTGCTTTGATACAAAATATGGCTGTTTTTCTTCTTCTTTTTTCTTTTGCTACACATGTTACATCACATTCGTCTGTCAAAAATAGACTGGTGAGCATGCCGAATCTTAAGCTGCAACATCACCTCACTGAAGTTTGTGAGCGGTACCTGCTAACGGGAAGCCGTTTGTGGTGTTTTTGGGTTGTCCCATCATCAGGGTGCAAGGTACACACAGGGGTTCACATCTGGGCACACTTTGAAAAAGATTCCTGGCGTGACTGTGAAAAAGGATGGAAGGTATTAAATAAGGGCATCAACACAGCCTTGCACATGCAACTATATTTGTAGGGATCGGCGTTTGCCTATAGCGCTATATGCCAATCCCTGCATACTTGTGGGCTCTCAATACCTGTCATAGTCATATTTGTGAGGCTTACCAACATATGTACCAGGTACATACAGCCCCAAGTATCTAAAGCTGTTGTTCTCCACCAGGACATGTGTTAAGTCTTGTGTTAGCCTATAGTGCTATATGCCGATCCCTGCATACTTGTGGGCTCTCAATGCCTATCATTGTCATATTTGTGAGGCTTGCCAACATATGTACCAAGTACATACAGCCCCGGGTATCTAAAGCTGTTGTTCTCCACCAGGACATGTGTTCAGTCTTGCGTACGACTGAGTCGGTGAAGCTGCTTAGAATGGACTAAGGCGGTTTTGTTACAAACCCTCTGCATCTAATCGCTCCCCTTGCTGCCAAGGTTGGCTTTTGCTTAAATGAAGTGTTCAGCTTGCTCAACCTGCTTTGGAATGTTATGAATTTTGTGGACTTCATGAGTAGGGTCGGCATGTGCCTGCAGCGCTAAATGGGGATCCGTACTATGTAACACTATAAAGCGTTACAGAAGACCCTCGTTAAGCGCTGAATGCCAATCTATAGGAAGCAGCTTTGGTAAAAAGCGCTATTGCAATACAATGCTACACAATGCCAATCCCTACCCATGAGCTGTGTGGAGGTCATGCTGCTGCTCTGAGGAGGGGTTAAGGTTCTTTGTCAATGGCTGCTGTGTTGCCCTGCGCTTCCTGCCATGGCTGGATCCTTCCCCTGTTTGAGCCCCTGCCGACCTCTGGCTTTGACAGACACACACTGTAGAAATCTCGCTGAGGTCTTAACCTCAGTGCTCTTGAATGTTGTCTCATGCACAGGACCAACCTTTTACCCCTCCCATGGTTGTCCACAGGCTTGGCATCTTGCACATTTACCAAGGGTCCAAATGAAGGAGTTGTGTGCCCTGAAAATTGACACATGGTTCACACATTGTGTGATGCATGCAGGCCTGACCAAGGGTTCAAATGAAGGAGTTGTGTGCCCTGAAACATGACATATGGTCCACACGTTGTGTGATGCATGCAGGCCTGATCTCTGCTGACCCTTGGGCAGCCGCAAAGGAGGATGAGATCATTGCCTTCCAGCAAGTAAGTGACTGAAAAGAGAACAGATACTGTAAAGGGCTTGAGTTTAGGCACCTGACTGCAAGCCTCAAGCAAGCCAGTGACTGAATCAAATGAGGTGTATAAATTCATACTAAGACGCAGCGACTACTAGTGGAATATGATGTTGCTAGTGCGGGCAGAATGTTACATCTGCTCCATGGGAACCCTCATGCTGTTGTCTCTTGCCTTCACGTCCGCTGCTGAGCATCCATTACTTTGGGAGCTCCTTGCCTCTTGTGCCTCCTCTGTGTCCATTTTGAAATTTGCTGTGGGCCTGCAGCGCAACGGTATCTTTGTCCTTTGTGCTTCGGGCCTACAGCTCAGTGGCATCCGTCTTGTGCCTTGCTATACCCACGGCTTTCTCTGGGACATGCACGGGGTGGATGCTTTGATGGGACAGGACAGCAATGAAGGAAGAGCATTGCTCTGTCAAATCTGTGTCGCACTTCTTGCCAATACCATTTTTGAAGGTGAGCTAGGTTGCGCACTTAGTGAGCCTAGCTGTCTTGCTGGAATTAAACGCAACACACACATATGCGCGCGCGCGTGCACACACACACACACACACACACACACACACACACACACACACACACACACACACACACACACACACACACACACACACACACACACACCGATGCTCGTGTGCACCTGCAGGAGATGCTGGACCTGTTCATTCCCTCGTACACCATTAAGGACCCTGAGGCCAAGGCAAAGGCGCGGGCAGAGGTCTGCGCAGGCCCAATGCAAGCCAAGCTGGCCAAGCTGTCTGAGCTGCTGGTGCGCTCACTACTTGTCTGCGTGTTAGCTCATTGTTTGTATGCAGGCCCCATGCAAGCCAAGCTGGCCAAGCTGCCTGAGCTACTGGTGTGCTTGTTTGCGTGCTTGCTCATTCTCTGTGTGCGAAAGTAATGCAAGTTAAGCTGGCCTAACTGTCTGATATGAAATAGGAAATGTAGGTTTGCGCCAGCCAAAGGGCCGCGTGCATTAAGGAAAGGCTCCCTAACTAGCAAGCTAGCAAGGGCCTCACCAAAGGGCCCTCAAACATATACTAGGAGCAGCTAGCCTATAGGAGATAGCCAGAAACAGAACTACTGTGGACTTGGAGGGTTGTCTGATGTGCTGGTGCGCTTCTTTTCCAGCAAACTGTCTGCTTGCCTCTTTGTGTGTGTGTGTGTCAGTGCTTCTTTTTTGGCGCCATATTATCCCGATCGCCATAAAATCCGGGTTTTTCGGGATTGTTGAAAGCTATAAAATCAGGGTTTTGGGGGGCGGAGAGGCTTTGGTGAAAAGTGGCTCGAAGCCCCTTAGAATACCTTCGACACCCTGCATTTTCGACTTTAGCAGACCAATTTACAAAAAATTTCAATGAGTGAAGACGAGAGTAGGAAGAGGGTTAAAAAGGGACACAGCGATGGTGCATACAGGGCCATCAAGCCACATGGCCTCACCAACAGATTCCAGCCATCCTGGTTGAAGGACCCCAGCCTGCGTGAGCGTTGGCTCAGGGATGGTGGTCTGGATGGCAACGATGAGTATGTGGTAGAGTGCCTCTTCTGCAAAACCACCTTCCAGAGCAGGCTCCAGAATGTGAAAACGCATGAGAGTGGCAAGAAGCACAAGGGATTCGAAGCAGATTGGAAGCAGAAGCAGAAGGACCGGGCAGCTTGGCAGAAGAACTTGGACAAGGGTGCAGCGTACACAGCTCAGCTGCGCGCAGGACAGACTGCAGACAAGAAGCTGCACACTCTCTTTGCCAGGACGTACAGTGAGTCAGAGGAGCCTGAGCCTGAGCCTGAGCAAGAGGTGCAAGAGGCTGCAGCCAAGCCACTGCCCAAGGCTGAAGCATTCTGGCAGGAGGCCTGCCGCTTGGGTGCCAACCTGCGGTACCCTGAGTTTGTGAAGCTGGCACAGCTGGTGATGGTTATGGTGCCAGGTTCGGTGGAAGATGAGCGGATGTTCTCCGCCATGAAGTACCTTAAGAACTCCCAGCGCAACAGCCTCAAGGAGCAGCACCTCACAGCATGTGCGTGGGCATTCAAGAACAAGGAGTTCAGCATTAAGTCATTCCCCTACCCAGCAGCCATTGGCAAATGGCTAGATGCCAGCAAGCGCGGCCGTTATGGACTCAAATAGCTAAGCAGGAAGACAGACTTGTCTACACGGGGTGACACACCTGGGCAACTTTCGACTTAAGCCATAACAATGGCTTACTGCGCCCTGCATGTATTGTAATGAAGTTCTCTGCAGGGTCTTATTGGAAAGCAGTACAGTAGAGTGAATTGGCCTTCGGCCTCCCGGCGCGCCGGGGGCCTTTTGGCAAAAGCTATTAAATCAAGATTTTTGAAATGGGCATTTTGGGGTGAGACATAAAACAAAGGTTTTTGAAAAACCAAAAAAGAAGCACTGGTGTGTGTGTGTGTGTGTGTGTGTGTGTGTGTGTGTGTGTGTGTGTGTGTTGTGCCTTGTGAGCTGTCGAGGCAACTGGCTTTTTTGCTCCCTGTTTGCTTGCTGTCAAAGAATTCACTTACCTAGGTAGATACCTCACTTGCTTACAAGGCAAGCGCTGGAGTACAGCTTCTTCAAGCTGCAGATGGTGTATGCTTGGTGACAATTAAAAGATTCCCACAAATATTGCGAATGTTGACGTGCAAGTCTGCATGCAACGAGCTGAAGGGCTCCACAGGATCAAGGATCCGTGAACAAAGTTACATCCTGATGCTGGAGGGCTATGCTAGGTATCAGGTTGTGGACGGACACAACTCTTGCAAGAAAGCTCTTAGGGAATGCCAGCAGCATATGTATGCAGCATTACTCAGGGGCCTTCAGGGCCTGAAATCCTCCTAACGCCTGAGATTGCAACCTTGTGACAACAACAAGCGCTTTATACTTGCTGCCGGTGCGGTGTGTGTGTGTGTGTGTGTGTGTGTGTGTGTGTGTGTGTGTGTGTGTGTGTGTGTGTGTGTGTGTGTGTGTGTGTGTGCGTGCGCGCGCGCGCGCGCCACTAGGAAGCAGCAGGGGGCCCAAAAATCAAAAGCCATAGACCACAATCACGGCGACTAAGCAGCATTTGTTTCATTCTGTGCATGTGTACCAGCAGGAAGCAGCAGGGGGAGAGTTTTTCACAGGGAGCAAGCCCATGTACCCAGATATCCTCATTTTCAAGGTGGGGTGGTTTCCAGGCTCTCCTTCAGGCGCATGTGGGCGTCAAGCAGTCTCAAATCCTCAGCATGTGGACTTTTCAGTGTGCGCACAAGGATCATCCATACATTTCCTTGTGTGGGCTCAGCAATTACCCTGTGAATTTCTTGTGTGAATTTTCAGTGTGTGCACAAAGACCACCTTGGGATGTTTCTTGTGTGGCCCCTCGCTGTGTGCAAAATCATCCTAGGTTTTTTGTACAGACTCTCAGTTTATGCACAAAATCATTCAATGATTTTCTTGTACAGACTCTCAGTGTATGCACAAAATCATTCAATGATTCTCTTGTACAGACTCTCAGTGTCTGCACAAAAATCATCCTAGGATTCTTCTTGTACAGACTCTCTGTTTGTGCACATACAGCTTGAACTCTTGGTGTGTGTGCACAAAGATCTCCCTGCATGCGCTTGTGCAGAACCTGTCTGGCTTCGTAGGCGGCAGCATGGATGGTGTGCCGACTACCCTCCTGGATAACTACCCCAAGGTAGGCAGGCATCCTATTGTCGCAGGATGTTGGCAAGCACTTGGTCATGGATGTCTGTGATGCTCCAGAGGCTGTTCTTCAGATGCCAGTGGGTGTTTGCTGCCCACCCATTAAACAGTGTCCTTGTACGTTTTAGCACCTGGACGCTTGTGCACATCCGTTGCCTGCATTGATTCTGGACTTCAGGCTGCCAGGGCACAGGCTTATACCGCATGCCACTTCCTCCAGTCTTCCTCCTTTTAAAAACAAATTTCACCAGAATCTTGCACCGATTGACCTTCTTTCTTGCAGTTGAAGGCCTTCCATGACCGCGTTGCCAAGCTGCCTCCCATTGCCAAGTTTTACGAGAAGGTGACAGAGGGTCCACGCTTGGCCTACAAGCCTTTTGCTTGAATTCGGTGGAACTCAATCAGGCCTCTCTGGAACACGAGAGGGTCATACCTGTATGCTAAAAAATGCTATTATTTTAGCACCCACCTTTGATCCCATGTAGACCCAGTTGGCTACATAACAAGGGCTTCACACACTTGTGTTAATGGCTAGCTGTGTCTAATTTAGGTTGAGGGGCATTTGGTGAGACCCTTGCTAGCTTGCTAGCTAGGGAACCTTCCCTCAATGCATGTGTTCTCTTGGCTGGCATAGACTGTTCTTCAAAGTCTTGATAGCGCGTGTTTGCCCACTGTGCCTTTTCCCTCCTTGATGTAAAGACAAACTTCCGTTGGGCATGAAAGGCAGGGCCAAACCAAAACTGCCATGAACTGGGCCTGGGTTGTCAAGTTTCTTGGATTAGCAGTCAATCGGGGCTGCTGCATACCAGGACTGGGACTCTGCAGAAAAGCTCTTGGCACAGGGAAACAAGGGACAGCACGCTCCGAAACTTGCTGCGTGTTTAAAGGGAAGGTCCTGAACTAGCAATCCACTTCTAGGAGCCTGGACCTTGGTTAACCTAGGAGCCTGATTTTCTCGGACCTTAGGAGTTGGCCTTCATTTCAGGAGCTTGCTCAAAATATTCCAGCAGCCCCAGCATGTGGTGCTGGTTTTAAGTCTTGTTCTTGCCTGTCTTTTTGAGACCTCAAGGAGCCTGCCTGTGTTTTTATCTGCCTAGGAGTCCCAGCATCTTTTGCTGGTAACAAACTTGCACCTGCATCTCTTCCTGTTTTTGCGCCGTATTTTTCTTTTGTGTGGGGGCCCTTATGGGACATCGCTGTGTCCTTGGGCGTTAAAGGAATAAAACCCGGTGCTACTAGCAGGGCCTTAGCAGGGTCTCACCATGGAGCTCTCAAACCTGAGGAGGATGAAGCTAGACTAGGAGAAAGCCAGGAAACAATAGGTGGATCAGGGGAAGGGAAGGTTTACATAGCTGTACCTTCCTGTACCTGCGGATCAGGAGAGTCACCAGTGGTTGTCCCAGGAGGCCCACTGCAGATGAGCAACATGCTTATTATTGGAAAAGAAAGTTTTACAGGTTTAACAAGGATGAGGCCTTCACTGACTGGCAGTCAAGAAGTGCGACTGCTAGCCTGCTCATAAAAGGCAATCAATCATGAAGAAAAAAAGGAAGTTTGTTGTCGTTCTGGTTAAAAAAAGTAGACACGTCATGAGATTCTGCCTGTGAGAACAAGGGAGTATATTTCCTGCGGAGAGAGACCTCCTGGGGATGTGTGCAACTTGAATGGAAGAGGACATGTTGTTCATTGGAAAAGAAAGAAAAGAAAAACTGCGTAGGCAGACAAAACGCTCCCTACATCAATCGAGGAGAAGAGGACACTTAGGGCCAAGCACCATTTAACCCCCTTCACCAAGAGAAATAGGAAAGAAATCAATGGGGATCAAGAGGATTACTAGCAGTAGCTTGAGCCTGATCGTAATGATGAAAGTTGAAAGGAGCCTTCGTTTTTGAGGCTACGGTGGTCTGGTTTGACTACAGTCATATTTTTTATGCATAGCTAAGCTGCCCTTGTAGGCAGATACAGCTATGTAACCCTCTCCTTTTCCTTTTTGCGCAAGAGCGCGTCTGGTGCTAACAAGTTTTTAACCGCATTGGACAGAATGAGCACGAAGCTTCAGAGCAAGCTTGGGGGGTGCATCCCTGTGCATGTGAGAATTGAAGCACAAAGCATACCATAAACATATCTGACATGGCCTCTTACTCCATTTTCAGAAGAATACTGTTCTCTACTTCTCTGAACATCATGTGGGGACACGGAAGTATATTTTCTGGAATCCGACATTTTGTGCGTCCTAATAAAGTGTGAGTGGATACACTTTCCATGCTTGTTCCGTGAAGAGGGACAGTGTGTAATTCTCTTTAGCAGTTGGCATTTTTGATTCAGCTCAAAGACTCGTTTCCTTCTCCAGTTGACACAGTCATTCACAACTTTAGTTGGTCTGGTTACAGGCACCTTTTTGCTTCAGCTACTAGCTTAGTAAGCAGCCCTTGTAGGCAGGTACAGCTATGCAACCGTTGCAACGGTGACCCTATCCTAATTTACCCTGTGCATGTGTGGCTCCTGGTTCCTCCCTGCCCTAGTATCCATGCTCAGGTTCGGTGGGCTGCCTGTCTTTGCCCTGAACACCATGCTTAAGCTCAGAGCTTTCTGCCTTCATCAGGTCTAATGACCTGAAGGAGCAGTGCGCTAACATTTTTCTCAGGCTTAATTGATGCGATGTTTAGCTTTGCACCCCCCAAGCAGTGCATCACGCTTTAGAGACTTCATAAACCAGGATGATGTCCTAGGATTAGCCAAGTTCGTGTCTGCACGCCTGAAATGCTGTGACTGAGCTTCTATAATTTTTTCAGGTTGGACTGAATTGGTTACAGGCACGATTTGCTTCAGCTAAGCTGCTTGGGCCTACACAGACGGCAGTTGCTGAATCCAGAACGGCAAGACAGTTATAGGGGCAGGTGTGCCCCATCCTATGACTCACTCGGAGTGGCTCACAAAATCTAGTTGAACCTAATGGTGCTGGTATTACCAATACCATAAGAAGAGCTGAGCTGGCTGCCATTGCTGCTGCGCTCAACCATTATTACACACATTGTGCCACAGATAGCCTCAGCTCAATTCACCAACTCAGAAAGCAAATCCTGTACCCAGAGGAGCAGAGACATCACGTGCAAGGAGATGTTCTGAAGAAAATTTCAAACCTTACCCGAGCCTCCCAAGATCACATCTTTTTCTACAAGGTCAAGTCTCATGCTGGAATAGCTGGGAATGAATGTGCAGATCAGGTTGCTTTATACCAGGCCTCCCTCAAAGGCGGTAACCTGACCGATAGTAGAATCCCCAGCGCTGGCCCAGGAGTAAATCCCTTCCACAATACAACTTGGCTGGCTCCGGAAGAGACAGATTCTAGGCCACCTCAATCCCACCCTCCCTCTCCTCACCTGAGGTACCTCCCAGACCTTAGAAATGCACTGAAATCCCATGTGCATGTTAAACACAAGCTGGGTAATGCTGATCGGAATACAGGCTAATACACTTATTACCAGAGCTTGCTGCCTCATGTAAACAAAAGCATGAGCAATGCCCTTTGGAATATGCCCAGTCTCTCAACTCAAATGAAACGCGCTGTCTTCCAATACTGCACAGGCACCCTATACAATCAGAAACATGCAGTCCGATATAAAAGATCCACCAGCCTTACATGCCCCCTACCTGATTGCCATCACATGGATAGCGCTCTCCACATCCTATCTGGCATCCAATGCCCCGGCATGCATAACATCATGTTACCATGATGGTAACTGAGCGTCACAATATTGCTTGCAGGATGATTTTGAAACTGGTCGGTGAAGGCTCTTATGGGGCCAATCTTGTGCAGTTGGATGCGGGCAACACAAAGAATTTGGCCCAGCACGACCTGCAAGTCCCTGAGCAAACCTCTAATCGTGCTGTGCCTTCCTACCTCTTCAAACCCACGGTTTCTATGCAATCCAGATGCAACTCCAGCCGCCCTGAAGCAATCTTGGTCACTCCTCACCCAACTAACCCAAACAGACCACCCACTCCACCCTCAAACCGGGTACTGCGCAGTATGGGGGGTACCACAACTCCAGCCCGTCATATTCACTTGATAGAAATCAAATACTGCGAAGATACAAGGCCTAGTGCCCAGCTAGAGGCCTCACGCAACAACACAGCAAACTGTGCAAACGACTCCAAGGTGCAGAGATTACTATCCACCCAATCCCCCTGGGTGTGGGTGGAACCATTCACACTGCTCATACCCTTGATCAATTTAAAAAAATAGGGATTGACTCACCAAAATCTGAGACGCTATATGCCAACTCCAAAACAGGCTACTACTCATATTATCAGAGTTTGTTACCACATGTAGATAAGAAAATCAGCAATGCCTTTAGGAACATGTCCTGTATATCCATCCCCATGAAGCGCACCATCTTACAATATCGCACTGGCACCCTCTATAACCAAAAACATGCGGTTCGCTTCAAAAGGTCCCCTAACCCACTATGCCCTCTCCCAGGCTGTCATCAATTAGACAGCGCACTCCACATGCTTTCAGGCTGCCAAAATCATATCATCTCCACTGGAGACTGGCAGTACTACTTCATAGTATGAAAACTGAACGCCACAATGTTGCTGGAAGAATGGTCATCAAAGCTCTTAGCAAAAGCCCTTGGGGAGCAGGTTTGGTCAACATGGACATAGGGAGTGGTGATAGGTTGGTACAGCACAACCTTCAAATCCCTGCACATGCATCGAACAGAATTATACCCCCTTACCTCTTTCCAAGAAAATTTTCTAAGAGATCTGGACTCACCTCCAGCTGTCCTGATGCTATACTGATTACTCCCTTTAAAGCTAAACCCACTTCTTCTCCTTCTACCTTCTGCTCACACCATCATGCGTTACGCAGCAGACACAACCCCACACTGATGGCCACAACAGCCAACCGCGTGAGACAACCCCACCAACTGAATGTAAGCCAGCGGCATATGCACTTGATTAAAATCAAGTACTGTGAAGACACGAGGCCTGGACAGCAGTTGGAGGCGGCACAGCGGCAGCATGCAGACCTCTGCAAACTCATTAATGCTAAAGTTGTGACTCTCCACACCATCCTTTTGGGTGTTGGTGGGACCTGATACACTGAGCACACCCTTAACCAGTTTAAACAACTGGGACTTGACCACCAACGCGCCAATAAACTCGCTCACAAACTTCATGCCCATTCTGTCATGTATGCCAACAAGCTTGTTACCACTAGGCGTGCTATTGAAAACAAGAATACTTCTTGCAGCCAGGTTGTGGATCCGGGTGCTTCCAGTAACCCTCCAGATCCCCGTTAGCTTTCCTTCTTTGTAGCTTTGTGGTGGAGGAGGCTTACGGCTCTTCTGAGCCAATGTGCCTCCTTTTCCCTAATTGATGTAGGGAGAGTTTCCTCTGCCTTCGTAGTTTTTCTTCTCTTTCTTTCTAAAGCAAGGTGCTGTCACGGGTACGGCTGAATTCTATGTGACGCACATGTTATATGCTGATGACCTGACTCTGATGGCCAACGATCCTGTTGCGTTGCAGACCATGTTGAACCGCTTGCATGTGTATGCCCAGAGGAAGCACTTAGTCATCAACACAGCTAAATCTGAGGTGGTGCACTTCAATTCCTCTGGGTCGGACCTGCCTGTTTTTCATATTGGGGGGGTGCCACTGGCACACAAGGAGTCTTTTAGATACCTTGGCATGATGTTTCACAAGTGCATGAGCATGGCCAAGTCCTCTGAGCATGCAACTGGCCCCTTCATGGCGTCTGCATTTTGGGTTTGTCAATTTGTTCGTGAGAATTTTCTGGCAAATAGACCGCACGTGTCTCTGTGGCTTGGGAAGACGTATGTGGTTCCAGCTGGAATGTATGCAGGCCAAGTGTGGGGCACTGAATACATTAAAGCAGGCAAGGAATTTGCAAGTGATCTGCAAGTGCGGCACATGAGTTAAGAGCACGCTGGGTGTTGAGCGTACCACTACAAACTGGGCTGTCCTGAGGGAGAGTGGTCATGAGCCGCTTCAGTTTTACTGGTTTAGGTCTGTTGTCAAAATGCATAATAGCATGCTGAGGTCTAACAGTGAGATTTTGAGAAGAGTGTTGAAAACAGATTTGAATATTCATTCGCGTGAGCCAGCCTGCTGGACTGCTCAAGTTTTAGATGCTGTTCAAGGCTTACGGCGCTATGATTCCTTTGTGCAAGCTCTGCGGCAGGGCACTCCTATCCCTATTCAAGAGTTTACTGATGACCTCAGACACAGGCTGCGGGCAGTGTGGAGAGATGCTGAGGGAGTGAACCCACGGGACACATATAGTAAGCTGGCAACTTACCAAACTCTGTTTGCAGTGCCTTTTGACCACAACGTGCGTGCCCCTACCCGTTTACCAAGGCACATGCATTTGGATTTGTCTCCACATGTCATGACGAATGTTAGCCGTTTCAGACTTAGGGCACACACACTGAAGGTGGAGACAGCAGCTTGGGATACTCGGAACACTCTTTTGTGTGATCGCTGTTCTTGTGATGAGATCCAAGATGAGGCTCATGCCCTTTTGGTGTGCAGAGACGAAGATGTTTGTGCTTTGAGAAGAAAGTACGCTTACCTGTTCAACTGTTTCTCTGGTGATTTTTCAATGGAGCAACCATTTTTACAACAAGCCAGTGTCCAGGATGTTTCTGATTTCCTCTTGCAACACAACAACAAGCTTTTTTCGTTTGTTTCTGAGCTTATGGACATTATGTTGGCTGGCGAGGACCAGTCACAGGCCGATCAGCCGAACAGTCTGGCTGAAGGTCCCCCTGTGTAAAATCTAAAATCTAAATCTCTTTCTTTCTAAGCTGCCCCTGCAGACAGGTACAGTTATGCAACCCTTCCCTTCCCTTCCCTTATTGATGTGATAATGTTTCGCAATGCCTACATATTTTCTTTTGTTTCATTTCAGCCTAGAATTCGAGCGTATTGACTGCCAAAGGTGGCAAATTCTGCCAAGGACTTACAAAACGTTGCAGGTTTTAGTATTAGGGTGATGAGCACCCAACAAGAACATTGTAACACAAAGGGCAGGAATGTCCAAAAGTGGTGTCCAAAGGAGAAGGCCTTGCAAGCCGCTGAGCAGAATGCAACATGATTCATGCAAGTATTAAGAAATTACGAATGCTCCATCAACAGACACCATCCGGAAAGTGGGGGAAATTGGAAGCATTAAGAAGCAAAAAGTAAAAGAGTTTATAAATCCATTTCCACAAGCTTGTACTTTGAACCTGGTAGCATGGCGGCTTGCTGCTCTGTGCTAGCCAGAAAAACAAGAAACAAACAATCCATTATCACTACTTGTCATCCATAGTCAATGTGCAGCCCAAACTTGGTTGTGTATGTTAAAGAGGGTTCCCTAGCTGGTCGTAATTTCACAGTCTTTGTCGCCAAGTAATCCAAATTGAGCCAGGAAGTGTTCAGTAAGTTGTCCGCCAACCACCACTCTCAGCCTATGGCAAACATAAGCCCTACCTACAGGCCCTGCTAAGTAGAAAATATCAAGGTGACCAACGAAGGATGGCTGACTCCCTGCAACTCCATGCGCATACTACTACTGTTTGCATCAACCGGATCTGGCTTGGACACTGGGTCATCTGGTCATGTCAGGACACAGAAGTTTGTCATTTTGCAGATCTTATTTTGCCTTGCCTCCAAACAAATACTCCTCCTTGCCTGCTCCCAGTCCTCGTGGGACACATCACTCATTGTCACCAGTGGCTGCTGTTTTGTGTTGCCCTGCCTATAACCCCTCCCTATCTGCCTGCTCCCAACACTCATGGGCCACATCACTCATTGTTACCTATGGCTGCTGTTCTTTGGCAGCTTAGGATAAATATCCTGCCTATAACTCCTCCTTCCCTGCCTGCTCCCAGTCCTCATGGGCCACGGCAGCCCGCAAATCAGCTTCACTAACTTCATCTGCACCCCCCCACCGTGGTGCCGCTATGTTGCTGTGGCGGTAGCCCGTGAAGTACGTAAGCTTTATGTACACAGCCATTGCCGCAAACACGGCCCCCACAACCAAAAGGACCAGGCAGGTGAAGCAAAAGGAGCTGCCGGCCCTGTGCGTCACACATTTGTACAGATGAAGATCCTGTTAGCTGTGATGGTGTACGACTGCAAGGAAGCTTGCAGGAAAAGAGCAGCATCAACACCAGGTATGCGCGAGTTTGCTGCTTCCACCGCTGCAGGCAGGTAAACCATACTTTGCCTGCATTAGGTGTGCACAGATGTGCGTATGTGAGGAGATCTGTGACAAAATGTGCAACTGTGAACATCCTTCAGGTTAGCTCATTCCCTTCACTGTTCCTCTGTACATGTGAGTGATCCGAATGCTTTTGCGCTCTGTACATGTGCTGTACAGGTACTAATGTAAAGGGTAATTGAGAACTGGCCTCTCCCTCACCCACATGTGCGTTTTTTGTGTGTGTGTTTGTCCCTGTACACACATGTGTGTTGGTGCTGGGAGTGCTGAATAGTCTGAAGCTCTGTGTGCAAACAAACCTTCAGATGTTTCATGCGTGCTGAAGAGGGGATTGGGCTGCACACTGAAAGGTTCATCCTCTTTACTCCTCGCATGTGCATGCGGGAAAAGGGCTTGGGCAACGAGTACATTGTAACATTCCAAATGCCTTGATGTTGGGAGACAGCGCAAACTGACACAAATTAAGTAGCTGTGCTCGCATCACCTCCTAATGCTTTCAAGTTGTGGTACAACTACCATAGCCTTCAAAAGCTGGCAGACTAATCCCTCCAGTCTCTAAACAAGCGCCACTCACCTTTTGTACTGCTGTTTGGACTTTGAGGCCACATCCTTTGCATTTGCCAGGCTATTGTCAAGGGCCACCTCTGTGGAATCCACCAGCTCCCCTCTTAACCGCACGGCATCCTGGAAATGCGTGTATGTGTGTGTGTGTGTGTGTTGGTGGTGGGAGTGTACTCACGCATGCTCAATTGTGTACCTGGACATGGGAGATAGGGAGTGATTGCAGGTGCAAACATGGATGTGCACATGCCCCGAGCCTATGCTTTTTGAGGGAAAGTGCAATGGGTGGAGGAGGAACCACGACCCATTTGCTGATCACAAGAACCTATCTGTGCTTCAAAGCTCTTGATGCACTCAAATGCCAACGACTTAAACACCCGCCGTCCACAAGAATTGCCCCCAAAAAACGCAACCGTCCCATGACTTTTCCACCTTGTGGTGCAAGAACTTGCGCAATGCAGCCGTCTGAAAGATGCAGCAGCACCGCCCCGTTGACACAAAGAAGAGAGTGCCTCGCCATGTGTCGGGGCGAGAAGGGCCGAAAGGAAAAGTCTAGACTGGGCACTATTGGCTTGCAATTAGGAAAGATCAAAATGTCAGCGCTGGCACGAACAGGGGGCGAGATGGGTCACAAAGCAATCGAGCGCTGGAGGGCTCTACAAGCAAATGGAAGTCAGTGACATGGCCAAAAGCATGGAGACCAAGCACAGGAAGCTGGTCCCATGGTCAATGGAGGCAAGTGCTGCAATTCCATGCCCTCCAACAGCAATCCCGCACGAACTCTCCCTCTCCAACTCGGCTCAACATCACAAACAACATCACAAGTGGAGCGGCATGATCCCTTCCTTATGAGAACAAAACGAGAGCTGTAGAACACAGGCACACTTCAAATCTGAAAAGAGGGGCCTTTGCTGCGAGACCAAGCGCCCTCTGTGTTGCAGCATCGTCCGCCAGCAGCATTACAAGAGCCAAGATCCATGGTCCAGCTTTCACTTTTGTTTGCAATCTCAAGACAGGTCTGTAGCTTGTTTTCCTGTACCAACCTCCGGGGGGGCTCTTTTGCCCCAATATTTGACGCTGACACTGAGAAATGGGGTGGTTTTGACCAGAGTGACCAGCAGACAAGAAGCACAGCCCCTAGTGACCTTGGATGAGCAATGAGACCGCAGCTGCTGACAGGTGCACGTTTACCGTACAACCATATACCCTTCAGGAACATACAGCTTGCATGCACTGAAAATTCCATGCACCTTCTAAGCCAGTTTACGAACCTACTGAGCCACAGCTCATCCCATGCACCTATACCAAGCCAGCCAGCTCACCTGTGCACTAAGCACGCAATACCTGCCGACAAACTGTCGAGGCTTCTCTGCAGGAACTTACAACCACGCCATGTCTGCCAGCACACTGGTAAGGCTTCTCTGCAGTTATTCATAAGCACGCCATGCCTGCCAACACACTGGTACGGCATTCCTGCAGGTGCTAATGGGCCTGCAACCCCCAACAACACCGGAATCACACTCGCACGCACCTGCACACTCAGCACGCCCTCCTTCAATTTGGCAGCCATGTCGGCCAGCTCACTTGTCAGGGCCTCTTGCAGGTGCTCATGGGCCTTAAGCCTGCATGAGAAATGGTGGGCTTGTTGTGAGTCAGGGCCTCTGGCAGGTGCTCGTGGGCCTTAAGCCTGCATGAGAAATGGTGGGCTTGTTGTGAGTCAGGGCCTCTTGCAGGTGCTCGTGGGCCTTAAGCCTGCATGAGAGATGGTGGGCTTGTTGTGAGTCAGGGCCTCTTGCAGGTGCTCGTGGGCCTTAAGCCTGCATGAGAGATGGTGGGCTTGTTGTGAGTCAGGGCCTCTTGCAGGTGCTCGTGGGCCTTAAGCCTGCATGAGAGATGGTGGGCTCGTTGTGAGTCAGGGCCTCTTGCAGGTGCTCATGGGGTGTTGTGGTCAGGGCCTCTTGCAGGTGCTCATGAGCCTTAAGCCTGCATGAGAGATGGTGGGCTCGTTGTGAGAGTTTGTGGAACGAGTGGCCAGCAGTCAGACACTTGGCTGAAAGCCTGTGCTCCTGCCTCTGTTAGTGGACTCAAAACTCATCCAGGCAGGTGCTACGTTGGGCCTCCAGCCTTCATGGGCAGAGGTTTGAACGGCTGGTTAGACTCGAAGCTCCCGTCTCAGTTCCTAGTGAGGCTTTCTGGCAAGCGCTCATGGGCCTCCAGCCTTCAAGGACAGAGGTTTGAACGGCTGGTTAGACTCGAAGCTCCCGTCTCAGTTCCTAGTGAGGCTTTCCCGTAAGCGCGCGTGGGCCTTCAGCCTTCATGGGCAGAGGTTTCGACGACTGGTTAGACTTGTAGCCTTCTCAGTTCCTAATGAGATCTCCGGCAAGCGCTCCGACAAGCGCTCCGGCAAGCACTCCGACAAGAGCATGGGCCTTCGGCCCTTATGGGCAGAGGTCTGAGCAATTAGCTAGGCTTGTAGCCTCTTGGGTTAGTTTCTAGAGAGGCTTTCCTGCAAGTGCTCGTGGGCCTTCAGCTTGCGCAGGCAGAGCTATGGACAACCAATCTCCTATGTAGCCTCCATGGTCAATCCCTGCCACAGAGCTATGGACAGCCGATCTCCTATGTAGTCTCAATGGTCAATCCCTGCCACCTTGAAGGGCAACGCATATCATTGAGCCCAAGCTCTAAGCATCGTACCCCTCATTGAGCCTAAACCTGAGCAACGCACTGAGTCCCTTACTTAAGCAATGCATCCTTCATTGAGCCTGAACCCGAGCAGCACACCCCTAACTGAGCCACAACCCTGAACTGCTACGAAGGCTCCACAGTCAATCTCTGGCACATTGCAGTGGAACGCACATCATCGAGCCTAAACCCCGAGCAACGCGCCCCCCATTGAGGTTTAACCCAAGAAAAGCACCCCCCCAACGAGCCTCAACTCGAGCATTACACCCCTCATTTAGCCTACGCCCCAATCTGCTCCACAGGCTTTACAGTCAATCTCTGGCACACTGCAGTGGAACGCACATCAGTAAGCATCTCGCACAGGCTCGATCTCTAGCGGTGCATGCAAGCACTAGCCTGGCTGTGCGATTGCTGCCCACCTACTCACTCCTTGCCATCCTAAGCATCCATCTGGAATAGCTCGCTCGCCCCTGAGAGCATGCTACGTAACAATCTCAGTAGACTCCTCCTCCAGACTCCTCCTCCTGAGAGCATGCTTGGTACGCACCAATCTCAGTAGACTCCTCCTCCATGTAGCATCCAGCTGGGACATGCATCAACAGGGGCCTTGGTGACCTGTTTCAATCCCAGGCAGCACCCACAGCCGGAACATGCATCAACCCTTCTGCAAAACCTCCGTAGGACCGATTGAATGCAGGTGCTGCATCCCTCATGTGTAGCGGGTTTACCCGAATGCCTACCTCTGTCCCTGGGTGGCCAACAACCAACGAGCAAACCAACAGCAACCTCAGTGGCCTGCTTTTCCTTTGTGGTGTGCAGCTACAACACACGAACCAATGTCAACCGAGTGGCCGACTTGTCCCTGGTGGCATCACTGGCCTCAACTGACATCGCTGACAGTAACCCAAGACTTAGATCCCAGGTGGACTGCCTCCCTGGTCGCAACACTGACATTGCCCCAAGTGACCTACTTGTCCCTGGTAGCATCACTTACATCAACTGACATCACTGACGACACTGATCGACACCCAAGCTACTTACTTGTCCCTGGTGGCTCACTGGCCTCAACTGACATTGCTGACAGTAACCCAAATGAACTACCTGTCCCTGGTTGCAACACAGACATCAACTGACAACAACCTGAGTGATCTACTTGTCCCTGGTGGCAACACTGACATCACCCCAAGTGACCTGTCTACCTCTATTAACATCACTGACATCAACTGACATCACTGTCGAGACTGATCCAAACCCAAGCTACTTACTTGTCCCTGGTGGCGTCACTCATGGACAGGGAAGACAGGTCCGCAAAATTGTCTGCTGGCTTGGCCTGCTGTTGCCCTGCTTCGCTTTGGGCAGATCCGAGGGCCGAGCTGTAGGCAACAGATGCAAGCAGGCACAAGCATGCATGCGCGAGTCGAGAGGCCACGTGTGAAAACGGTCAAAGGGTTTGGTTTGCTGCTGCCCTGCCTCAAATTTGGGCAGGTCCAAGGGCTGAGCTGCAGTGCATGTCCGTGCGTGCATGTGTGTGTAAACGTGTGTGTTCTGGCCTGTCAAAATGAGGCGGCACTCACTTTGCAGCGGCTGTCGCTGAGAAGGTAATGTGTCTGATGGCATGGCGCTCATGCATCTTGCAGTCTCTGGCAGTGGAATGCACTTACAGTTATATGTAAAGGCTCACTCAGTTTGCAGCTGCTGAGAGGGCATTTACTGATAGTGTGGTGGGGGCAGGGTGGCCTTTGCAGCAGGTAAAGGAGTTGGGAGGATGCGAGCTGACAAAAGCATGTTTCCACACATTTTGTAGCTGCTGAGAGAGCAATGGAGCTAATGGCGAGGCACTCACGCATCTTGCAGCCTCAAAAATTGGAATGTTGTTTTAGACACATACAAATGCACACTCACGTTGCAGCTGCTTTCAGGGTACTGCTGGCAGTGTGGTGGGCAGGGTGGCCTTCGTAGCAGGGTTAGGAACTGAGAGGGCATGAGCTGACAAAAGCGTGGTGTTTGCTCAGTCTGCAGCCACTGAGAGGGCGATGAGGTGGATTGCATGGCGTCACCCATCTTGCAATCTTTAGAGGGTGGCACACAGACACATAAAAATGTGCACTCCCTTTGCAGCTGCTGAGAGGGTATGCGCTCACTGACACATATAAATGTACACTCCCTTTGCAGCTGCTGAGAGGGTATATGCTGACATTGCGGTGGGCAGGGTGGCCTCGGCAGCGGGCTTAAAAGCGTCAAGTGGTATGCGCTGATGAATGCATTTCTGTCACTCACTTTGCAGCCGCGGAGAGGGCGTGTGCTGACAGTGTGGTGGGCAGGGTGGCCTTGGCAGCAGGCTTGCGGCAGTACACAGGGGGTTGCACAGGGCGCACGTGCGCAGCAAGCTCTTGCACCGCTTGGCGGTATAGGGACAGTTTGGAGTCTGGGAGGCTGTGTGATGGCAAGCAGGTGCAAGTGAGGCACACGATGGTTGAGGCTGTGTGATGGCAAGCAGTTGCAAGTGAGGGATACAATGGTTGGTTGCAAGTGAGGCAACATGCTTGCAAGTGCGCACACACACACACACACGCACACCCACACACACACACGCGCACACACACACACACTTATTTGGCCTTTACCAAGGTGCTCATCTGCGGGACCTAGCATGCATGTGAAAACTCAAGGCAGCCAGAGCAGCACACTCAGGCTTGCAGTCAGAAGAATAGCAGAGGGTCCGGAACAACTGTACGAGCAACATCTCATTGGCTCATCCCAATTCACTCATGCTGCATAAATCAT
>OU611762.1:7491423-7503923 GCA_914767535.2 Dunaliella primolecta
CAAACACATTCCTCCCACTTCATGTTTTTGCAGGTCATAGAGGAAGCATGGACAGGTGTGTGTGTGTGTGTGTGTGTGCGCGCGTGCGTGCGTGCGTGCGTGCGTGCGTGCGTGCGTGCGTGCGTGTGTGTGTGTGTGTGTGTCTGCGTGCGCGCACGTGCGTGTGAGCGTGTGTGTGTGCGCGTGCGTGCACTTGTGTGTTGCATGCAATAGCGTGTGTTTGCACGCATTAGCATGTTTGTTGAGGACCATTTATTTTGTCATCCACGCCACAGGAGTTGCTGCCCTCCTGCATGTGCACGCTTTGTGCAGCAGCATGCACAACCGCAACCTATATGTGCAAGCCCTGGAGCACAACCCCTTATGCCCGCAAGACTTCATGCTCAGCTCGAACAACACAACAAGACTTGATGCACACCCCCATAAGACTTTATGCCCAACTGCTACAACACACAGCAAGGCTTCATGCACAACCCCACAAGACCTCATGCTTAATTCAAAGGACACAACGAGACTCCATGCACAACCCAACAAGGCTTTATGCACAACTTCAGCGCCTCCCAAGCCTGCCAGCTACCTCACGTCAGCAGTCCTGTTGCACTCGCATCTTGTTTGCTTGCCTTTGATGCTGCTGCTCTAGCCCCTCCTAGCTTTCCTCCTGCCTGAAAGAGGCTGTTTTGTTGACATGTCCGTCCTCCCCTGTCTTCTTGCTCTAAAAAACAGCAACCCTTGCGCCTCACAACCCTCCAGAGGCCTGAAAGAGGCAGTCCTTTCAATGAACATGGGTTTTCCTCTGATTCTTTGCCTTCAAAAACAGCCGGCCCAGCGCCTCACAACCCTCCAGAGGCCTGAAAGAGGCAGTCCTTTCAATGCATGCATTTCCCCTGTTTTCTTTATGTGCATTTCCTGCCCTATTACGCAGCCGCCCCAGCGCCTCCCAGCCCTCCAGAGACCTGAAAGAGGCGGCGGCCCAAAGGGTCGCTTCCCAGGAACGCTTCAGTGGCGGTGGGCAGCGCATCAGCAAAGACCGTGTCAGCAGCGTCAACACCTCTGGCTCCACAAACTCGCCCAAGACCAGCAAGCGAGGCAGCGCTCGCAGCAGGTGAATCAAAGTTGTTTGCACTGGTGCAAAGCTTTCAGTACTCATGGTGTGTGACAGCCAGGTTGCCAATGGTTTGAAACCTAGTGGTAAGGATGGCAGAAGGGTTGGCCAGTTCCATGTCACTTCACATATAAATACAAGATAAATGCAGTCTTTTTTTTTTTGCATTGGGTATACCGTACATAAATTATATCATTACGCAAAAATAACTTGTTGGGGCTGTGCGTAAGAATTGCAGGTGGCGAAAAATTAATTATGTGAGGCGCTGCGTATGTGTGCGAATTAGTGAAAAATAATTGTTATAGGCGATGAGTGAGCAAGGTGGCGAGCAGCAGCAGCAGCAGCAGCAGCGTCCCCCTCCACCTCCTCGTGGGGACTTCCAGCTCAGCTTTCACCGCCCTTAAGAAGGATCCAGAGGATCCAAAGGTCAAGGAGGAGAGGGCAAAGCAGCAGAAGCAGCAGCATGATGCAAACATCCAGCAGCAGGGCAAGGACAAGGAGAAGCGCGCAGAAGAGGAAGCAAAGCAAGCCAGGCAGGCCAAAGAAGAGCGAGGAGGGGAGTGACGGCACTGAGGGTGGAGGGGGCTCTGATGACTTTGAGTAGGGTTTGAGGCCAAGACCTCCAGGATTAGGCTCGACGCCAAACTAGGTCTTATTATGAGTGAAAGTGAAAGGTCGCAGAGGAAACCACTGTGAAGGACAGTTGCTAATTGATTTGTTTGGGTTAAGGTCCTTTTGGCACTGCGTAAAGGTGCGTACATAAAAATATTAACTTCTGTAAGGGGTGCGTAAGTGATGCGTATGTGAAAATACTAATTATTTTTGAAAAGGGTGCGTAGTGAGTACGTGCAAGTACGGTACGCCAAACACAGAACATGCACAGAATTAGGCCACCCTGGATGGTGGTCATTACGGAGGTTGCAGCAGGTGGCTGCGTAACAGTGCTTTCAATGGTCTTAATGTTTAATGGCAGGGTTGACAATGATTTGATTGGGGGTCGCAAGGGCAGCCATGGCAGGAGTCGCAGCCAGGGTTTCCCTCACAGCCTGCAGCTGGAAGCTGACAATGATAAGGATGGTTTCGTCCTTGATGGGGTTTGATAACAAAGATGAGAGCACTTCTCATGATGGGTGGTTTCACAGTTTGCCCTCGTCTGGAAAGCAAGCCTCTGCCTGTTGCTGCATGGTAACATACGCATACTGCCAGACCCTCGCGAGTTGTATCTTGTCGGCTCCAAGCTGAGTTTAGGCTGGTGAGCCTCCTCGTTGAGGCCTAGCTAGCTTGCTAGTAAGGGAACCTTGATGCACGCAGCCGGGCAATCTTGCGCGTAGTCTTTTTCTTTTTCTTCCTTTTCGCATGCTGCAATGACATAAAGCTGTATGGCAGGTAAGCCATGATACTGTGCACGGATTACAAGACAGCCATGCGTGGCGAGATGTTGTAGCTGGTGAGCGACCCATAAGTTGCCTCAAGTCCAGGAGCTGTATGCTTACCCTTTTCCTGCATTTTCCTCTTTTCTGTACTATTATGATTCCGTTCACTTCCTATTTGCCCCATGTGTGCGCAGTTTTGCGGTGGAGAAAGATGGGGGGGACAACCTGAAGAACACCATCGGGGGCAGGGCCAAAGCGCGATTGCAGCAGCAGCCGCACATTTCAGGTGTGCCATCCTTATGCTTTTTGGGCACTGCAAGCCTGACTTCAAGCAGAGCAGCACTTCTGGTTCACAAGCTCTGCGAGAAAGTTTCTCCTCTGCTGAGGAATTGCTTGTGCGGCAAATGAAGGCCTTCTTGCGCGGTAGTGACCCTTGCCTCCCGTTGTTTTGGAGAGTCATCCAATTCCAAAATTTCCCCGCATAAGGGGTGATACATGTGGCTTACATATCCACCCCAGCCGATCACATTCACAGTGTTCTACCACCCCCAAATACCCAAAGACTTACAAATGGTGAGGGTGTTGCAAATGGAAGTGGCTGACAGGATGAGCAGGCTGGTGGAGTGCACACACGGAGCAGCAATACTTATGCTCCCGGCATCACTGCGCGGTGGCTGACTGGCGTGCACCTGCAGACGATGTTTTGGTCAACTGTGCTTTCTCATCTGACTTCTCCGCTCACAGAGTCTGTTCCATCATTGATGCAAGCTCTGAGCCGTGACCCCGACTACTGTAGTACCAGTGAAACTGCGACTGGCCCGCACGAAGCCTCTCTTCACCCACCTGTCCTACCTGCCCCAATACTAACAGAGTTTGGTGCCATCATTGAGTTCCTACTCACGACCTACTGCAGCACCAGGGAAACCTGCGAGTGCCTTGTAAAGAAAGAAAGATTTACGCTTGCTGTTAGGCCGCGTGCTTGAAGGAAAGAGCCTCCCAATGGCTCCCAACGACAGAGGGCATCTGTTTCCACCCCGGCCACAAGGAATCGATCCGGAGACCTCCTCCTTGCAAACGCCCTCCTCGCCTTTCGACCAGGGTTCTGTAACACGACGGATGGTGCCATGTACATTTTGTAGACCGCGTGCCCTCCCTGCCGCCTCATCTGCAGAGTCTGGTGCCATCATCGAGTTCTTACCCCCTGCACACTTGGAGCAGCAGTACCATGCGTTGGGCATCACAGCACCAGACATGCCCGTGCCAGTGACCATGCTGGCCATGCTGTGGCAGCTGGTATGTGGTGACACAGCTGTGTGCAGTGTGCGATGTATGGTGCTGTGTTGTGTGCTGTGACCATGCTGGCCATGCTGTGGCAGCTGGTGTGTGGTGACACAGCTGTGTACAGTGCATATAATACAATGTATGGTGCTCTGTAATGTGCTGTGACCATGCTGGCCGTGCTGTGGCAGCTGGTATGATGGTCATGTAGCTCAGGGTCTGTCCTACGCCCACAGCTGCACGAACACCAGGACACGCAGCTGTGTGCTGGTCACCTGGTTGTGCTGCACCCCATGACATGCAGCTGGGGGCAGCAGCGTGACCATGCAGCTGTGTATGGCGCAGTGCATGGTACTGCGTACGGTGCTGTGTCGTGCGCTGTGACTATGCCGGCTGTGCTGTGGAGCTGGTATGTGGTAACACAGTTATACAGTGCTGTGTAATGATGCAAGTACTGTGTAATGCAATGCATGGTGCTGTGTAATGTGCTGTGACCATACTGGCCATGCTGTGGCGTCTGGTATGTGGTCACGCAGCTGTCATGATGGTCACGTAGCTCAGGGTCTGCCCTATGCCCACAGCTGCACGAACACCAGGACACGCAGCTGTGTGCTGACTATGCAGCTGTGCCATGTCACCTGGTTGTGCTGCCCCCCGCAGCTGGGGGCAGCAGTGTGACCCTGCAGCTGTGCACGGCGCTGTGTGGCACGCTTGTGTGTAGTGCTGCGCATGGTGCTGTGTACGGTGTAGTGTTACATGGTGTGGCCATGCTGGCCATGCGGTGGCAGCTGGGATGTGGTCACGCAGCTGTGTACGCTCCTGCGTACCCTGCAATGTAAGGTTCTATGGACTGTGCTGTGACCATACCGGCCGCGCTGTGGCAGCTGGGATGTGGTCGAGCAGCTGTGTACGGTGCTGTGAGTTGGGGCGTGACCATGCTGACCATGCTGTGGCAGCTGGTAATGTGGCCATGGTGTGGCTGCTATTACAGGGTTGTGCATGTAACTTGGACTCATCTTCCAAAGGAGGAATTTGCATGAAACTTAGTGTAAATGGATGATGTATGCGCCTGGCTTCGCTGCTGCGTTGTGTCAGTTTGCATGAGCATGAGAAGTGAGTGTGTGTGTGCGTGCCCTGCAGTCTTTAGAAGAAGCAGCTACTTCGACCCCATGCTGTGTGCGTTGTAAAGCAATGAGAAGAAGCTGCTTTGACCCCGTGCTCGTATGCCCATGTGTGTCCTCTGCTACTGTGAAAGCCCTTTAAGTATAAGCTTTGACATTTGATTACTTTGCAGCCTCTAGATGAGGCCGTTGACCGCGTGAATGAGTTCCAAAACCTCGGGGTCATGCGGGTGGCGACGCTGGAGGATGGCAGCTTGTGGTGCCTCACCTCCAGCGATCACCTCCAGAGCATCGAGGTGCGTTTGCCACTGTGCGCTTGTGTGTGTGTGTGTGTGTGTGTGTGTGTGTGTGTGTGTGTGTGTGTGTGTGTGTGTGTGTGTGTGTGTGTGCGCGAGCGCTCAGGAACCCCAATGTTCCGCGTGTGTATTTTCATGGATGGAGCAGGAAGATCCTATTTACGTTCACGCATGAGTACCTGCAATGGCTGCCTTCTGTCCCTTGGGCATTCGCTTCTGCGACGTAAATGTGTACCCACAGTATTAAATGGGGCCACCCCACCAAATGGTAGCCCATGTGAAAGAGTCGTGGCTTCGATCGTTGAGCCCCATGGCAAGTTGTTTTATGCGTATTCCCGTCCATTTCCATCATCACATCAAAGGCTGCAGCCCAACATCGTGGAAATGAGCCATGGCTCACCCACAGGCACACCCACAGGCCCCCTCATGGGTCTTAACCCACACAGGATCCACAGGGTCAGCCCACACAGGGTCCACAGGGTCATCACCACACAGGGTCAGCGACAGGGTCAGCCCCGTGAGGATTCACAGGATCCACAGGGTCAGCCCACACAAAATCCACAGAGTTATCACCCATACAGGGTCCACAGGGTCATCACCACACAGGGTCAGCCACAGGGTCAGCCCCGTGAGGATTCACAGGATCCACAGGATCAGCCCACACAAAATCCACAGGGTCAGCCCACACAATTCCACAGGGTCAGCACTCACACAGGATCCACAGGGTCAGCCCTGCAGGGCTCCTCACAGGCACAACGCACACGTTATGCAAGGCGCAAGGTCACCCATAAAGGGTCCTTTGCCCAGGGTCTCTCACAGAGCCAGGGACAGGCTCACCCAGAGCGCACGCACAGGACCACTCAAGGGCTCACTCACAGGGTCAGGCGCAGGTTTTTGCGGGACCAGTTGCTGTGAGCTCAAAAGTGAGCTCAGGAAGCATGCTGGGTGTGTTCCACTGTGGCACGTTGAAAAGGCCAACAAACCCCGATCAGTCCCTGACCAGTCTCGTGCATCCTCCACCACCAAACAAGGCGACCTAGCTCAACTGTAGTCTTTGAAGAATTGCAGGGTCAAAACCTGACAGCAAAGCAAACATGCTTATATGCCTAGAGGCCTACGTGCTCAAGCTCATTGCCATGCTTTCAGGCGCCCTGCGGTGAAGCAGGGCTCGAAACGAATCATGGAGCTGACGACAAAACAGACGTGCTGTTACTCATACATACCTAAATGCTTATGCTCACTGCCATGCTTGCAGGCAATTTGCAACGGAGCAGGGCTCAGAAAATCCCATGAATTTGGTGGCAGAGCAGACATGCTGTTGCTTGTAAAATGACGTGCTCACTACCACGCTCGCAGGCGATCTGCGGTGAAGCGGGGCTCAAGAAGTACCATGAACAGCTGCTGGATGCTTACACTCACCTGGGCAAGGTGCCCCTGAATGAGGTCGCTGATGATGGCTACATCGTGCAGGTGGGTGGTCAATCAGATTTTTTGCTGGGTCAGAGTAATGATAAAAGGGACCAGGTGAGTGTACCTTTCATGCAATAATTGGGACCCCATTCACACACACACAGCCCACCTTGCACATCACCTTCTGCTACGTCGTGTGCACCACATCCCACAGTGAAATATTGTACACCATTGCAGAGTAAGCTTGTCTTCAATTGGAGGAGCTGCATGTTTGGTTTGGTTCCCTGCAGAACTCACGCACCAAGTGGGTTTTGCAAACCGCGCGCTCTCGGTGTTCCCCTACTTGATCTTGCTGACTGCACGCTTTGCGGAATGCCCGACTGGACTGGGCCAAGACCATGCCGAGTGCGCTGCAGAGATCCATGCATCACCTGATGTGTGCAAACTGAATTGTCAAATGCATCAAACCCTTCAGGTTTTGTCTTCTTTTGTTGACACCTTGTAGGTGGCTTTTGGGGAGCAAGGATGTGCTTGCAGCTGTCCCTGGGAACGCGCACGATGCAATGTGTGCGATTCGAGTTAATTAATTTCATCCAGACTCCTCAGATTTTTGTAACCTGGACACCTTGTAGGTGGCTTGTGGAGAACTGGGATGTGCTCGCAGCTGCGCAGGCCAGCTGAAGAAGCTGCATAACTCCTGCAAACTCATTCCAAAATGCCTCAATTTTTTGCAGAATTTTGCGCACCACTTGGTGGGGGCGGGCCGGCTGAACGACATGCTAGTGCTGCTGACAGAGCCTATTTGGCTGGAGTCCAAGCTGCATGCGTATGGCCTCGCCAGCATCGTACAGGACTTCAGAAGGTGCGCCTGCAACCTTTTTGAGGGGCATTGCCTGCAACTTTTCAAGAGGCGTTTTCGGTGCATCTTGTGCCTGCAATGTTTTTTGAGGGGCATTGCCTGCAACTTTTCTAGAGGTGTTGTCAGAGTGTCCCAGCGTGTCTTGTGCTGCAACATGCTTGGAGCTCCTGGAGGTGTGCCTGCAACGTTTTTTGAGAGGCATTGCCTGCAACTTTTCAAGAGGTGTCACGGGGGTGTCTTGTGCTGCAACGTGCTTGGAGCTTCTGGAGGTGTGCCTGCAACGTTTTTGAGAGGCATTGCCTGCAACTGTTCAAGAGGTGTCACGGGGGTGTCTTGTGCTGCAACGTGCTTGGAGCAGCTGGAGGTGTGCCCCACTGTGTTACATTGAGGTGCGCCCCGCTGTGTTGCATTGAGGTGCGCCTTGATTTCTTGCGTTGAGGTGCGTCCTGCTATATTGTATTGAGGCGTGCCCTGCTATGTCGTGATGAGGCTCCTTTTAAGGATGTATCCAGTTGCCTTGTAACGGCCATTGGTAAGCCAACTGTGCAAGCACAACCCTGTATGCGCAAATTCTGTATGCCGCCTGTGCTTATTCTAACTAGTTGCGCATTTGCTGTGCTTGAGATATTGACATTCAACGCGCTTCTGGAAAAAGTGAACCAGGGCTTAAAAGAAGTGGACCGGTCATCCTCATATCCCCTGCAAAGTCTCCTCTGCAGTGCTTTTAACAGGGATCCCTGAGAGTGTGTCGTTTAGACGTATTTTCCTAAGACCTGTTTTCAAGCAATGCGATTCATGCTGCAGGGAAAAGTTTTCTTTGGCATGAGTTTAAGCAGCGATGCCCTAAAATTGTTTTCCCCCCAGAGAAGCATAAGAGAAGCTAGTGATGTGCACAATCCAATCGGCATGAAGAGTGTCGATCCTGCCGTCGTGAAGTGTGTCAGTCAAATCATCATGAACTGCGTCCATCCAATTGTCATGAAGTGTGTCAATCCAATCACATGAAGTGCGTCCAGCCTCCTTCAATAATTTGAAGTTGGGCAAAGGATACTCTTGGTCTTAATTGGGCATTGAAAGCAAATCATGTCTGTATACATTTTGTGTGCAATGCAATTGGAGGTCCGCTTGTGGAGGTGGTTCCCTCTTATTGGTGTATGGAAGGGTCTTGAAAGTCCCAGGCATTGAACCCCTTCTTCCAGATTCTGAGTTTTTCTTCCCTTTGAAAGCAGACTCTCATGACACTACAATGCTGCTGGCTCTTGCCTTCTTCTTGCCTTGCCTGCCGCAGATATCTCGGAGGAGGCCCTTGCCAGCTTTGCTAGTCAGGGACCTTTCCTGAATGCGCGTGACAACTTCTGGCTGGCATAGCCTTTTTTTTTCTTTCCTGGGGGGAGTTTGATTCTCCTGACCCCCCCCCCCCCCCCCTTCCTGTGTGTGTATGTGTGTGTGTGTGTTACAGATAGTTGTGCGGCTGCTGCTGCAATGTACCAAGTTGTCTCAGGGCCTTTGCTTTTGTTTGTTTTTGCTTCATGCAGGTACTTTGGGGAGACTGACACCCCTGACCCCATCGTGCGGCTGCTGCTGCAATGCACCAAGTTGTCTCAGGGCCTTTGCTTTTGTTTGTTTTTGCTTCATGCAGGTACTTTGGGGAGACTGACACCCCTGACCCCATCGTGCGGCTGCTGCTGCAAGCCATCCAGTTGTCGCAGGGGTGCTGTTTGGAGCAGCCCAACATCAAGATGTTGCGGGAGCAGATGCTGGGGAGACTGGTGTGTGCACTGAACATGTAGTGCAGTTTGGGAAGACTGGTGTGTGCAGTGAGTGCGTGTTCCAAAGCAGCCTGCAGGCCACGTAAGTGTGTTCTTCAGTGCGTGCTGAGGACTTTGTGTTTGCACCAAGCGCGTGTTCATAGCAGCCTGCAGACCACAGTCTCGTGTTCTTGTGTTATGCTAAGGACCCTCTTCTTCATAGCCATAGATGCATACTATTGTGTTGTTTCGTGTGGCTTAGTGATAGACAAGGGAGAGACTGAAGTGCAAGCGCATTTAGGTTGTGCCCCTGTACCCGCCATGGTGGATCAGATTTAATGCTAATGTGCTTGCTGACATGCTTATCTGCATGAATGAGCAACAGGCAAGGAAGTGGCTGAAGTGCAGGCGCATTTAATTTATGCCCTTGTACTTGCCCTGTTAGAATCAAACTTCTTCTGAGATGCATGCCGACATGCTTGTCCGTGTGAGTGAGCGACAGGCAAGTAAGTGGCTGAAGTGCAAGCGCATTGAGGTCGTGCCCTTGTACTTGCCCTGTTGGATCATGGTTACCTCCTTTGAGCAGAATTGCGTGTGACTCCTGCCCTGAGCTCGTCCATGATTTGCTTGATTTATGAACGCAACGATGCGTGAGTCTCTTGCCCTGAGCTCATGCATGGTTTGTGTGATTTGTGAAAGCAAACATGCATGAGGCTCTTGCCCTGAGCTCATCCATGGTCTACGTGGTTTCCGGAATGGTGCAGGTCGCTGTGAGTGGAGATGGTGCTTTGAAAGCTTGGTACGAGCACCACAGCAGCAAAGCCATTTCTGAAATGGTGGGAGCAGCAGGTGCGTGCATTTGTGCGTGCTTATGCGTGTTTTTGGGGTGGATGTGGGTATGTGGTGGTGGGAGCATGGGGGCGGGGGTGTGGTTGAGATGAGTATAGCAAGTGTGCCAACCTGCAGGTATTTTTTGAATTGGGGTGACTGCTTTTTTAAGGGTTATGCTTCACAATCGTGATCACGATTGTGAAGCATTTCCAGGTTTCTGCTGGAGTCATTGTTGCTGCAGTCAGCTGCGGTCAGCGCCTCCATACTACTGCCATGCTCTGTTGCTTCTGTCTGGTGCTGTTTTGAGCTGGAGACACTCAGCTCACGGCGCACCGCTTGCTGTGTTCATTTTGCCGTGCATGTCAGCTGGTGCATCACTGCCGCTGTGTAATGCTGACGATCTTGCCGTGCACTGCTGCTGCCGTGTTCATTTTGCCGTGCATGAATTGGCTGGTGCACCAGTCTGAACTCACAATGGTGATCTTGTTGTGTTGCGTGTAGAGTCGTCCATGGAGGTGCTGCCACTCATCCCTGCCTTGTTGCTTTTGCAGAGTACAGGATTTAATGGATGTACAAGAGACTTTTGCAGGGGTAGATGCTCCTGTCTGCACGCACCAAACCATGCTTTTAGGGCTCATCAAGCGATTTCCCCCTTCTCCCTTCCCCCTCGGCAGCATAAGGGGGATCTACTGCCACAGCTTACAGGCTTATGCACCACCACACTGTTAGGGCTCCTCATGTTTCTACCTTGATGATCTGGTGCTACCGCAGGTTACACACTGGTGCACCTGCTACCGCGCACAGCCTCCCTACAGCAAGCTGGTGGCTTACACAGAATGACCCTCCGGAGCCACACCATGCCTATTAAGAAGGTGAGGCATTTCTTGTGCTACATCTCCAAATGTGCTGCTTACGATGAATGACCCTCTGGAGCCACACCATGCCTTCACAGAAGGTGAAGCAACTGCGTACTCAATCCCCCAAGTGCTGCCAAGTATCAGCGCAGAAGTTGATTGAATTCAAAGTGTGGGTGCAGTTTAGCGCTGTGTGCACTTCCAGAACAACATGGATGAAGACATTTTGGGTATGTGTTCTTCAGAGTCTGTGGGTGAGGTTCTGGGCAAACATCAAGCAAAGATGAATCCTTGAATTGACTTGAGGATTCATGTGTCATGCATCCCTTATGCATGATGTCTGAGTTTGGCTATACCATATGTATTACAGCTCAAGGTGGACAGCAAAACACAAATGCTTGCGTGCTGGGAGTTGCGCACTCACACGGAAAAGATACAATTTGCTGACATCACTTTGCATCAAATTTGCCTGCACATGCAGTTAGTCGCCAGCCCCAATGGCCAGGATGTGGTCACAATCTCAGAGGATGGGGCGATATTTCTGCAACAACATTTGCATGTGTGCGCAGGTGGTCATCAGCCCCAATGGCCAGGATGTGATCACGATCTCAGAGGATGGTGCTGCGCAAGTGTGGGACATGAATGTTGGAGACTGCGTCATGCAGGTGCGGAGCTCTGAGCCCGATGATGCGATCATGGATATACGCATGCCGCCTCACCTGTCAAGACATTGCCAGAGCGGAGTTGGTTCTAAACTGTGCTGGTACTATTGTGCATTGCGCTGGTGATGGCCTGTTTTGGCTATGAATGTCATGCATGCCTACACACGAGTGAAACAGGGACTGCAGCTGCGTCCTTCCAAAGCTGAACCTGTTTCTTGTGCTCTATGTGTGAAGATACATGTGACTCTTTCGCGCCAACACAGGCTGGCATCAGAGAATTGCACAAACACAAGTGTGGCCACTTGCAGGAGTGTTGCCCAATGGATTGCCATCTAGGCAGGGGATACTAGCACTGAGTAGACACATGGCACTGAGTAAGCACATGACACACCTTCCTGCGGAGCCTCTCAAGTGTTGTCAAATAAACACTCACAGGGTGTAATTGGCACCACGGCACGTGTCCTTCCTTCATGTGTTCAGGCTCGCACATCATGTGTGCACTCACTGTTTTTTTCAAGCACCAAGCTCAACTGAGCACTGCAGCTGCGGCACTAATACAAAACATGTTGGTCCCCTCAGCATTGCTTGCACCTGTCTGTACGCTGTACTCACACCATGAACTGCAGCTGCTGCAAGAGGCTGCAACCCCACTGCAATTCCTGGTCTCACCCAATGTTGCGTGCACCTGTCTGTACACTGTGCTCACACCATGCACTGCAGCTACTACCAAGGGCTTCGCCCGCTCAAAAAACAGTTTTGGTCCCCTGCAGCATTGCATCAGTTCCTGTGTGCGCACCTTGCACCGCAGCTCACGCACCAGGTGCCTCTGGTAAATGTTGTGTATGTGCTCGTCCGCATGTCAACAGGTAACTGTTGCATGTGCTCGTCCGCATATCAACAGCTAGAAGGGACCCGTCTCGCGCAATCCACAGGTGCCAGAGGGGCCCAGACCGTTGTGAACCAGAG
>OU611762.1:7506423-7683923 GCA_914767535.2 Dunaliella primolecta
TGTGGTGACACTTTGGACGTGGGCTGCGCTTAGGTACTCAAAAGTGGACTGCAGCATGTCGCTGGGTTGGCTGGGCTGTTGGCCTGCTTTGTGTGACACCTTGGGCAAAAACTGCACTTGGATTCTTTAAAAGTAGACTGCAACATGTTGCCACATTGGCTGGATTGGCTGGCCTGCCTGGCCGCTGGAAAGAGTGTGCGTGTATATGTTACGTCCAAACCTTGCAGGCCGGCTGAACAAGGTGCGCGTGGACTCAAGTGGCAAGTTTGCCATCACATGCGGTGACGACAACGCAGCGATGGTGTGGGACCTGGAGTCTGGGAAGAGGCTGGCAAAGCTGCTGGGGCACACAGGTGGGGGGAAAGAGACGTGTGTCTTGTGGCGCTGCATCCAATTGTATCGCTCACACTTTTATAGTTT
The DNA here is from genome assembly GCA_914767535.2 of Dunaliella primolecta. Classification (NCBI taxonomy): domain Eukaryota; kingdom Viridiplantae; phylum Chlorophyta; class Chlorophyceae; order Chlamydomonadales; family Dunaliellaceae; genus Dunaliella; species Dunaliella primolecta. The sequence continues at coordinate 7,506,844 of OU611762.1, forward strand.
GTCAAAGATTTGGACTCAGGAAAGAGGTTGGCAAATTTGCTGGGGCACACAGGTTGGGGAGAGGAGACATGTGTCTTGGGGTGTTGCATCCAATTGTAACCCTTCCATTTAAAAAATGTCAAGGTGCAACCAATTTGGACTGTGAGAAGGGGCCAACAAAGCTGCCGGGGCACAGATAGACTATGTCCTGTGGCCCTGCATCTGACTGTATCCTTTCCACTTATAGAGGCGTATCCGTTTTGGATTGTGAGAAGGGGCCAGCGAAGCTGCTGGGGCACACAGTCAGGGGGATAAAGAAGGTGTTTTCTGTGGCGCTGCGTCTCATTGTATCCCTATCACTTATAAAGTGTGAGATATATCCTGACTTCGACTGTGGGAAGAGGCCAGCAAAGCTGCTGGGGCATGTAGGTGGGAGGAGATGGCCTGACAAAGAAAACGATGAGTCTGTGCTTGGCATGTACTGAGCACAATGAAAGACAGGACCTAATTGCACATTTTTAGACAGAGCAAAAGTTGTCGAATTGCTTGCAAGGCCTGCGCGCATTTCTGGTCCTACTGCTCCACTTTTTGAAGCATGCTCAAACACAAAAAGCCGTGTGTGTGTCACCATTACAGTTTGACTGCCTTACCACTTTTTTTGCCAATAACGACATGGCCAACGTCAATGGTTTATTTTTTTAGAGCCAGTGCTCCAGCACAACAAAGACAAAATCCTTGCGCCGCAGTTGCTGCTGCCAGGACCTCCTGGTGGATTTCAACAGTGAAGTTTTCCAGTGGCCCCATCCCCCACACCCTGCTCTCTCACAGACACACACACATACAAACACGAACACATGCATGCATGCAGCTTGGGTGAACGACGCCGAGATCACGCGTGACGGCTCCCGCGCTGTGACAGTGGCGGGGGACGCGCTGGCACGCGTGTGGAATGTGACCACTGGGAAGCTGGTGTGCTGCTTGGAGGGGCACAGCGACAACATCCGCAGTGTGGTGCGCAACTGATGCTGTGTGTGCCTGCCTGCGTCTGCTTGTAAGCTTGACCGTGTGTGCTGTTTGGAAGGGCACAGCGACAACAGGTATGTGTCAATTTGGTGCCTAACCGTCCGCATCCACCTGTGCATCTATTTGTAGCCCATTTCATTGCAAAATAACTCGCAAACACCTGTGCTTCTTTCTGTGAAATAATTGACTGAGCATACTGTTTTGCAAATGTGCCATTCGCCAATTGGCCGGGGGCTGCACGCCTCACTTTTGATGCACCTGACTCGCTCATGGCCAGTGTATGCATTACTCTTGATGTTTCGCCCCGCCTGTGATGGGCGTGTCTCCTCTTTAATACTTTGGTGCACTTATTTTGATGTGTGCTCACCTGAAATGGACATTTGTGCGCCCTTGTAGTGCATTGTGAGAGTGTGTGATTTGGCCAGGTGGCTCTTATTATTGTCCTTGTGACCACCTGCTCCTCTTGACGACCTTCTTTTCCCTGGTTGCCTAGAAGTAGTAGGACACAATAGAAAGTGCTGGCCGCCCAGTGTCATTGTCCAGCAGCATCCTGATCCAGCAGTCCTGTGTTCTGAGGGGCGCGCGCGCACTCGCGCGCGCACACACGCACACACACACACACGCACACACGCACACACACACACACACACACACACACACACACACGTGCACACACACACACATACACACACACACAGGTGATGACAAACAAGGGACGCTTTGTGATCACTGCTAGCGATGACTGCACTGCCCGCGTGTGGGATCTGCAAGCAGACATGAGCACGCATGCAGTTGACTGCCATGCAACAAAAATAAGGAAGGTAAGCGTGCGACGTGCTTGTGTGTGTGTAAAGAAACCTATGCATGCGCGTGGATGTATATGGGGTGTGGGTGGTTAGGTGCGTGGGTGGACTTGTATGCAAACATGTGTACACAAACAGTGGACTGCTGGGGAGGGCTGCTCAGGCGTGTCATCACACTAGCCATTGACGTAGCACACATCTGTTGGTGATGCTTTACGGATGCTTCACAGCAAGCTCCAGCATTGATTTGGGAGGAGGGGGGAGAAGTCTACAGCCACAGCTCATTTGACCAATCGCATCAGAATCGTTGCAATCTGAATGGAGATGTGTCTCTTTCATTCTCTCTCTCTCTCTCTCTCTATATATATATATCTTTCTCTCTCTCTCTCTCTCTCTCTCTCTCTCTCTCTTCCTCTCTGTTACACACACGTGCACACCAATGATCCCGCAAGTTCTATCATGCGCACAGGCAGCTCCCCAATAGCTGAGAGTGTTGACGCTGTTCGCCAATTTACAACATGTTCATGGAGGGCGGCTCCCCTAGCCAAGAGTGTTGGCATTTGTTTGCCACCTGATGGCATGCGCATGTAACACGCACATGCGTCCGCTCGCACTCATGCACGCTCAGGTGGCTCCCCTAGCCAAGAGCGTCAGTGTTGTTTGCCGCATGTAGCATGCACGCACACACGCGCGCGCGCGCACATACACACACACACACGGTTGTGCACACTCAGGTGGCTCCCCTGGCCAACAGCGTCAGTGTTGTTTGCCGCATGTAGCACGCACGCACACACGCGCGCACACATATACACACATGTGCACACTCAGGTGGCTCCCCTAGCCAACAGCGTCAGTGTTGGTTGCCGCATGTAGCACGCGCACACACACACTTATGCACACTCAGGTGGCTCCCCTGGCCAACAGCGTCAGTGTTGTTTGCCACATGTAGCACGCACGCACACAAGCGCGCACACACATACACACACATGTGCACACTCAGGTGGCTCCCCTGGCCAACAGTGCAAGTGTGGCTTCTGTTGGGGATGATGGTGTGCTGATCATCTGGGACGCTGGGTCTGGCAAGAAGCGGCATGAGCTCCAAGGCCACAAGCCTGGCATGACCTACTTTGGCATCACGGGCGATGGCAGCCAGGTGCGTAGGGAGGGAGGCAGGCTAACAAGCGCTCCAGGGGCACAAACCTTGCATGATTTACTGTGGCACCATGTGCGATGGTGGCAGCCAGGTGCGTAGGGATGGTTGCAGGGTGACGCGCAGCTCACAACATTTTCCTTGGCGCATTGCCTACTTGAGCATCACAGAACCGATGGCAGCCAGGTGGGGGGGGTGTTGGCAAAGTTACACACAGGACAAAGGCCTTCTCTCAGCACGCATAAAGCGCATGAAAAATCTGGTTGAAGAACTGCGCCACCCTGGGATGGTAGCCAGGTGCGTCAGGGCGGTGGCAGGTGATGTGCAGCTCACGACTCTTCAGGGTTTCATGAAGAGCCGGCGTGCCAGCAGCACCATGGCTGCTAGATGCAATGCCTTTCTGCAGTGCTGTTCTGCATCTCCGTTATGTAGCGCTCTGATGCAGCAAGACAGTGCGCCCCTGTGCAGCGCTACTGTGCCTCTACTGCAGTGCTGTTCTGCAGCGCTGTCGTGTTGTGCTGTTCTGCAGCGCTGTTATGAAGCGCTCTTATGCAGCACGAAAGTGCACTCTTTTGCAGCGCTGGATGCAGCAGGGGTGTGGCATCAAAACCTACCTGCTCAGTGCTCCTTGCACAAAGCAGGGGATGTGCAACCCACACTTGAGCTACTGCCTGGCTGGAGTTCAGGGCAGCAACAACAGCACCACTGTGGTATGGATCTCTCACATGCGCGCGCACACGCGCACACACACACACACGCACGCACACACACACACACACACACACACACACACACACACACACACACACACGCACGCACACACACGCACACACACACACACACACACACACTTGCACAGGTCATGACAGGCAGCAGCGACCGCAGCACTGTGTTGTGGGATGCCCAAAGCGGGGCCAAGGTGTCCAGTTGGCCTGCGCAGCAAGGCTCACGCGTGAAGGACATGGCGTTTTCCCAGGGCGGCCGCTTCACAGCGCTTGTGCTGTATGACTCGTCGGTGTGCGTGTTTGACATCGTCACAGGTGGGCCTCCTGTTGATGTGTGCGTGTGTAGTGTTGTTGTGCGATGCCCCTGAGTTTTTGTGCGGTGCTGAAACATGCGTTGGCATGCGTGCTTGACAAAGTTGCAGGTGAACCTGTGTGTGTGTGTTGGTGGTGTGCGATGCCCCTGAGTTTTTGAGCGGTGCTGAAACATGCGTTGGCATGCGTGCTTGACAAAGTTGCAGGTGACCCTGTGTGTGTGTGCGTGGTGGTGGTGTGCGATGCCCCTGAGTTTTTGTGCGGTGCTGAAACATGCGTTGGCATGCGTGCTTGACAAAGTTGCAGGTGAACCTGTGTGTGTGGTGGTGGTGTGCGATGCCCCTGAGTTTTTGTGCGGTGCTGAAACACGCGTTGGCATGCATGTTTGACAAAGTTGCAGGTGAACCTGTGTGTGTACGCGTTTGGGTGTGTGGGTGCGCGTGTGAGTGTGCGCGTGTGTGTGTGTGTCCATGCACCTGAGGCAGGGTAGTGCATGAGCAAGCAAGCACAGTACAGCTTATACTTGGGGTCCAGTACGTGTAGCACATGATGTGTGTTTGCTTGCTTGTGCTGCTCAATGCATTCCCCCCTGCTAGTGCTTTGTGGTCCCCCTAAATGCCCTTGCAAGCTTGCGCGCACGCGCGCACACACGCACACACACACACACACACACACATACACACACACATACACATACATGCAGGAGCTGTAACAGCGCAGCTGATTGGGCGCGGTGAGCGCGTGGGGCGCAACGTGCACACTGGCGGTGTGAATGGAGTACTGCTCACTAAGGATGGCACGCGTGCAGTGACCTACTCAAAGGTGCGCACCATGATCAGAGCTCTTTATAAATAATAATAAATAACCAAATATATATATTATATAATATTTAATATAATATATATAATATTAATATGATTTATATAAAGGAGCTATAAAGTGTCGGTGAGATTTGAGGACCATGTGCATGCGTGACATGATGGGAAAGCCGCTTCTGTTGCCCCCGTGCATTTGGAACAGTGTTAGCAGGTAGTGCGGGGTAGAAGTGCATTGAGGACTGACCTTCTGCTTGTAGTTGCTGCTGATTCAATAGTGCCATGGGTTCCACAGAGCCTGGAATAAAAGCCTCTCCTCTCCTGCCTTTCGTCACGCCCCCTCTCTTTGGCGGGGAGGTGCCATGCGCATAGTGATTTGATGCATTTGCTGCGAATGATACAAGTGCACGGACTTTGGTCACTATGCACATGACACTTTTTTGCCTGAGACCAGGCCAGGGTTCCATGCATCGGAATTTGTGGCAGGTGAGGGGCAACCCCCTGACAGAGGGTGAACAATGCCCTGATGGAGGGTGGCCTGAACTGTATTGAAAACAGTCATAAGGCGTATGCACGCGCACACACACACACACACGCACGCACGCACGCACGCACGCACCCTTGCACAGTGTGTCCAGTTTCACAGCCCCAGGGTGCGCCTGCAAAGCACATGTCAATGTTTGTGGGCAGCATGCCTGAGATGTGTTCCCTCTCTTGTGGGTCCTGCAGGATTGCACTGCGCGCGTTTGGAGCGTGCCAGACAATGCAGTCTTGCACGTCGTGTCAGGTCACACAGATGGTATCTGCTGCGCCACACTCAGCCCCAACGAGGTGAGGCAGGGTAGACGTCAACAATGGCGTTTGATGTACAGGTCTTCGAAGCCAGGAATGATCATGTGGTCATGGGCTGTGCAGATGGTATCTGCTGTGTCACACTCAGCCTCAATGGGGCACGAACGACACGTGCAAAGGAATTTGCATTACAGAATGTGAAACCAAAGATGATAGATGCGGCCACGGGTCATGCTGGTGGTACCTGCTGCGCCACATACAGCCCTGATGAGGTGAGGCAGGTCAGGTATGCTTGAACAAAGTGCGATAAGGAGCCCCCAAATGGTAAATGTTGTCATGGTGGCTTGTATAGATGGTGCCTGGTGCACTCCGCTCAGTCTCGATTAGGTGAGGCAGAATACAAGCCATTTTCTCAACTGGAAACTGTATCGAATCGACAACCATCATGTTGTGGTTGGTTGCACAGATGGTGTCTGCTGACCACACTCCACCCCAACGGGTTGAGACAGTACAAACATGCACAAATTCAGTGGAAAAAAATAAAATCAAAACACAACCATGCAGTGGTGGGTCACACATATGGTGTGTGTGCAGTGCCACTCTCAGACACAAAGAGTTGAGGCAGCACAGACATGCTTGACAGAAGTAAAGAAGTCTGAAATCAAACAACCTCATGTCATGGTGGGTCACACATGTGGTTTCTGCTACGTCATATTCAGCCCCGTTGAGGTGAGGCAGGGCAAACAGCATTGAAAAAAAAAGATAATCAGTGTAAAAACCACATATTATCAGGTTGTTACGCTTTGCACAGATAGTATTCGATGGTACCTAGTGCGCCATGCTCAAGCTTGCGATGCATCGAGAACCAGGAAGGAAATTTAAGGGGTTGGGGGGAAGAAGAGAACATGAAATGATGAATGCCTCAGGCCTGCAGTCTGAGAGATGAGGGGTGCATTTGAGCTCTTTTGACACCATTTTTTAGTTGAGTGCAAAGATCAAGAGATGGATGGTGCATTTGAGCTCAGTTCGACGCTGTGTCCAATGCTAAATCCAACGCAAAGCCCAGGAGATGGATTAAGCGTCAGTGCCTGTCATAGAACTCTGCTCAAGCTAGGAGGGCAGCCTTGCCCTCGGGAAAAAGGGGTTGCTTTAGAAAGGGCAGCTTGGTCCAGCAATGCTTCTGGCCTCTGGAAATGCGGCTGCTTCAGCAGAGACAGGTTGTCTTACATGTGATGTAGCAGAAAAGGTGGATGTGTGGGTGCATTGAGATGCATCACGCCTGTGGGGAGTCCACAGTGATGTGTTGCCTTCCCTTTCTGAGGACAACACAGCAAGCTTCATCACTTGCTTGCATCTTGATGGAAAGGACCATCCTTGCCCCAAGAGGCATTGACAAAGAGGACACACACACACACGCGTACACACACACACGCACGCACACATACACACACACAATATCACACAAACAATCACACACACACGTCATGCCCGCAGCGAGGTCCGTACACCTATAGTGCACTCTTGTAACTGGAGGGGTATGCACATCCTCTTTATGTCTACAACCCTGCTGGATACCGCCTCAATTGTGCACATCCTCTGCATGCCTGCCTGTCATACTCCTACGCCTGAGCTGTGCACATCCACTTCATGCCTGTCCCCTAAGCTCCTCTGCCCACACTTTGCGCATCCACTGCATGTATGCAGTCCTTACTGGCCACCGCCTCTTATGCCCCGACTGTGCACATCCACTTCATGTCGGACGCATCTCCGTTGGCCATCCTCGACCACGAAGCCCCGGCCACCATCCTGGAGTTCTCCCCTGATAGCAACCTGCTGGCTGTCATCCTAGAAAACCACCAGGTGTGCATGCGTGGCAGGGTGTGCTCGTGGGTAGGTGCGTCTTTCCCTATCAAGGGGTGTGCCCGTGGGTAGGTGCATCTGGCCCCTATACTAGAAAACCACCAGGTGTGTATTTGGGGCTAGGTGTGCTTGTAGGTAGGTGTGTCTGGCCCCCATCCTAGAAAACCACCATGTGTGTACGTGGGGCTGTAGGGGTGCTCCTGGGCAGGTTTGACTCTGGCTGCAACTGAGTAAAAACACCAGAGGTGTGTTCATAGGGCTAGGTGTGCGCATGGGTGAGTGTGCGCATGTGCTCACATAAAGAGAGCCATAAGGTGCGTACGAGCATGTGTCTGTGTGCTTTTTTTCAAGCAAGCACATTGGTGGTGCGTAGCCACAAACGCCATGGCCGCCTTGTTCCTGGTTGCAGCCTCCCAGTGGCACCCCAGATCAGCCATCTGGCATGTGATAGTATGCATGTTGTCCTTTTCCCAGGTGGTCCTGGAGATTGCAACACATGCAAAAGAATGCATGCTGTGATGGTGTGCAGGTTGCAGGTACATGTAGTGGATGTTCCGTTCTGGGCCGTACAGGGATTGATGGACTCTCCCATCACTTAGTATGTGTGTGTCCATGTGTGTGTGTGTGTGTGTGCGTGCGCGCGCGCGTACGTGCAGGGATCTCCTCACGTAGGGAGTCGCCAAGTATGGGTCAGCTGCTCCAGTTTGCATGTGCTGCCTCAGTCAAGTGTCACCGGAATGCTCAACCTAGAGCAACACCGGAAGGAAGAACATATGTGCCTGCAGTCTCCGCACGGAGGATGTTCTCTTGTCATGAGCCTGTATTCTTGCTTCTGGAGTCCCTCTCCCTCACTCCCTGCCCCCGCCTTACCCTGCCCAAGCGGTGCCGTGGAGTACTCTACCGTCTGTGTTTGCCTGGTTCTCTCAAGCCTCCAAATACACCTTCTTTGAAATGCATGTCAAGCTCCTGATTCTTGTCTTGCGCCCGCAAGTGGAACTGTGGAACCTGGCCGCCCACGACTTCCTGCCGCCCCTGCCGCCCCTGCAGGCCCACAAAACCCCCATCACCAAATTTCTCCTGGAAATTTGGAATGATGTTGAGCTCCTGGTCCTTGAAATGCGGATGCAGGTGGTGCTGTGGCACCTGGCCACCAACGGCAGGCCCACGAAGGGCAGCTTCTCTTAAGTTGTAATTCTGCCTGTGGCCCTTGCGCACCCCTGATTATGACGCCCCCCTCCCCCTTGCACACACAGGTGGTGCTGTGGAACCTGGCCGCCAACGACTGCCTGCCGCCCCTGCAAGCCCACAAATCCCCCATCACAGGCGCCAGCTTCTCGCCAGACAGCACCATGTTGGCCACCTGCAGCGCGGTAAGAGTAGCCCCCTTTGATTGATTGATCATTCTCACTGTAACCAGTAGACAAACACAGCATGAAGGCCTCCAGCACAGACATTAACGCACCCTGTTGCTTGGTAGGATCGCTACCGCACGAGCACAATTGTCACAAGCAGACATATAGCATACTTGTAGCGCACACGCGCACACACACACACACACACACACACACACACACACACACACACACACACACACATGAGCAGCCCAGTTTATGCCAGGGTAGCGCATACGCCCCCAGGCCACGTGCAGCGGCACGGGGCATGTCGGTGTCAGGATGGCAGCCTTCTTCTTTGCTGCTGTGCTTGCAAGCACACACTGCCAGCGGCGGTCATCATTTGGAATTGAGCAGACATAAAAACTGTGTATGATGCAGACAAACATGCAGGTGCATGCAAACTGCGGCGCTGTGTGGTGCATCTGCTCCACCCTCCACTCCATTCAATTTGTCGTGCCCACGAGTTGTGCTCACTCTTGCCCGCCTTGCCTCTGCCCAGGACTGCACTGCGCGCGTGTGGGACACACGCACCGGCCGCCAGATCGCGTTCATCATGACCGACGCCGCCCTGCAGACTGTGTGCTTTGCGGGCGAGTCGTGTCCCGACATCTTGGTGGTGGGCGACGTGGCGGGCCACATGCACTTCCTGGACTTCCCCCCGGAGCTGCATGCGGCCAACGCACCCACCTTCTAACATGCACGCTCTTGCCCAGTCATTAATAGCGTCCCTTGGGACGTCTGGGTGGTGGGCATATGCGCACTTGATTTAGGAAGTGGTCATGTCCTGCGCCATGAAAGATTAAGTGAGCTCGCATGCGCATACAGAATGCGGTGCTTTGTGAGTGAGTGTATGCACACACACACGCGCTAACACTTTGGGGCTGGTGCAAAGCCCCTGACATGGGAATCTCATGGAGCTTCCTGTGTTTGTTGCACCAGGCAGGCTGTGGGTGCAGCTGTGCAGCCCTGCGTTTTGCGAGGATGTTTGTCGCATTAGCAGGCTGTGTTTGTCTGTGTGGTCTGTCTGTGTATCTGTGGCTGTGGCTGTGACTAGGCTGTGGCTGTGTTTGTCTGTGTGGTCTGTTTGTGTGTGTGTGTTTCTGTCTGTGGCTGTGGCTGTGTTTGTCTGTGTGTGTTTCTGTCTGTGTCTGTCTATGTTGCATCAGGCAGGCTAAGTTTGTTGCATTAGGCAGGCTATGGGTGATTGGTGAGTTGGTGCCTGCCCTTGGTGCTCCCGCCTGCCCAAAATCTGAGCAAGCTTGGAGGTTGGTGAGAAGTGCCCCAAAAAAGCAAGGGTTGGCAGTGCTTTTGCAGGCATTGTTTGGGCTGAAAGCAGTCTTCCCCAACCTGGAAGTCGTCAAGGCTGATGGGCGCAAAAGCAGAGACCTGCATGGCTGGAAGAATCTATCAAAATTGCAAACTCGGCACCCTAGTGTGCGTCTGCAGCAATTACCGCAGGGGTTGTTGCGGTTCTTTCCAGTATGCTGGTTTCATGGGCGCTTGCATCGTGCTGTCCAGGCGCAGCTGGCTTGTGCCTCTTGAGCTGAAAGTGCCTTTTGTCCACACAGGCCTCAAATCACATGTTTGGCCGGTTTGGGGTGTGTACATGCTTTCTTGGGAGGAAGCGCACCTTTTCCACAATGGAGGTGCACTTTGGAATTTCATTCAGCGCACGCTACGCACACGGCCTGGGACGTGCATGCTCTGCCTTTTGTTTCCTATAGCCCTCCCCACAAGCCAACAGATTATGCGGGGCTGTGTGTGTATGCGTGTATGTGTGTGTGTGTGTGTGCGCGCGCGCGTGTGTGTGTGTGTGATTTCAGGTGTATTTCATTGTGTGTGCCTCTGCATTGACGCAATGCAATGGCTTGTTTGTCTGCAAAGAAGCGTGTCAAAATGAAAAGTACAGCAGCACCATGATGCAAGACGCTTTGTCCTTTCGGGTAAGGGACGGCTTTGATCCGAAGACGACTGTCATGTGTGTGCCAAGACAATGCTGGCCATTTTTTATGGGACAGGGTCGACAGCTCTTACGTGTAAGAGCATATGTAGGAACAGACGACTGTGTGTGACATACATCCTTCAGATGCATTTTATGTGTAGGTGCCTCAAGATTGTAAGCATTGCCCCTCCCCCAAAGATGTTCTTGCAGTATTTTTTGCGCAAAGGGGCCCTCTGGAGGGGCAAGCGAATGTGAGTGCCCATGACCCTCCCTGACACATTTCATAAACCGTTTACTTTCATGGAGGGCCTGCTTTGGTTGCCTGGGAAAGCAGGCTCTGATTTTGGAAGCTGTCTTGCAATGTGTGCTAGCGTGTTTCATCAGTGCTAGGAAGCTCCACGTGCTCAGCACGCTCACAGCTAGCATGTTCAGCATGTTCTCTGCACTTTCATTTGCTGCGGGCATATGGGAGTCATGCCACGGCGAGCAGGATTGAAGGAGAGCGCGCGCCTCTGTAGAGCACCTCTATGGCATTGCAGAAAAGGGTCAAAATTCTTTTGGGGCTGGGTGATGATGTTGGCAGTGCTTTGCTTTTGCTGTAAGGCAGGAAATGCATGCAACCAGCAGTCTGTATCTTGGTGTCCAGCAGGCAGCTGCTCTTGAGCTCCTGTTTCCGCACAGGTAGGCCTAGAGTTTCTGTGCCTGCATATGTGGGCAGGCCTTGTGTGCAGGTACCAAAGTTCTATTTTGGCACCGTACTTTTGTGTCCTATGTTCAATTATTGCATGGTTTGAGTACTCCGCGGTGTACATTTTTTGCAAATCTCCTAGTCTTCTATCAACAGTGCAATCCCTTCAAGTCTGGGATGATCACAATGCTTATTTCATGTTATTCCTGTCGCTCACGCCAAAGACGCCTTTCTCATGTTGCTCTTTTGCCATAACACTAGCTGCTGCAACAAAAGGTGTGGCAGTGGTGCTTGTACCATTTTGTTCATTTAAAAATGCAGCATTACCCAACATCATAATGAACATGAACATGTTAATGTATGGCTTTGATGCTACCTTCGGGTGAAAAAGGTTTGAATTGGCTTTATGGTCCAGCTCATTAGAGGTGACTGAGTCAGAAATCACTATACCCCATGAACCAATGGGATTCCTTCAGTCCATGAGCTTTCCCCATGCTCACGTGCCCGATGCAAACTTAGGAGATTAGGTTAGATTAAATTTCAAAGGGAGACCTTCAGCCAGACTGTTCGGCTGATCAGCCTGTGGCTGGTCCACGCCAGCCAACAGCAAGTCCAAAAGCCCAGACATAAAAAGGGAAAGCGTGTTTTGTAAGAGGAAATCAAATGCAGCTTGGACACTAAGTTGTTGGCGCAAGAAAGGTTTGCAAGAGATAAGCGGCCGGACTTTACAAGCGTAGTCTATTTTTTTTCTTCTTTCAAGAGATAAATCACCAGGCAAAATCCGAAATGGTTAAGTTACAATATGTTACAATGAGTTACGAAAAGGTTAAGTTAGGTTACACAGGTTTAAGCCTCCAGCCATGTGGTTTGGCTGCTCAGTTATTATGTGAAGCAAAAAGAGTCGTTACTGACATCGTTACAAACTAACAAGAGAAATATCAAATGATAGAACTTCTATGAACTTGAAGGTTTGCAGGGATAAGGCCTTCAGTCAAGAAGTGCGACTGCTAGCCTGCTCATGAAGAAAAGAATAAGCTATGCAGGCAGAGAAAACTCTCCCTACATCAATTAAGGAAAGAGAGACGCATTGGCTCAAAGAGCCGTGCGTCTCCCTCACCAGAAGATGAGAGGGAAATTAATGGAGAAATAGTCGCTATAACCGTAGTCTACCTAGGAAGGACTAAGCAACCTAAGGCACCTCAGCCACCAAAGGCACCTCAGCAACCTAAGGCACCTAAGCAACCTAAGGCACCTGAGCCACCTAAGCCACCCAAGCCACCTAAGGCACCTAAAGTACCTAGGCAAACTAAGCCACCTGAGCCACCAAAGGCACCTAAGCAACCTAAGGCACCTAAGACTCCTAAGCAACCTAAGCAACCTAAGGCACCTAAGGCACCTAAGCACCTAAGCCCAAGCGAGAGGGAAGCCTTTCCACAAAGGAGATGCTCAGGTGCCTTAGGTTGCTTGGGTGGCTTAGGTTGTTTAGGTTGCTGAGGTGCCTTAGGTTAAGTGCCTTAGGTGCCTTTGGTGGCTTGGGTGCCGTAGGTGCCGTAGGTGCCGTAGGTTGCTTATGTGCTTTATGTGCCTTAGGTGCCTTAGGTGGCTCAGGTGGTTCAGGTGGCTCAGGTGCCTTAGTTGCCTTAGGTGCCTTATGTTGCTTAGGCTGCTTAGGCTGCTTAGGTGCCTTAGGTGCCTTAGGTTGCTAAGGTGCCTTAGGTTGCTTAGGTGCCTTAGGTTGCTTAGGTGCCCTTGGTGGCTGAGGTTGCTTAGGTGCCTTAGGTTGCTTAGGTGCCTTTGATGTCTCAGGTGGCTTGGGTTGCTCAGGTGCCTTAGGTGGCTTAGATTGCTGAGGTGCCTTATGTGCATTAGGTTGCTTAGGTTGCTTAGGTTGCTTAGGTTGCTTAGGTGCCTTAGGTGCCTTAGGTTGCTAAGGTGCCTCAGGTTGGTTAGGTTGCTTAGGTGCCTCAGGTGCCTCAGGTGCCTCAGGTGCCTAAGGTGCCTAAGGTGGCTTATGTGCTTTAGGTATCTTAGGTGCCTTAGGTGCCTTAGGTGCCTTAGGTGGCTCAGGTTGCTAAGTTGGCTCAGGTGGCTCAGGTGCCTTAGGTGGCTCAGGTGGCTTTTTAGTCACCTTGGTCGATCTGTGATTCTGATGACATACAAAATGGAAAAGCACGTGTTGTTCAGATGCTCCAATCCCCAGGTCTGCTCTCTCCGTCAAAAGTATGCCACTTTTTGAGCACAGCTTCTCTTTCCTACACCTCCACGTCTCCCACAGGATGCCCTGTCTAGGCATCATTCGCCATGTAAATTCCCATCTCTGACACAATAGACGTTTTAATTGATTAAGGTATGGGCAGTGCATATGGTCCCACCCACACCCAGGAGGATTGGGTGGATAGTAACCTCTGCACCTTAGAGTTGTTTGCACAGTTCGCTGTGTTGTTGCTGTGAGGCTTCTAGCTGGGCACTAGGCCTCGTATCTTCACAGTATTTGATTTCTATCAAGTGGATATGGCAGGCAGAAGTTGTGCTACTCCCCATACTGCGCAGTAGTCTGTGTGAGGGAGGAGTGGGTGGCCTGTTTGGGTTAGTGGGGTGAGGAGTGACCAAGATAGCATCAGGGCGGCTGGGGTTGCGTCTGGTTTGAACAGGAATCTTGGGTTTAAAGAGGTAGGAAGGCACAGTACGATTAAAGATTTGCTCAGGGACTTGCAGGTCGTGCTGGGCCAAACAGTTTGTGTTGCCCACATCCAACTGCACAAGATTGGCCCCATAAGAGCCTTCACCGACCAGTTTCAAAATCATCCTGCAAGCAATATTGTGACGCTCAGTTACCATCATGGTAACATGATGTTATGCGTGCCGGGGCATTGGCAGCCAGATAGGATGTGGAGAGCGCTATTCATGTGATGGCAATCAGGTAGGGGGCATGTAAGGCTGGTGGATCTTTTATATCGGACTGCGTGTTTCTGATTGTATAGGGTGCCTGTGCGGTATTGGAAAACGGTGCGTTTTGTTTGAGTTGAGAGACTGGGCATGTTCCAAAAGGCATTGCTCATGCTTTTGTATACATGAGGTAGCAAGCTCTGGTAATAGGTGTAGTAGCTTGTTTTCCGATCAGCATAGCCCAGCTTGTGCTTAACATGCATATGGGATTTCAGAGCATTTTTAAGGTCTGGGAGGAACCTCAGACGAGGAGAGGAAGGGTGGGATTGAGGTGGCCTAGAATCTGTCTCTTCGCGAGCCAGCCAAGTTGTATTGTGGAAGGGATTCCCTCCTGGGCCAGCGCTAGGGATTCCAGTATCTGTCAGGTTACCATCTTTGAGGGAGGCCTGGTATTTAGCAACCTGATCTGCGCATTCATTCCCAGCTATTTCAGCATGAGACTTGACCTTGTAGGCTTTCAGTTGAAAAAAACACAAGTTTAGTTTGGTTACAGGCACCTTTTGCTTCAGCTAAGCTGCCCTTGTAGGCAAGTAGCTATGTAACAGCTATGTAACCCTATCCTATCCTATCCTATCCTTGACCTCGTAGAAAAAAATGTGATCTTGGGAGGCTTGGGCAAGGTTTGAAATTTTCTTCAGAACATCTCCTTGCACGTGATGTCTGAGCTTTTCTGGGTACAGGGTTTGCTTCCTCAGTTGGTGAAGTGAGCTGAGGCTATCTGTGGCAATATGTGTGTAATCACGAGTGAGCGCAGCAGCGATGGCAGCTAGCTCAGCTCTTCCTATGGTATTGGTAATACCAGCGCCACTAGGTTTAACTAAAAACTTGACAGCGGTTGTGTGGTCATTGTTTAGGGTGCAATCTTGCTCATTGTGGGTGTAAACCTGCATTTGAGTGTACACCAGGATTTCAGGGCTCCTGCACTTGTTTTCTGGATGTCTAGAGTCTCGAGTCAATCATTTCATGAGCTTTCCTTTCAAGACCCTTGTGCCTTTTTCCAGTTGTGTTAGTACCTGGAGAACCTACACATTTTCGCTACTCAAGCCTCCTCCGCCATCACCAGCAGCAGCAGCAGCAAGGCCAGCAGCACAAGCACCTACTTTGCCTGCCCCACCACCAGCACAAACAGCAGCAGCAGGAACGACAGCAGCAGGAGCGACAACAGCTGCAGCAAGCGGAGCCCCAGTCACTCCCACCAAGCGGAAGCGCACCAGCCAAGAGCCCAACCCTGTCCAGCACCAACACTGCCCTCCCCCAGCAGCAGGAGCAGCAGCACCTGTACAAGAAATGCACGCAGGTGGCTTTGGAGGAGCCAAGAGGCATGGACAAACTGCAGACCAAGAGACCCAAGTTCGAGCACATAAGACTGCGCAGGCAATAAAAGCAGCATGGGTCCCTAATGGGAGGTATGGGGGGGTGTATGGGGGTCCTCAAGGGCCGTCCACACCCCGTCTTGGAGAGATTACAGAGGGTACTTATCCGCTGAAGAGATTCAAGCAAGGCAACGCAGTTGATACCTTCTTTGACATGTGCACTCACCAGGCTGTATCGGCGGTTACCCTTCCTGAAGCATTGCATTGCATCTTTAACAGTGGATGCTGAGTACTGAAGTGCAAAGCAGACATAACACATTTCCTATGGCCTCTTGGACCTATTTTCAGAGTGGTGCTGTCCTCAATCCTTCTGTGCTTGTGGAACACAAAAGTGTATTTTCCTAACTTCACAGCCTTGTGGAGTTTTTTGTGCATGACTTTGCGTGCTTGTTTCATTTAGAGTGACAGTGTGTGACTTTTACAGTTGACACTTCTGAGCTCAGCTCAAGGCTTTCAGTTGACATTTACACAAGTTTAGTTTGGTTTGGTTACAGGCATCTTTTGCTTCAGCTAAGCTGCCCTTGTAGGCAGGTACAGCTATGTAACCCTATCCTATCCTACCCTACACATTTTCTGTGGTATTTTGAGCGCATGTTTCTTTCAGCAGTTGACACTTCCGTATACAGGTTCTTTTTTCAGACTGGTCTGGTTACAGGCCTCTGTGTTTCCGCTCAGATGTCATTCGCAGCGTGGCTCAGTTTAGACTCCGCATTCACACCCTTCGCTATGAGACAGCAACTTGGAATCTCAGCTCTTCCCCAAACTGTGACCTT
This sequence comes from Dunaliella primolecta, assembly GCA_914767535.2. Lineage (NCBI taxonomy): Eukaryota > Viridiplantae > Chlorophyta > Chlorophyceae > Chlamydomonadales > Dunaliellaceae > Dunaliella > Dunaliella primolecta. The sequence goes on from OU611762.1 coordinate 7,523,419, forward strand.
TGTGAGGCTGATGATGATTTCCAGGATGAACAACATGTCCTCTTCCATTGCACACATCCCCAGGTGGTCTCTCTCCGCAGGAAATATGCTCCCTTGTTCTCACAGGCAGAATCTCATGATGTGTCTGCTTTTTTGAACCAGAAAAACAACAAACTTCCTTATTTCCTTCATGAATTGATTGCCTTTTATGAGCAGGCTAGCAGTCGCACTTCTTGACTGAAGGCCTTATCCTCGTAAACCTTGTAAACCTTGTTTCCACTCAGCTGCCCTTGTAGGCAGATAAAGCGATGTAACCTTACCTTACCTTTAGGTTTAACTATATTTTCTGAGACAAATTCTGCATACTTGTTTTTCTTTTCGTTGCCTGCCCAGGGCGTAGCAAGAAGGGCCACAAAAGGGCTGGACAAAGTAGTTACCAAACTAACTCACCACTTGAGCTAGGAAAGAAAGAAGGCATGGGAACAAGGAGTAGAGGACGAAAAAGGGGCTGAAACAAAGCTTTCAGCTTTATTGCCCTCGTAGGCAGGTACAGCTATGTAACGCTCTCCGTTGTACATGAATGTGGCACGTTTTTTTGAGAAACAGTTTGAGCAACTTCTACGCTTCCCATATATCTCTGTTCTTTTAGCAACGCAAAAACAGTTGTAGACTTCAAGCTTTTCTGTTAGTTTCAAGCTTAGGTCTGGTTTGGTTGCAGGCATCTCTTTATGCTTCAGCTAAGCTGCCCTCGTAGGCAGGTACAGCTATGTAACCCTTTCCTTTCCTAACGCTTTCCGTTCCTTCAATATAATACTATCATGATGATAGGAGCGCATGCAGAATGTTTGTTCCAGATAAGTGTCTTGGACGTGGGCTGAAGAGAGAAAAAGAAAGGCAAGATCGAGAATCCAAAAGCCTGAGGAAGAATCTTCAAAACATTTACATGGATACAAATCATACCTTGATATAACCTCCGGCACGCAGCATTCCTCCAAAAGTCATGATCATTGCCCCTTCTCCCCCTTCTTGCTCTTATCCTTTTTCGTCACCTTTTCCTCTTTCTTTGTTGCCTCAGACTCCTTTTCTGCTGCCTTGTTAGCTTTTTTGGGCGCCTCTGATTCTTCTTCTGGAGCCTCCTCCTCTTTCTTGGCCGCTTGAGCCTCTTCCTCAACAGAATCCCCCCCCTGTTTGGCCGCCTTGGGTCCCTTTCCCTCCTCCCCATCCCTCTTGGCCTCCTTTTCTGTAGCCACCTCCTCCTCTGGCACTTCAGCACACTTTCGGACGTTAAACTGCAGTGTGACATATCGTGTGTGTGTGTGTGTGTGTGTATGTGTGTGTGTGTGTATGTGTGTGTGTGTGTGTGTGCGCGCGCGCGCACGCACACATATCCAAGCATGTAACTGTTTTTCACCTCAAATCTTCTTGCAACATTATTTGGTCTTTGCAAGTAGCATTTACTCTTCTACACAAAGGATGCAATTAAACTGCCTAGGGCCAGGCCAGACTAGTGCAGCGTTGTGAACTCATGACCACTGGCAGTCAAAAAAAGATTTGATCTGGAGCCAAAATCTAAACTTATTATTGGCCTCTCTGCCCATTCAAATCGAGAATTAAGTGTTTTAATACTCAGAATTTGCTAAAAAGAAGAAGGCCCCCAGGTTGTCAGACCGCGCAAAGCCTTAAAAGGAGGGCGAGGCATTCAAAAAGGGGAGCAGCATCAGCAGCAGAGAACCAGTAGGACGTCCTCCAGACGAGACAGCTAAGCTCTATTGTAAGCAGGATTGGTAGCTTAATTGGGCATGCAAATGGTGAGCACATGCTGATGGAAAGCATGCTATTCTCAGGGAGCAAACATCAGTTCAAGTCCCAACCTCAAACGAACCATGAAGCACTTTGATTTTTGAGCCCAGCCAACCTATGCCAGAAATTGATGAGTCCTTGTACCAGAGGAAGTTGGTTTTATTGAGCTTGGCTTTCCTGCTTGAAAAAGAGGTTGAGACCCAGGAAGTGAGCCAAGATCAGCTTTGGGGGCGTTTCAGCGTCTCTACAAGCGAGTCGCAGAAATGCATCAGAAAAAGGCAGCTGAGTAAACCTTACGAAAAGTTACATCACTGCTGTTAACAACGCACCAGGTAGGAAAGCATAGAGTTGGCCTGTATTTAAAGACCTCGTGGGCCCATGCTGACACAACCCCCTTGTCCTACACATTTCTCTCACTTTTTGGAAAACCACACCCCAACTGCAGGTAACTCTGGTCGAGAACACGACAGGCACGTCTTCATAATGACAATGAAAAAGAACTGATCTATAATGCTCAAGACTAGGTTTGGATAGGACATGTTTTTGCCATTTTTGGCATTCGAAGGGCTGGCATTCCCCTGTGCAGATGCCTCGAAAGGAAAACGGCAATACGTTTGCCGGTCAGAATGCCTTTGTACTTTGGATGTTCAAAGCATAGCACAGGGGCGTGTGTCAAGTGTGATCTGGGTCATATTCCCAAATGAGAACAGGGACTTATTATGCCACGAGCAAGTCAGTCCGGGCTGTACGCCAAGGAATGTGCAGGTGTGGACCAGCAGTGGACCAGCAGCAACGGATCAGCAGTGAATCAGCAGCATCATGTATACCAGTAAGACATTGCTCATGCCACGTACCTTGTGCAGCTGCCTGTACTTCGTCAACACGCTCACACCGCACGAGTTCTTTGTGAGCTGGACCAGCACAACCTTGGAGGGCTTGCTGAGGTTGACCTGCACACACGTGCAGGGGGAGGGCTAACTAAGGTTGCTCACTGTGCGTACTCACCGTGCACTTACTATGCATATGCCATGCTACAAACATCTTGCATATTCATAAACAAGTTAGGCGTTGCGCCCGGACTAAGTGTTTCAAAGCTTACAGAACCCAATGAGCCCAGGCTTGAAGACCGCACATAATGGGGCACTGTGCGTGTAAGCATGCAAAAAGCAGGTAATTTCAGGTTTCAGCCAACCCCCTCTGTATGTGTATATGTATGTGTGTGCATTACAATAACAGTAAGAAAAGCCCATCGCAACCTTAATTGACACACAGCATGGGGAAGCAACACATACCCTCAGGCTCTGAGCCTGAAATGAGAGGTAGTAAGCTGGGGGATTTATTAATTTGACCCCAAAGGCTTTTGAGGTTGTTTTGATGGTTTGCTCGGTGAGCATTGCCAATGGCAATTGGCACCGCTGCTGGCCAGTGCTGTGCATGAGCTGATTTTACACATGTGTTGGGTTGCCCGTTATACGCGCCATATATTTTGCAACTTCCCTGCAACAAAACTGAAAAGTAAGGCATATATGTACAGAATTGCCCAACCCCACACATGCGTACAGTATATACGTAGTTCTTGCCATTGACCTCTGTGGATTATAGAGAATTAAGTTCAAACAGTTTACGCCTTGAATCATGAAGATCAGGGATCCGAGAAGGCCGCGTGATTGGTGCAATCGAGAGACCAAATTTTCCTCATGCAAGCACACGTGGCTAAACCTTTTACGGAGCACGAGTGACAGGTGCAATCAAAAAGGCCAAAAATACTTGAAAAGAGAGGAATGAGAAAGCCGGATGATAAAGGTGATTTCGAGGGCACAAGTGACACGTGCGTTGACACTTAAACAAAAAGAGAGCTGCCACAAAACCAAAAAACGGTGGCATGCTAGCATGGAGAGGTCCCTGTCTTACATGTACCAACAACACAGATCAAAACGGAATCACACTATGCCTCAAAACAAAACATCATATGTTGTCAGGGGGCAGCAAGACTCTGCCAAATGGGGCAGTAGCGGGGGCTTCTGTGGACAAGCATTGAGAATGAGACATTCCTCTGACAGGGTCTGAACCCTTCGATGCAGCAGCAGAGCCTCTTGTTGTGGTTGGCCGTCGAGAATGAGGCATTCCTCTGCCAGGGTCTGAACCCTGCTTAGAAAATCATGCTGATGATTTGTTTACAAGACTATCAGCTATCCCAAGCCCTGCACGATGCAGCCAATGACTGCCCTGGCTTTGGGGAGTCCAGGATGTGATGTAGTGTAGCGCAATGTAGTTTAGTGCAGGTGAGGCCTCTAGCTTTCCAGTTAGGGGACCTTCCCTTAATGCACGCGGCCTTTGGCCTGCGTATATTTTTTCTTTTCTTCTTTTTTACAGGTGTAAACAAGGAACCTGTGCGTGCTTTGCAAGGACAGGCACTCTGTTCTTGACTGCCCCACACGGCGCCAGTGCCTGACCACTGTTGTATGATGATGAGGCAAGATGTGACCCTCTCGCATGATTAGGGTCGGCCATCCCCCCCCCCCCCCCCACACACACACATGTACATATATACATATACAGCACATATTTCATACTAGGGTCGGCCATTTCCATATATTTACGCCACACATTTCCCCTCGATATATACCGTAGCATCACTGATGCCTTATGACGCTGATATGCGAGAAGGTAGCAAAATACTTTCATTCATTAATTTGCGAGCATTCAGGGTTCGCGAGGACCGCCAAAACAATCTCAGAGTTTGCAGACTACTGCTTGTTTTCACGTCTCAAGCACAGGCTCTCGGTCTCTACTCATCCCCTTCATACACCTCTCCAACTCTGGTAATAGAGCTCTTAGGAAATGGTGGTGCTTGGAAGTGCAGTACCTGGGCCACCTGGCCATGCAGCCTGACATCTGGCCATGCAGCCTTACATCTGGCCATGCAGCCTTACATCTGGCCATGCAGCCTTACATCTGGCCATGCAGCCTTACATCTGGCCATGCAGCCTTACATCTGGCCATGCAGCCTGACATGTGGCCATGCAGCCTGACATGTGGCCATGCAGCCTGACATCCAGCCCTAGCGAAAATCCTGCTGGACAGGTCCCACTCTACCACCTCTTTGCTGTTGCTGCCTGCTGTGAGTCATGCCATGCAGGCGATCTGCCCGCCTCCCCCCTGGAAGCCCATCATTTGATGGGTGCAGCAACCCATGTCACTTCAGCCAGGCTGCATGGGCGTCAGCCTGTTTCGTGTCACGCTTCTTCTACATTCAGCGTGGTGTACATGTCAGGAAGGGTTCTCTGCCCCTCAGCAGCAAGGGTCTGCACTTTGGGGCCCGAGGGATTGTTTGTTTGGTACACAGCTGGACCTTTTTTGAGGCCTTGGAAAAAGCAGTTTTCAAAGGCGCCTCATATTGGGAACGGCCCCAATAATTATTTCATTAGTTTGCAAAACCCCAGTGTCGCTACTGATATATATAGGGAAAATATGAAATATATGACGTCATATATTTCATATCATCCCTGCAAGCAAGTGGATACACACGGCATATATGTACGGAACCCTAAGCATGATGCGTCAGAATCATGCACTGTGACTGCCTCTTGCCCCATGCCCCATGCCTCATGCCCCGTCACATGACGTGACTGTTGACTGACCTTGTGGAGGGCCATGACTGTTGACTGACCTTGCGTCACAAAGTTGCGTTGTGCCTCTGTGAACCTTGCAATATGGCCTTGTGTATCACTTAGTGATATGAGTTGACTGACCTTGTGAGGGGGCGTCTTGATGCAGTTCACAAACGTGTTGATGACCTCCAACCGGTCAAATTTCTCAGTGTTCCGGTGCTCGTAGTCCACAGCAAACTCTATGGGCTTCTCATTCGGTCCTGTGCACCATGGAACGGCAGCCGTGTTGTTCCCTGGTATTGTTCAGCCATGCTATTGTCAGCACAAGCTGCTGCACATGCAGGCGCACGTGCGCGCGAACGCGCACACACACATGCATACACAAACACGCACACTTAAACACATGCATGCACCCAGCCTTAGAATCGAGGCCAACCTGAGCATCCCCAACTTGGTTATAAAGGCTGAGCACCCCTGGCATGGTTACAAAGCCTTAGAAGCGTGGCCAGGCTGAGCACCCTTGACAGGGTCATAACGACTTGGCTTCCCATACAGTTCCCTATCTAAAAATTCCCATGAAACATCTTAGTTTTAATAAGAGCTGCTATTCTCAGCCTAAGGCACTGCCCAGTGGCAACCAGGATCGTCCTGTGTCGCAACTGTCATCCAAAGGTGTCCCTGCCACAGAAACAATTGGTTCTGTTTCAATGAGCCTGCCTGCAGGCAAAAGTGTCCCTACCACAAAAAAAAGCACTAAAGCCTAACACAGAACCATGTCCCTGCCACGACAAAAGGCACAAACTCGCCTGGTTGCATAAGTGTCCTGCACACATGCAGTAAAAGTGTTTGCCACACATAGTCACGCACATGTGTACAACACTCAATCTGGGAAATGGGGCCGCATCACACGTGGAGCCGGCCTTTTCTTTCTCAGCCACAAGTTGTTCATGTATTGAGCCAGCTTTTCTTCGCGGTGTGACATACCGTCTGGGAAGTGTGGCCGCAGCACACGCGGAGCCAGCTTCTTCATCTCTTCCACCGAAGCATAGCACGAGTGCGTGATCGGCAGGAGCCGGCTGGCGTGTCGCATCCGCAGCACCTTGGACGTGCTTGCCTCCTCACAAATGGAGACCACCACATCTTCAGGCGTTGGCAGCACTGCACATATGCATGCGTGCATGCGTGTGTGTGCTTGCACACGTGTGTATGTGTTTGTTTGTGTGTGCGTTGCGCACACATGCATTTGTGCATGTGAGAGTTGAGGAAAGCGAGATTGAAAGAAAGAGTCGTTTGAGGACAGAGGGCACCCTGCACGATCTCCCTCAGACCTGGGCGCGCAGGAGCATTGGACACATGGAGATGTGACATCAGTGATCAGTTACACACCACATGAGTTACAATGCACTGGAATGAATTTGGGCGCATCCAGAAGTAACTTTTGGCTTTCCAATCCATTGACCCATCCCTGAGCCTTTGCTCCTCGCCATTTTCCTGCCAGAATTGGGCAATTTATGGACCCCGCCCCCAGCCCCCGGACCCCCCCAAATATGCTCCTGATGGAGTGTCCGACCATTGCTGCTGGTCAGCCAAGCTGGGGGCCGCTTCCTGAGGACCCCATTTTGACAGGGATCTGCCTACTTTCTAGCACCCTGGTAGCCCCCGGCGCAAACTGAGTATGCAGAGTTGCTCAGATGTGTCCAACTAAAGGTCCTGCACACTGCTCCAGAGCCCACAAAGTAGCAGGTGCTCAAAAAGCCTACACAGTTGTTTGGAGAACGACTCATTAAGTGCAACAATAATGCACCTGCGGCACATGCATATGCGCGCACGCAATCAACACACACATACACACATACACATGCGCACACACACATACAAACACGCACGCACACACACATACACACACACGCGCACACACACACACACACATACACATACACACATGCGCACACACGGGCACACACACATACACACACGCGCACATATACACACGCGCACACATACACACATACACAAACGCGCACACACACACGCACACACGCACATACACACATACACAAACGCGCACACACGCGCACAGACACACCCTCCTACCTGAGCCTTTGGGGAAACAAACATACACACATCCTTTCACGGATGTTGGGTGCAGCAGGAACCGCTGCTTACTGGAATCCTTCAGGTCTGCTACCTCCTCAGCTATCAATGCGCTGATGTCTTTGCTGCCTGCAATGTGTGGGCATGCACAAACACATCAATGGGCTGGTGTCCTTGTTACTGCATGGCTTCAGCACAATTGCACTCAAATCAATGCGCTCATGTCCTTGTTGCCTGCATTGCAGTAGCATGCGCAAACACATCTTACACACATCAAGCGCTGGTGTCCTTGCTGCCTACGTGGCGTGAGCACACACAAACACATTCTACACACTTCAATGCGCCGATGTCCCTCCTGCCTGCAGTGTGTGAGCGCGATGTTACATAAATCAATGCACTGATGTCCTTGCTGCCTGCAGTGTGTGCGCATGCACAAACAAATCCTACACATATCAATGCGCTGTCTTACTTGCTGCCTGAATTGTGTGAGCGTGAGATGGGTGAAGCTTACAAATGCATCCCCGACAAGCAGTGCAATGATGTCTGAATGGCCTGGAGTGCATAAGGTCTCATTGGCCAACGTGTCATGTTTTCTGAAACCACTATGCTGTCCTTTTTCCATTCTATTGCATATTGCAATTCTGCGAACATTTTCATACCGGCGCATAGGCGCATGCGAGCCTCTTCACGTAGATTCCATCATACCTGCAGCTTCTATTTCAAAAACCGGCCTCTCATCTATTGTTCCCCGGAAGCAGCATGTCACATGGAAGTTGCGCACACATACACACATGCATTCACTGCACACACGTACATACACACACACGCACGCGCGCACTTGCGCACGCGCACACGCATGCGCACACGCACGCGCACACACACACAGAGGGTCCGCCATGCATGCCTTCAGGATAGAGCTGGAATGCATGCAGCCCAGCCCCTCTGTCTATGCCCCTCCCCAGAGCATGCTCGAGCGCTTGTATTTAGGATTGCCAATTTTGTAAACCACATATGGATACATGCTGTATGTTCCCACTGTTTTGCAGGGTAGGTGTGAAATGTGTACGGCATATTTTAATGGAATTGGCCGCTTTCATTTGTGGGACCTGGCCCTTGAAGAAACCATCAGTCACGACATCTATCTTCACACAAATTACCCCACCAGAGGCTCCCTGAGCAGCTGTTGAGGCCTCATGCTCCTCCTCCTCCTCCTCCTCTTTCTTCTCCAAGGTGTCTGTATTTGCGTAAGAAGCGGATGCAGCTGCCTCTGCTGCAGCGGCAGCCTCTGCTGCAGCCACGGCCCCGGGAGGCAATGCCTGGGCCAGCTTGTCATAGTGCTGCGTGTGTGTATATATGTGTGTGTAACTGGACACTGCGCATGTGCGTTTGTGTGCTATATGGTTTGAGTGAGGCGTGCACATGTGCAAATTGCACAGGTTTTAAAGCATTTGTGATCCAAACATTTCAAACAAGCGAGTGTTTGTTGGTCTCCACTTGAGGTACCGTGTTGATGCCAAAATTTGACATTCATCCACTTGTCACTCATCTTTTATGCAAAAGGGGATATGGTGATCATGTGCATTTGTCTCTTGTGCAATTGTGCAATTCTTTATCAGCCTATTTGAGGAGGTGCACATCAAAAGCAGTCTCCCACTCAGAGCCTTAGTCAGGATCTGTTATCACAAGCACGTCCTCATGCTCCATTTGCACAGGTCTGTCTGAACCAGCCAACGCATTGTGTCATCACAATGGATGCTTTCCTGCACGCATTTGATGCAACTTGTGGTTCATGCAGGCAATACTCACTTCCTCAACCAAAGCTAAGACCTCATCAGCAGTGCGGTCCTCCCAGCCACCATCACAGGTTGCAAAGACACCCGGAATGTTTGGTATGGCAGGCCCGTTGCCTCTTTGCTGCGTGTGTGCGCAACATCACAACTATTTGATGGTGAGCTTTTTCAATCGCCAGGTGTAATAGAATGGATGAGCTGTGCATCCCATGATAAGCTTGATTTGATTGAGCTTGATGGAGTGACTGATGATTGATTGGAGCAAGGCACGGGGTGGCCTCGCCATGCAAGCAGGAGGTGAGCAAAGCTTACAGGCATGTAGCGTCCTCTTTTGTTGCCTCCCTGTTGACCTCTGCCTCCACCTTCAAAGTTCCTTTTCTGCCCCCTGCCACCACCCCTGCCCCTGCCCCTGCTGCCTCTGTCTCCTCCCATTTTCCCCAACGATGTGAAAAATCAACCTACGTGAATTGACAATTATAATTTTAGTAAATTTGTGAACAACTTTGCAAGGTCTCGTGAAGTCGCGCCTCCAGCCAGATTTGTGAGCTGGGAATTCATGGGAGGCAAGAAGGCAGAGAGTGGGAAGGAGAGGGAGGCCAAGAAGCAGCAGGAGGCTGCAGCAAAGGCTGCAAAGGAAAAAGGTGATGGATGGTAGGGTGAACTTCGCAGAGCGTGTGTGTGAAGGATCTAGGATGGAGGCAGGGCCATGCGTGCTACACATCCTCTCCCCCCCCTTTCCTTAAGAAATAGTTTCAAGTGTGTGTTTTCACACGACACACACGCGTACACACACGCACACACACACACACACACACACACACACACACACACACACACACACACACACACACACACACACACACACACACGAAACACACACGAAACACACAAGCACGCACACACGCACACACACACGCACACACACGCATGCACACACGCATACGTACACACACACTCAGACACACAGACATGCTAGTCTGCACGGACGCACGTAGGCATGCACACTCGCAAGCACATGCATGCATGCTTGCAGGAGCTCTATGCACACTTGAGTCCAAAAGGTACACATGCATGAGCAGTGGCAACTGGGGACATGTGCAGGCAGTCCCCATGCGCCTCCATTGATGTTTAGCCAAGAACATGCCTAGATGTGCATGCATGCTCCCTCAGCCTGCCACATTCCTATAGATAGAAGCAAATACTTGCCACCTTTCTCTTTTCAAAGCTGCATTCCTGCTGGCGTGTGGGGTGTGAGCACAGAGGACAAGTGCATATCCCTGATCCTCTTTATTATGATTGAACGAGAACAACGAACGCATGAACCAAAAAGGCGTTCCTCCCTCGTGTGGTCTCAGCCACAGCCCAATTGAAGGGCTGGTTTTATGGTCACGTGCTGCACTTTTGCATTGTGCTTTCGCTTGCACAGGGGCCCATGCGCCAGATCTGTGCAACTTGAGATTACACCAACATGAATGCACGGATACGCAGCATTGAGGCTTCAAGCTTGGAGCAGACTCAGTACCATGGGGCCAAATGCAAGTATCTGAGTGCCCCTACTTTGCCATAGTTGCACCCCATCTGGTACAGATCCACTCCTTGCCTTCATTTCACAAAGAGAGCACATTGATGTGTCCACCCTTTCATCTGCTGCGTAGAGGACAAGGAATGGAAGGCTGCAGGGGACGGTGCCATGTCTAAAGGTGGGTGAGAGAAATGTCGAGGGAGGTAGCTTAGCGATGCAATTTGTGAGACTGGAAAGGAAATGGTGTATTTGAGGACAGTTGATTAATCCCATCACAGATCTAATACCAGTTGGATTTTACTTAGCAATAGAGGATTGTAGATCCCTCTGTTATATCCATAGTAGTACAGTATTTGTAGGAGGACTGTGAATCACCTTGCAGACCCCCTGCGTGTGTGTGTATCACCTTAACTGGAGCAAGAAATGACGGTTGCAAATGCCAGCGTCACATGTTTTCCATGCCACCTTGTGATGCTTCCCCGTGACTGGTCTCGCCACAAGGGAACAAGAAAAAGCAGGGGCAGTCAAAAATCTATTTTTACCTTCTCATGCTTCCCCTTGTGTTGCGCCTAGGCTAGGGTTGAGGGCCCTTGGGTCGGACCCAGGCTAGCTTGCTAGTTAGGAAACCTTTCCATCATGCACACGGTCTTCAGGAAAGCTCTCCTTTTGATGCACTTCGGTCGGCGCAGTCTTTTCTTTCTAACCATTTCATGCTCTCCCTCGTGCTGCAATCAAAACGTTTTAGGTCAAGCCAAGAGAGCAGAGGAGGAGCAGAAGCGGCAAGAAGCAGCTGCACGGAGGGCAGAGTTGAAGAGGCAGGAAGAGGAGGAACGTGAGGCGATGGCCAAGCCAGCTAAAGCCAAGATGGCACCTGCAGGCACACAAAAGGTGTGTATGTGTGTACGCGTGCGTTCATCCCCGTGTGTGTGTGTACGTGTGTGTGTGCGTGTGTGTGTGTGTGTGTGTGTGTGTGTGTGCGTGTGAGTGTGTACGCGTGCGTGCGTGCGTCCGTGTATGTGTGTGTACATGTGTACGTGTGTGTGTGCGTGTGTGTGTGTGTGCACGTGTGTGCATGCATTCGTGTGTGTGTATGTGTGTGTACGCATCACACATTAAGTGGCCGAAAAAGGTGTGTTTCAAAAGAGGTCTGATTCCCCAAGGTCTTAAGCAGAATGGCGTGCATAGATATAAAAGATGGCTGGTGCTGCTGAAAGGGGGTGGTTTTTCCTGGAACTAAAAGTAGGGAAGCTTTTTCAAATGTCTCGGAGCACAAAAAACCTGAAATGAGTCTCACTTGCATGCTGAAAGGATGCTGTCACCTATCCTTGTGCTTGCTTTGCGTTTTTTCGACTTTGACTTTGGATCTGAGCATGCCATGCAGTGCTTGCAGCTAGTCCCAAAGCAGGAACGTCTGCAGGGCCATAGACTTGTTGGGCACAATTGCGCACTGCAGCAAAGTGGCAGTGTCACTGTCATGCACGTGTGGTCATCACATGCTCAGGAGTCCATCTTATGTGCACAAGTCAAACGCATTCATGCTACTGCTTGCTGCTGCAAGTTGTCTAGCGCCGCGAGTTTGCTGATTGTCATTCATCAACTGAGCACTCATCTCCCCTGACTGCTGATGTGTGGGTGATGAGCACCATTCTCGTCCACCTGCAAGCTTTATTTGGCCGACGGGTAGTTTTATTGCTTGCTTGGGTAACATATACCTTGTCTCCTTGGCGCTGATGCCTATGTGGGTCGAGTACCCCTCGCCTACCTACGACCTCATTTGGCTGACAGTAAGCAAGTGTTTTGTTGCTTGGTTAAAATACACCTCATCTCCTTGGTGCCGATGCCTGCAGGTCACCAAGCACCGATTTGAAACGCAGAAGGAGTTGATGCCAAGCGCTGCTTGGATAACGTGGCAAACATGCACCTTGTCTCCTTGGTGCTAATGCCTGCAGGTCACCAAGCACCAATTGGAAACGCAGAAGGAGTTTGATGCCAGGCGCAGAGAAGAGGAGTTCAATGAGCGCATGATGGCAGCAAGGCGGGAGGTGAGCGTGAGATACAATGAGGTTCAATGAGCGCATGATAAAAGCGAGGCGTGAGGTGAGCGTGTTGATGTTCAGCTACAAAGCTTGGAAGTAGAGGCACCTTGCTCAGAGCCTTCTCTTTCTCTCACACACATGCACGCACGCATGTGCATTGTGAATGTTGTGTGCGATGATTGTCAGTCCATGTGTCCACATGAGCATGTGCTCTTTTGAGATGACTGCATGGACGTGCAAACAGTTGTGCGCAGCGGCTTGCAGGTGGATGATTTACAGGTGTATTGTTTGGCAGTCACACAGTCGGGCTGATAGGCCAGGTACTGGTGCTTCCCAGCGCACAGGGACGGCATATTGGATGAATGGGCAAAACATGTGTTTGCACCGCGGCATGCAGGTGGATGAGGAGACGTATGCAAAGATGGTGGAGCACATCAACACCAACCGCATCAGAGATGGTGACGTTGATGCCAGGAGTGTGACGGAGGCTCTGGCTGCCCTGGGCATCACAGACAGCGCGGCAGAGGACAAGAACCCTGAGAAGTGAGCTGTTTGATGGTTTGATGGAAAGGAAAGGAATGGGAAGGAAGGGCTGCGTGGCTGGACCTGCCAATGAGGGCAGTTTCAAACATGGTTTGATAGAGGTTGACTCCTCAGGGGTGCAATTTAGGTGTGTGTGTGGTTGCTGAAATTGGCAGCCCTGGGCATCACAGTCAGTGCAGCAGAGAAGAGAGGCTGGGGAAGATGTGTTTTGAGGATTATGCGAGGGCCAAATCCCTGAGGGTTGCAAGATAGAAAGGATGCTGGGGACAGAAAGCTCAGGCAGCACAGGCAGCAAAGCAGAGGACAAATGGCCGTGGCAAAGGGGCCTCTGCGAGCTACCTCTTAGTTTTAATGCAACATGGCATCAACAATAGAGCTGCTGTCAGGAACATCAGGTCTTTTCCGCTCATTGTCTCTGTGTGCTCTGAAGGCACACCTGCAAATCTTGTGATTAATTCTGGGCTTAGAGCGCACCTTGTCGCATTTCGGAATGACTGGGATGTTCCAGGGGTCTTTTTAGGGGAGTTAATTTTGCATTGCGTTGTAAGCGCACGCAGATGAACTTAGTGATCGGCTGTCCTGGTGCCTGCAATGTATGAACGCGCGCGCGCGCGCACACACACACACACACACACACACACGTTTGTGCACCCTGCTACCTCAACTGTGCTTTTTTGGCCCGTGATTCCCACCTGTGCAAGCTTTTCTTAACTGCAGGTTGTGATTACCATGTGTGCTTTCTGCTCCCTAACATATATTGTGATTGCCATCTATGTGTCCTGATCCCTCACCCATCCCCTGAGTTGCTCCTGTGCGTGCTGCTCATCTTTTGTTCACAGGCGTTTGAAGGCATCTTGGAAGGGCTTTGAAGAGCGGCAGCTGCCCATCCTGAAACAGGAGAAGCCTGGCTTGAAGATGTCACAATATAAGGACCTCTTATGGAAGGTGAGTAGTTATGTCACAATACAAGGACCTCTTATGGAAGGTGAGTAGTGCAATGGTGCATTCTATGTCTGACTTGCACAGGCTTATTGGCGAGGCAGCATACAAGCCCTGGTTTGGCTCGGGGCATCTGATGAGCCAGCATACAAGGCCTCCAAGATTGAGACGCAAAGGACGCTTTGTGTTTCAACAAAAATCTCAAATATCAATATCTGTACTGGCAAAAGGCTACTGAAGGCCTCCAGGTACAAGTGAGCAAATGAGCCAAAAGACAATCGAGTACGCCTGCAGCGTCCATGGACGCTGTTGTTGATGACATTGAAACAACTGTGAGGCTTCTCAATTTTTTTGACAGGAACAGTTTATGGAAAAAGTTGATGCTTAGTAGCCTCAAGAGCAGGGCTAAAAATAAGAGCACCTACTTGCGCATATCCGTGCAGGTATTTATTCCATGAGATACCTTGTGTTGGGGCGTGTGACTTTGCAGGCACGCATGGCTTTTTTTAATCGTCTTTTGCTAGGTGGATCGTCTTCTAATCCAGTTGCATGCCTTTTTCGCATCAGCTTTGTTTGCCTTGAAGGCAGATCCTTGCTCCTCAGCACCGGCATCGCTCTTTGTTGCCTGTTCGCATCAAACCTCTTGCATTTCCTTGCAGAGCAATGCAAAATGCTTTCCTGACGATCCCTCAATTGGCTCTGGTATCATATGTTTCAAAACCAACTTCTCGTGGGCTTTTTTTTGTTGAGGTACACAGCGCCTCCCAAACATTCAGGTCACATACACTGACGTGTCCACTCTTTCATGCAGATGTGGCAGAAGAGCCCTGAGAACCCTGTGAATGCCGCCGCAGCTGCTGCTGCTGCTGAGAAGAAGGCGCAAGCCTGAGACTGCTTGTTGCCACGGCTTCCTTTTAGTTGACGCAAGGCCTCTTGGGGTTGCTTAAGCGGTTGATTACCATGGAGGTATTTGGTTTCTTTCTTAGATAGGGTTGAGGTAGGGCTAGGATTTCCGGCTCTGGACAAGGTCCTCTTTTCCCTTAATGCGTGTATTGAGGGCCGCATTGCGACCCCACCGTCACAGGTCTGGCTCAAACCTGCGGATTAGTGTTCCATGGAACAAGGTGCTCACCAGTTGGTTCAATCAACAGCTTCATCTCATTCCCTCTTGACCCTTCTGACCACCTTTTGTCCATCATAATTTCCACCAAATGGTGGCATGAGTCTACAGCACATTGTCTGGCAGATTGAACATCCAATGGATGGTGACACCAAACTGCATGACTCATGTTGTTTTTATTAGAAAGTTAGGCGTTCACAAAGCTGAACTGATTGGTCTACACAAGGACATGGGCACCTGCACCCTAAGGCCTCCCGTTTGAGTTTTTAAAGCTGCTGCTCGCAAAGCTTACCTTGGCAGTAGATGTGGATATTTTGTCAAGCAAACCTTCCAACGACATTTTGTCGAACGCCAGATGTCATAATTTCAAAAGGAAAAATGATAACTAGCCATCTACATCAACCGAGGAAGAGCGGCCGTATCTATCTTGCTCTTTAAAAGGAGATCAGATTTCATACAGAGATATGGTGAGGCCTCAGAGGGGTTGAAGAGAGGTTGCAGGGAAAAGAAAGCCTCCAGTTAGAACAGTTGACTGCTAGCCTGCTCTTAAAAAAGCAATAACTCATGTAGAAAAGGAAAAAGCTTGTTATTGCTGTGATATAAGAAAGAAGAGAAATGATGAGACACTACATGGTGAATGCCAGGTACGTAGGGAGCCATGCTATTGGAAGAGTGAAATAAAGAGAGGAGAGGACCAGAAAATAAGGAAGCATACTTAAGCCGTAGAGAACAAACATGGGAATGATTGCGTTTGAAAAGAACGTGTTGTTCATCCTGCACATCATCTTGGCCATCACATAGATCACTGAGTGGCACAAGCAGGGGAAAACAGTGTCATCCCATGCGGCCTGCTCGACTTTCAAGGCATGGACATGAAGGCGAAATCGAGCCACACTGCGGGCAACGTGTTTAGGTAAATCCAATTATAAAGTTAGGTAAGCTTACTATCACTATATCCGCCTGGAAGGGCAGTTGTGCGGAAAACACATAAAACTGTAACCAGACCTGGCCCCAAAAATGCTCAACTCGCAAAACTTGGATTGGAAAGACTATAATAGATAACAAAAAGAGATAACATATCATTTTGTTACTAACAATAGTATGGGAGTTTTCCTTATTGCGCACAGCCAGCTCTGGCACACACTTGGTAAATAATAGAGAACTTTGAAAGGTCTACGCCATTCAAAGGATGCGCGCAATGAGGAAAGGTCCCCTAGCTAGAAGTCTAGCAAGGGTCTCAGCAAGGGGCCTCAAACCTGAACTAGACACAGCTAGCCTAGGAAAAAGCCAGAAACAGAGTTAATGAGGATCTGGAGATTCGTCAGCCATGCTCCTGGTCACCCGGACTCTTCTTCTTCCGCTCTCCACCACCATACGCCCAGCCCCCCCCCCCCCACCCGAAGGGAGGCACGTTTTGCTTCAGCTAAGCTGCCCTTGCAGGCAGGTACAGCTATGTAGCCCTTCCCTTTCCAATCCCCCCGAAGTCCCTTAAAAATACATAGCATGTCTGGTGTTTGGAATACCGGTAGTTGTTCTTTCTTTGCTGACTAAAGCATATGCTCTCCCTGCTAGCATGTATGCATGTCAGATTTGGGGCACTAGATTTATGAAAGAAGGAGCTGAAATGGACTGTCCTTTGCAAACTGTGCGCCTGTGCTTACTGAAGCGTATCCTGGGGGTAAAGCGCACCACTCCTAATTGGTCTGTACTGCGTGAATGTGGACATGAACCTTTACAGTTTTATTGGTTTCGCGCAGCAGTTAGTTTTTACATTGCTTTACTGCGCAGAAACAGCACTACACTCAGTAAGGTACTGCAAGCAGATGTTGAAACGAGCAGTCTTTCCCGAAAATGCTGGACCTCAGAATTTCTGGCTGCATGTACAGGCTTGGACAGGTGCAGCGTGTTCACTCATTATGTTCGGTCTGGGCAGCCTATAGTCATGAGGGAATTTGTTGTCGATCTGAGAAAAAGGCCGCGAGGTGTATGGAATGTTGATGCCTTGGCAGAACATGGTGAACACATGAACAAATTAGCCAAGTATCATCACTGGATGGCACTTCCTATGAGACCCTTGTCTGTTCATGGCGCGCCCTTTTCTGTCCTTAGGTATTTGCATCTTGATGTAGGCAAGCGTACACTGAGAAAAATAGCACGCTTTTGTTTACATGCTCACACTTAAAGAGTTGAGACATCACTTTGGCAGGAGCACACATCTGCTTGTGACAGGTGTGACCAAGGAGGACTCCAAGATGAAAAGCATGCTGTATTCCTTTGTTCTTGTGCTTCTGTGTGTTCTGTTTGAAGAACTTATGCACAGCGTTTTCTGCCTTCCCCTCTCACAGAATTTTACTGGACGAATCAGGCGCTTCAAGAAGTTTCTTCTATTCTCAAGCTAGCTCTGAGGACGTTATTCATTTCTTGCAGAAGCAAACTAATGAGACTTACCGTTTTATTTCCAATCTCATGGATATTTTTTGTGCAGTTGGAACAGTTGAGCAGACCGAGCAGCCAAACTACCTGGCTGAAGGTCAAACCCCATTGTAAGCAATTGTTCTTTATAAATGGCATGGCAGCTCAAAGACATAAACCTGGTGCCCTGGGGCCGCGTGCTGCTACTAGAAAACCACCAGACCCGCATAAGCTTCCCTCTCACCTTCTGTTGAGGGAGACTCACAACCTTTTGAGCCAACCTGTCTCTTTTTTCTTAATCGATGTAGCCAAACGACCTGGTTGAAGGTCGCCCCTCCTTTGTAATTGATGTAGGGAGTGTTCCCACTGCCAATGTGTTATTTCCTTTTTCTTTTCTTTCCCAGCTTTGGCTTGTGTTTTCTGTCTCCCTGTTGCGCTGACTGTTGAGTCTTCCCTTAATGCACGGTGGCTGTTGCTCAGCATATACTTCTACTTTTTTAGTCAAAACACCCTTAGGCCAACATGTCAGGCAAACGCCATTTCATGGTGATGCTGACAAGGGCCGGTGATCAATGTGGGGTGGCACAAGTGAATAGGCGCACTTGCCAAAAGTCAGCTCAGCCAAGCTATGTGTGAAAATGAGGAGTTAATGCCCCGCTGCAAACTGAGGATGCTAAGTGGTTGAGGGTGCCTAAACTGGTGCTTCTGCATCAAAAAAGTGAGGGTGGGGCTCTAGGACTGAGCCATGGGCATTTTAGGTCATTTTTGACCATTTCCAGGAAAATGGGTGCCAAAACACCTGCTCTGGCCCAAATTCTGCCCATATTTTGGCTCTCAGGTAGGTTTTAGGTCAAGCCTGATCCTTCGGAGTGAAAAAAAGGGGGGGGCAAATTTTGGTCCGGAGCACTTAGAGCATGGTCACCTGTGCGCACCTGCTAGGCAAAAGTGGTGTGAACAGGGAAACCAGGCAAGCACTGTCTTTGGCCACAACCTGAGTATGAGGACTTGTTCAGCATGCTTTCTAGGTATGCCTGCCGAGTTTGGGGGCCCAGGTGAGCAGGGAGTGGCTCCTGGCGAGCAGTGACAGCTGGGCGTTTGACCGAAAGATGAGGCTCTGGTTAGCCCGCCGGAGCGTGCGCTCACTTGATAGACGCATGTTTTTGCACTTGAAGATGAAACTTGAAAACTCAGACTTACGTGTGAGGGCCTCCAGGCCGATCGTTTTCAAAATTGTTTTTAAATATTTTATCTGTCCCAGCAAAAGTGTCGCGACTCCAGATGGTGCAGTGGTTGGTCTGGAGTTTTTACTCGCCATTTTCCCTGCCAAAATCGAGGTCCGGGGAGCGATTTTCTGGACCCCCGCCCCAGCCCCCCGGACCCCCCAGGATGTGCTCCTGATAAAGTGCCCAGCCATCGCTGCTGGTCAGGTAAGCCGGGGGGGAGCTTCCTGGAAACCCCATTTTGGCAGGGGTTTTGCTTGATTTCTGGCCCCACACCCTGGGCACCCTCCGGCACAAACTGAGTATGCAGAGTTGCTAAGATAGGTCTAGACAAAGGTCCTGCATACTCAGAATCATCTGGTTGCAGTGGGGCATTAACTCAAACCTACTTGGCTGATCTGACCAAAAGCAAGAAGAATTAGGACAAATTTTGACAATGAATGAAATGAGGAGGTGAAGACAAAATAGAAAAGGAAGTATTTGTGGAGTGCAAAGCCCAAAAATGAAAAGAAAATGCAATTGTAATTGATTGTCAACCCTGCTAAGCTGACCTCTGGTTTCCATGCAAGCTTCTCATGAATCCCAATCTTGATAATATGACATTCCAGCCAAAAAATGAAAGCCTTGGGTGTGCAACACCAGCATTGCCACGCATGACCTCACTTATCACTAACAAGGATTTATCACACGTACACACACATTCTTGTGCACCTCGGGGTCTCTTGGAAATTGTCTGACTTTCTCTCCCTTTCCCTCTCTCTCTCTCCCTCCCTCTCCCTCTCCCTCTCCCTCTCCCTCACACACACACACACACACACACACACACACACACTCGCACATTCCTTCTCCTCATTGCAACTGCAGCAAGCCTCATTTGCAGGCCCTTGCCAGCTGTGCGCGTATCTCCTCCACCCTCTTTAAATCAGCCTCATGCTGAGCCTCCAGCATCTCCAGCTCAGACATGGGGGGTCGGTCCGGAGCAGCTGCACTGCCCTCCTCTTGGCCTTGTCTGGGCTGAGCTGCAGCAGCAGCTTGCTGCTGCTGCTGTGGCTGCTGCTGCTGCTGGGGCCTGCCTTTGCCAATCTTCGAGCCTGCAGGTTGACCCTTGCGGGGCGCGCCCTTGTGCTGCTGAGGCGGAACATGGGGGTGTGCTTTGGCGGGGTCTGGTTTGGGCACGTTTTTGGCAAACTGCAAGCATGAGGGATGAGCGATAGAACAGAGCAGAGCTGTGCACAGGAGACAGGTTGGAGCTGTAGGGAGGGACCATGCACCTGTGTTTGGTGAGCTCAGATTTGGGCACCTGTTTCGCAAATTGAAGCAGAGACAAAAGTGCTAAGAGCTGGGAGCAGGCTTATGTGTCAAGGGGAGCAGGACACCCCATGCTCACCCCCACTCCCTAGTGGCAGTTCTGATCCACCTCTTTTCCAATCATGCTTCATCCGTGCTTCATTGCATTTTTGAATGTCTCCACTGCCAAACTTTGAAAGGAGCAATACCATGGCGATCCAAGCAGTTCTGATTCCTGTTAACAGAGCATTCAAGTTTGCAAGGGCCATATCACTATAGGTGACTATGGTTGTGAGCACTCACCTGCAGCGCTCGTTCTCTGGCTGTCGGCTCTTTTGGGATCTCCTTTTTGGGCTTCACTGCTGCAACGGCTGCAGCCTTGAGGTTGTCTTCTCGCACCTGCAGCCAGCACATAGGTTTCGCAGCGCGCATAGTCAGTTCATGTACAGAGAGGATACTGGCCATGCCTCACCCAATAGTTGCATGGCAGCTGCTGCACCCAGAGCTGCACCTGCAAAAGCCGTGGTCTCATTCATTGAGGATGCTGGCAATGCCTCTCATTGCAGGCACAATGCGGCTGCAGCATCCAGAGCTTCACGTGCAGAAGCTGCGATCTCAGCACAGCTGCTGCGCCCAGGTTACAGGTTACAGGAATAAAGGGCCTTGAAACTGCTAGCCTGTTTATAAAAAGGAGCTGCACCCAGAGTTGACCTCAGAGGCAATTATCTCGTACCTTCTTCAAGAGTGCTGGTAGTGTGAGCCTTAGTGGATGCTGGCACCTCTACTGCAGCAGAAAAAAGACAGCTACAAGCAGCTGCGCTGCTATGGCCTCATCTCTACTCACGCTGCCCGGACTCTACCTTATATCCAACCCTGCACACTACCTTTTCCCCATTCATCCACACTACCTGCTATCCATCCCTGCACACTACCTTTTATCCATTTATGCACACTACCTCCTACCCATCCATGCACACATCGGGCCACCTCACAGCCACCCGCCAACCATCTCAAAAAACACCCCTGAAATTGTTCTGAGGCCCTTCCTAATTCAAAAATGCTAGAGAAGCCTCTCCAGCTCCAACAAAAGAACGCCGCATCCCACCTGTGCAGCCACCTACATGCCCCAAACGACCTACATGCTCATACATGCTGCATGTATGGAGCGGCTCCAAATTACAAGAGCCTACAGGCTCAAGACAACCTAACTGCTCCAAACAACCTACATGCTCCTACATGCTCTGAACAACGCTACATCCCGCCTACATGCTCCAACAAATCCACATTCAAATGACGCTCCACCTACATGCTCCAAAAATCTACATGCCCCAACTCTCAACAACGCCACATCACGCTTATGAAACCACGGCCTGCACCCACCCCCCGCAGCAACCACGGTAACAGCGTTCCCTCTCACTGCACTGCACTTGTACTGAACAGCATGCCTGCGTCCACGGCCTATACCTGCTCCTGGTTTCCCAGTTTGGCCTGCTGTATGCTTGAAAGAGCCCCTTACATCTGAACGGTTCTTTCTGCCACCTGCGCAGCTATGGCCTTCCCCTCATCATCCTTTTTCCTGGGTAAGGCACTTTATCACCTGCGCGGCCATGGCCTTCACCCGCTCTTGGTTCTCCCGTTTGGCCTGCAGTTCCTCCGTGGCTAGGTCGGGGCCCAACCTCCCCAGCTCCCAGTACCCTGCTTTCTTCACATTGTAGTCCTTGTCCTCAAAGTCCTGCAGCCATTGAACACCGCATCATGTGAAAGCTGCACTCATTTGCACCTGTTTGCTGTCCTCCACATTAGATTGATAAGCGTTACCACATCAGCATGATTCACATAACAATGTTTTGTGCTGACACTACTCTCCTCCCTCCTCCCGGCCATCACATTCCTTTTTGCTGCAGCAAAAGCTGCCTCCGCAAGCAAGCCCAGCTAGGTCATCCTTTCATTCCCTCTCCTCGCCCTCACCTTCTGACCGTATGGGCTGTATTCCACGGGCCTGGGTTTGCTGAATGGGATGTCTGAGCTGCCTGCCGAGCGCTCACCATCAGAGCCACACGATGCCTTGCCGCCTGCTGCCAGCGGCCCTTTGTCACCTGCAGTCCACGCACCAAAGGCAAACGATCAACAGTAAGGCACATGGTCCCAGGGTTAGTCCTGCAACGTAACACGCATGCCCATCATCAGAGCCATAGGCTGCCTTGCTGCCTGCTGCCAGCGGCCCTTCGTCCCCTGTGGGCACCAGGGGCAAACGAATGACAATACTGAGAATGGCTTTTCTGCTTGGCACGCTTGCCCACCATCAAAGCCAGCAACCCCTTGTCACCTGCGGGCAGGGCACCAGGGGCAACAAAATGGCAACGATAGGATTGGTCTTGTTGCTTGGCACGCATGCCCACCATCAGAGCAAAAGGATGCCTTGCTGCCTGGCGAGGGCAGCCCTTTGTCATCTGTGAGCACCAGGGGCACACACACTGAGGAGCATGCAGGAACACCCCAAGACTTCATGCATCGAAGTGCAGTGCATTCCTCCCTCAAGCAGCATTCAGGCATATTTGCTTTTGATATTATGCTTTTGACTTAACATTCAGGAAAACAGTGGTAATGCTTGGCACAGGACTCAAGGCACAAGCTGAGGGTTGGCTGCTCTTTTCCTCACTTTTGACTGAGGGCTCAAAGAGCCTTCTCTCTTGTGGGAAGGAGAGTATGACTAAGTAGGCACAGAAGCACCCCGCCCTCATCAACCTTGCCGCGTGAGGGGTTCAAGCACGAATGTCATGAAATTGACGGCGCTGCTGATTAATGCAGGCAAGGAAAATGGGGAACACATTCCTCAGTTCCATGGCTGCTCCACTGTTCCCATACAGGCCTGCCCGGTCATATTCTGGTCTGCCTGGTACACTGGGCTGCCTGCTCATTTGCATGCCTTGCTCTTACACAGACGTGCCCGACAATAACCTGGCCGGTTTCCGGGTATCATGAGGTCCACCTCCCTGCAATCCTGATCCACAAGAGCGCATGTGTGCACATACACATACAACACACACACGTGCGCACCACATGCACACAACACTTGGAACCAAGTATAAAGCATTGTTGGTCAATAAGGTACAGGTGCACTTGCCTAGGGATTTAGGGATGCTATGGGCGCTCCCAGCAGACCCTGGTTGGCCACCCTGCAAGAGCTGCTGCTGCTGCTGCAAAATCTCCTGAGTGTGCCGGGCCTGCACGCGCACAATGTGCATACGTGTGTGGTCAAACGACACACGCACACAATGTGTGTGTGTGCATGCACACAAGATGAATTCCCACAATGTTCTCCTGCTGCAGGACCTCCTATGTCTGCTGCGCCTTCACTCATGCAAGGCACGTGGCCAATACGAGAAGGACGGAATTGAGGAGGTACCATCCCCATTCATCAGTGGTCTGTGCTGCACATTTGCAATATAAGCACATCTGTGACTTCAAATATTCTCTATGTGCTTACACAGGCAGGGTATTGCAGCTGTCAAGAGTGTGTGCATGTGTGCGTGCTTACATGTATGTGTGCGTGTGTGTGCGCGTGCGTGCATGCGTTTGTGTGTGTGCGTGTGTGTGTATGTGTGTGTGTGTTGTGTGTTGTGTATGTGTGTGTGTGTGCGCGCTCTTTTCCTGCCTTGATGGGACGCTTTCATGAGCCAAAAAGGAGATTCTGCATCAAATAAGAAATGATGCTGCATTAATTGATGATGGTGCCTACGTTCACACACCCACCCACTCACACACACCCACACCCACACACACACGCGCGCGCTTACACACCTGCAGCATCTGCTGCATGTATGCGTCAATGGCTGCCTGCCGTTTGCTGGCCATTCCCCCACCCTGCCCCTCCGCTGCCGCTGCTGCTGTCGACGGCCCCTGGCCGCCTACCACCCCTGATCCCACTCCTCCAGGTCCTAAAGGCCCTCTCAGCGGACCACCCCCATTGCCACTCCCGGCTTGCCCTCCACCATACCCTAGTCCAGTACCCCCGTGCTGCCCTGGCCCAGTATGTATGCTGCTGTAACCAGGTATGCTCCCACCCGCTGGGCCTCCTTGCATACCTGCATATAAGCCTCCATACCCTGCCAGCCCCGGGTACCCACCAGCACCTCCTATCCCGGGAGCGTGTGCTCCTGGGCTGTAATTGCCACCAAAAGCAGCAGCAGCACCACCGCCCAACCCCATCCCACCCCCCACCCCACCCAATCCAGGCAAACTGTATTCACTACCATAACTGCCGTAACCATCATTGCTGCTGGCCACCCCAAAGGCCGGGCCATACGAGCCTGCTTGCATGCTGCTGTTGCTGCTGCTAGAGGGGAGGGAGGGCTGGAGGGGCTGAGACGCAGGAGCACGGGCGGGCGACTTGAAGCGCTCATTGCTGTTGCCAGGCGCTGTGTGTGTATGTGTGTGTGTGTGTGTGTGTGTGTGTGTGTGTGTGTGTGTGTGTGTGTGTGCGCAGGTTGGTGGGTTGGTGTGAGTACTAGGTCTGTGTAGGTGCTTGCTTGTTTGCACGTTGATGCAAGTGTACGTCCAATTCCTGGCAGCTGCCTCAGAATTGGAAGAGTTGAAAGCACACGATTGCTCCTCCCTAGCAGAGTGCCATAATACGGCATTCATACAGTGGCACCAGGCACACACATGGTGGCATAGAGGTACACACATATACACAGTGGCACACACGCATAAACAGCGGCACACACACAGACACACACACACAGCGGCACACACATAGAGGCAGTGCATGCCACATACCTGGCCGCTGCCTCAGAGGTGACGGCACATGCTTGCTCCTCTTGAACAGTGCATGATATGTACAGTGGCACACCATTGGTGGCAAGTATTTGGTGGCACACACACACACACACACACACACACACACACACACACACACACAGAGGCAGTGCATGCCACATACCTGGCCGCTGCCTCAAAGGTGACGGCACGTGCTTGCCTCGCCCCCTTGCACCGCCTGCATGAGCAGCTGCCCCTGCTAAACCAGCAGCACTGCCCGCTCCTTGTGATTGCAGCAGCCCACTCGGCAAAGCCTGTTGGCTGCCGTACCCTGCAGGGTTGACACCCACAGCGTGCAAACCGAGCCCGTTCCCCCCAGGCTGCTGCCACAGCTGCTGCTGCTGGTTGTGATGCACGGCCAGCCCTCCGAGCATTGGCACGTTTAGCCCCTGCATGCCTACAGACAGCCCAGGATGGCTGCCTAGGGGGGGGAGCATGTGTGGGGGACCAGGCTGCTGGGGCAGTGGGGAGGGCAGAAAGTGAGGGCCCTGCCTCGCATAGCCATCTAGTTGGGCTGCATATCCGGTGGGAGAGGATGCATCGTAGCCTCCGTCCGCATTCCTGTCATCACCATGTGGGGTCGGTGGCGTCAATGTGTGTAGTGAGGCGTGCGTGTACAGGATTGTGGAAGTGGAACTGTGTTGCATGTCATGTGCGTTTCGTGTGCGCCTCTGTGTGTGTTGTGTGTGTTAAGAGGAATTGACAGGAGAACAATGCACATACATGCAGTAAAAGTAGAGGATAACATGATTTCACCACTGGCAAACTTGCCATTCACTTTCTTCCAGTCATTGGGTGAGCAAGGACGAACCTTGGTGCAGGGCTAAGCTCCTCATGTTGTTGGCCTGATTCATCCCTGCAGAGAACCACATGGTTAAATATCAATGACAGTAAAGCATAATCAATTTATGACCTTTGGAAGAACGTCAAGACTGCCCCAAAATTCACGACAACGTCTCCTGGGCTGAGGGTTGGCCTGAGAGCCCCTTTTATTTCAACTGCCCAAGAAAAATGGCAAAATAAAGTGTTTGAAATCCTCTCTTACTCATATGCAGAGCCGGTGACAAAATCGTGCAGCTGCTGCAGGAGCTCCACTGCAGCATCTCCCTCCGCAGCCATCGCTGCATCAATCTGCTTCTTTTCAATTGGAATGCCTTTTTTCTGTAGGATCACAAGGGGTATCAAGCAAGCGTGTCAACGCAAGCAGGCACTGTGACTCATGGCATGAGTTAACAAAATTGAGAGAGTTGACTTACTCTTGGGATCGGAGCCACGCACATAATATACACCTTCACTGGCATGGGTGACATGTACATCTTCTTCTATTGTATGCAGGGCTTACCTTAAATAGCTTGGTCAGGAGGGTCCAATTGCTCTTTTTCCTTTCCGTGCTGGACACATTCTCAAAAGAATGCATGTGCACATCAGCAGGAAAGTAGCGTGATAGCACCTCAGCAAACAGAAACCCATTTGCAAATTCTCTGCACGTTTGAGGGATCATCCAAGGTTGTGTTGCACAGGTTCGGAGGCAACCCCAAGGGCAGCAAGGGGGCACATGTGCATTTCGTGCAAGTATGACAACTGTGCAAGCCAAATGCAAGCAATAATGACCTGCAACACCCACCTGCGCACGTTCTTCACTGGATAAGACAAATCCAGGGATAGTACCCATTTGAGCAACTCCCGCGGGACAGACATCCTCGTTGTGCCTATCTAAAGCCCTCGGTCTACATCGAGATTTTACCTTTTAATATATATACATACAATCCACTGTACAATCTCTATATAACAACCTCGATGGACCATAGAGGCTTTGTCCTTCCAAGTCCAAGCTAATAGGTACCAGGATTACTGAATCAAATTTTCAATCCGGGATACAAACGAATAAATGAGCTCTACTCGATGTGTGTGTGTGTGTGTGTGTGTGTGTGTGTGTGTGTGTGTGTGTGTGTGTGTGTGTGTGTGTGTGTGTGTGTGTGTGTGTGTGTGTACGTACGCTTGCGCTACCAGCTCTATTTGGGATTAGCTAGCCTCATTATCATCGTGAACGAAGTGGAGGGCAGCTGTGCTGTTGTAGCGGGAGCATGGATATCCATCTCCGGAGATGCGTTTGGCTCCCACATTAACGCAACTCCAATCCACTCCACCAGGCCTGAGCAGTCAAACCTCCTGGCTGAAGGCCAAAACCCCATGTAAGCCGAACTAATCTAAACTTGACCACTCCACTCCATTCCATTTGATTGGCCTTGCGATGACGATGAGACAAGCATATCCGGCCATTCATAAGTAGAGCAGGTATTGTGTTTCAGGCACATAATTTCCTACTGCATCGCAGCTGAGAGCTTGCTTAAGGGGCAACCATTAGAAAGCAACCGTAATCTCCACCCTTTGATGATTGCCACAAGGAGAGGAGCTACCATTGTTGAGCGTGGGTGCAAATGGCAGGTCTGAGTATCGGAAAAAAAACCTTCACTTCAAGCCAGCCCAGCCATGCGATGCCAGAAATTAAGGAGGTCTTGCCCCAAGGAAACCCAAGTATGCAAAATAGTAACAGATTGATCTGCTTGGCGCTCTGCACAGAAAAGGCAAGGCTAAGACCCCAGAGGTGAGCCAGGCCCTGAGGAACAAATTTTCAGGCAATCTAGGTCAAAATTGGGCATTTTCCAACATATTTGGCTTCCGACAAGGTTTTTAGGTCATACCTGATCCATTTGTGTAAAAATATGGGGGGGTGAAGTGGTCCCAAAGCACTTCAAAGCATGAGCATACCTGCTAAGCAAGGCGTTGAAAGAATGAAAACCATGCAATTGCGCATGCAAGCACAGTGTTTTGCCACAATCTGAGTATAGGGACTTGCTCAGCATACTTCCCAAACATGCCCTGCCAGGTTTGGGGGCCCGGGAGTGGATGTGCACATTCCTGGGGCTTGGTTAGAGCTTGGAGCTGTCAAGGCTATGGACTCGAGCATCACTGCATGGCCCCGCCACCTGATGATGCAGACCTGCTCTGGTGGTGAAACGCTGGCGGTTTGGTGCACAAGCTTGATAAGTTGGGGTTGAAGTCTTACCCTTTGCCCACAATGTCCAATCGGCTGAGCTGTCACGGCTCCCAACTTGCACCCTGTGCCTCACGCATTTGTGTTTTGCTTCCACCCTGCCAGATAAGGGATTTTCTGAACCCCTGCCCCAGCCTCCCGGGACCCCAAAAGTTTGCTCCTGATGAAGCGCCCAACCATCCTGCTGGTCAGGCAAGCCAGCTGGGGCGCATTCCTAAGAACCCCCATTCTGGCAGGGATTTTGCCTGCTTTCTGGCCCCTCGCGCTGGGCCACCCCCGGCCAAAACCAAGTGTGCAGAGTGCTCAGATGGGTCTAACCTAAGCTCCTGCATTCTCAGAATGGGCTTGTTTTAGTGGGGCAAGAACTCAAACATGCATGACCTGACCTCAGGAACTATGCCCAAACAAGAATGAATGAAGGAAGAACAGCCTCAAGCCATGGTTTCATGAACCATCTCTTCATCTTTTGAAGTCTCTCACATATATTATGAGCAGGGGTGCGTAAACAGACGTGATAATCTAGTGTAGTTCCGGCAGCAGGACCTAAGAATTGAAAGAGGTAGTGAAATCGACAATTTGGATTAATCTTGCTTTTCAGGCCCTGCTCGTTTTGGTGTGCTCCCTCATACCGATGCGCTAAACTAAAAACCCTAGAGCGGTCAGAGGAATAAATTTCCGCAACAGGATGGTGTTGCTTGCTGCAAGCAACAAAACCTTGGGTCTGGTGGGGATGAAAGGGGCCGTCCCGCAGCAGGCTCCACGCAGCACGCCCCCCAACACCTGTGCCCGTCCTCTCTTGCCTGTGCACCTGAGGCTTCCCAGTGCCGGCACTCCCACTCGCCGCCCTCCACTGCTGTATGGATTGGGAGCGCAGAAGAGGGACAGCAGCAGCGACAATGGCGGAGACAGGTCTGAGAGCAGCGAGGCAACAGCTGCGAGGAGGAGGAGGCCAACAGCTGAGACGAGGAAACCCCACTTCCTGGACTCGCTGGAAGGCATGCTGGCGGTGCTCACGATGCTGGGGAGCGCTGCCGGCCTGTGCCTCGGCATGGTCTGCTGGGTGAGTTTTGCACTTCTGAGCCAACAACTGCACAGGGGAAACCCTAGTCCTGTTTTGTCCCAGAACTCTGATCTGTGACTGCTCCATGAGAGGCGGACACCTCGAACTCAAACCATGGATGCATCTAGATGGGTTTGTTTCATTGTGCTCTAAAGCTATGTTGCCCCCGCCCCACATCCTGCTTCCCAACTCAGCCCTGAGTTGCCAAAACAGGGCGCACGGTCAAAGACCATGTGCAGTGCTGTATGATGTATAGCACAAAGTTCAAGAAAGAGGATATAGGTAGGTTGAGAGATCAGGTTCAGTGCAAACGCTCCCTGCCTTGCGTGTGAGTGTGAGAGTGCAATTGTGCCTGTGTCGCAGTGGTGCAATCGCACCAGAACTCCCATCTTAACAAACGCCTACCTCTTGTGCTCGTTGGTGGCCTGTCTTTGCCTCACACACTTCCAACCCACCACCCGCAGTTTGCTGGCGTCCCCTTCCTGTCGCCAATCCCCCTGATCCAGCAGCAACTGCAGCAGCGCCTGGAGCCTGTGACAGCCTCCGTGAAGACAGCCGCCACAGCCAGCTGGGGCACGCAAAAGGGAAACAAGGAGGGAGTGCAGAGTGCAGCACCCCACAAGCAGGAGGGCGCCAAGGACCAGAAGAACAGGTGGGTGCTCTGCACTTTTTCCGAGGCGTTTGTTTCTGCCTACAGCAACGCTGCCCTGTTCAGGTGCTTTCCACCAGGACTGGGAATGTCTGCTGCCTCCAATGCTCCCTGCCTCTGTAAAGGTCCCCCAAGTAAGAAGCAATTCTGGAGCTGGCTAAGGCGCTTCAATAGGAAATTCATGTATATGGCCATCACACATTGGAATTCTGAGACACAACAGTTTGCACAAGAGAACACACACACACACACACACACACGTGTGATGATTCACATCCGCAGTGAGATCCAGCCCAGCCCTGCACAACGAGCCTCTTTCCTGAGGGCTGTGCTCCGCTTCACATTGCGCACAATTGACCTGCCCATCCGCACAGTGGTGAGTACTGCTTTCCTTCCCTATGTCCTCATCTCAGCCTTGTGGCGACCTGCAGGCGTACGCTTGTGCTGAAGCTCTGCGCAGATGGGTCATAGATGAATGGATGTGCACAAGGAGTTGCAAGCAGGATGTGTGGATTAGGGGACTCGACCAAGGAAAGAAGCCATGGATCCAGATCCTCACTGTGAAAATGAGGGCACCAATCTTTATTTAAATTGGATCGGATCTTCAGTGTTTGATAGATGTGTGTAATGGCCAGCTTTGTCCTGCTGGGGCTCGCTCTGCTTCTTTGTTCTTTCTTTTTTATTAAAGCAGTGTAAGCATCTGGTTTCCCAGCAACACTTAGCTCAAGGTCCAAAAAAAGAAGTGCGTTACAAAGTGTTGTGCATGTACACTGTCATGAGCGCACCACATGAGGTACACGTAGCTGAGAGTCGTGCTTACAATGTGCCTACACTCCATGCAGGAGTACTTGCTACTGGGCCCCCACCCATTCCACAATCCCAAGTCATCAAGTGGGCAAGTCAGGTGTGTGTGTGTGTGTGTGTGTGTGTGTGTGTGTGTGTGTGTGTGTGTGTGTGTGTGTGTGTGTGTGTGTGTGTGTGTGCACGCGCGCGCGCGCGCGATTTCGTGTGATGTGCAGAAAGTTCATCATCCCACTAAAAAAGTATTTTTTGGTGTCAGATGACAGCGTGCACACAAAAAAATGGAATCTTATGGGGGTTGTGGGAAAGTGCAGAAAATGAATGATAAATGTTGTTCAGAATTTGGAGGGTATTGGTGAGCTGGGAGGCCCCAAGGTTCTCTGGAGCCTTACGAGTAAGCAAGAAGGCCCCGAGGCTCCAGAAGGGTGCTGTCAGCTGCAGCCCTCTGAGCCTGGGAATGAGGTGGAGTCCTCACACCACCGCTACAGCTGCTGGCTCTGCACAGCTTTTACAAGCCCTCACCACCCATCCCTCTGGATAAGGGAAGGAGCGGTTACATGGCTGTACCTGCCTCAATGGGCAGCCGAGCTCATCCCTGCATCCTTGGAAGGCAGCATGAGGAAGCAGCGAAAAAGATTGTCCAGGAGGAGCGGTCATCCCTGCATCCTTGGAATGCAGCATGAGGAAGCATCGAGAAAGATTGTCCAGGAGGAGCGAGAGCAGCAGCGTGCTGACTTGAATATGCCTATGCATGGAGCATGCAGATGCATTTCAGACCGACATTCATTCCTACGAGAAGCGTGCTTGTGCTTGAGCAGACGGATTTCTGGACTGCAATTACTCAGCTATGCCATTGAGACGCGTGCACAAACTCGTCCATGCATGTGCTTCCCCTCCATGTACTTGTTGGACGTTTGGAAAGTGTGCAGGCGAGATGGGGCGGTTTGCCCACACAGGAATGTGCGGGATATTGTAACATATTTTTTTGGGGCAGCAGGATTACGGCAGGGTGCATAACTTCTAACATATGTGTAAGGGGTACGAGATTGCTGACTTTTTGTATGGTGAGCACTCAATGAGATTTATCACAATCAATTGGCGTGTTGCACAAGCATACTGCTCAAATGCCCCTCTTCTTAGGTGTCTCATGTTTGTTTTCCTTGGGAAACTCAACGCATGTCTTCCTATTGTTTTCATGTGTTTTTGTGCACGCAGACCCGCCAGCCAGCCTGCTCCTGCCCACACCACCACCTCCCCTCAAAGAGCTCTCAGCATCAATATCCCTCCAGAAATGGTGGGTGCGGAAGGTTGTCGTTGGTCCAGGAAGATATGAGTCATACTATATCATATGAACTCTTTCTTTGAAGTGCCAATGATGCTTTTTTTTAGCAGCTCCTCGTGCTGCACTGGGTTCAGGCTGTGCTGACATCCCCACGCCCCTGTGCCCGCTGTGTGTGGGTCGTTGCATGCAGCCCAGCAGTGGATTACTTGTCAGGGGAAGTCCTTTTCAGGCTGTGCTTACATCTCTCGGTCCCCGTGCTCACTGTGTGTAGACGGTTTCAAGGACTGCAAAGACAGTAAGGTGTTCTCAACTGGTTGCAGCAGTCCTAGAGATTTGGAAGGACTCAGAAGATTGTGGGGGGAGTTGGGAGGATGCGCCTTGAGTGGGACGTGGATATGCAAGCTGGGGCTTGTGCAAAACCAAACTCCCTTGCTGTCATTGAGCAAGTACTGAACATGTGTGGAAAACGAACTGCAACCAGCACATGTAAGCTCTGAGCAAGGAGGCTTATAGTTCCTCAGCATCTTGATTTGAGTTCATCACCTGTCAAGATCAAAGGATTGGAGCCAACTAAGTGTGGAGTTAGGTACGTGTGCGTATGCCATTGTAAGTGGCTGCTATGTCATAAATGAAGACAGTGTTGGCTGACTAATTTCATTAGAGTTTCTCTCAGGATATCTTTACAGAAAGGAACCCTTATGAAAAGGAATTTTGTTCTAGATCTCTCACCAGCATTTTTGCCCGAGAGGTAGGATTGGATCTGCAATCATTAATAGCAGTAGCTTCCAGATTTGGAGAGGGGTGTTTAAAGGACCGCACAGAGCGCGTGCATACCTGTGTGTCTCCATTGTTTTTGTAGTTTCTTAGCCCACATCATCTATGCTTACAGGTTGGACTGCATCTGCTAATAAGAACAGCAATAGCCTTCACCATATGATGAGCTGCATTGAACCTGACACATTGCAGCTCATCATATGGTGAAGGCTACTGGAATCCTTATTTGCAGATGCAGTCCAATCTGTAAGCATAGATGACGTCGGCTAGAAAATTAGAAAAAGAATCAGAGAGGTGTGTGTTCACGCATGTGCTTTCTACAAGCCTGCAAAAAAACTCTTTCCTAACATTTATCCTATTTAAGATGCTTACACACAAATGCAAACACACATAAACACACACGCACATGCCAACATGCATGGTGCGCCTGTCCGCCTGCAGGTAAGCATGCCGCAGCAGTTTGTCCAAAGCATGTCGCCTGTGGCGCATCAGCTCCTCCAGAGCGACAGAGTGAGGGTGGCTTTGCCCTATGTGGCATGTGCTGTGACCCTCTTGGCAGTCATTAACATGGCCAGGGGGATGGCTGCTGGTGCGTAACATGCAGAGAGAGTCTGAAACGAGATACCTGAGTAAACGTGGATTTGTGCATCTAAATGTGACATACAGGGGTATCGCTCCTGGCAGCCCTCAATAATGTGAATGGCTGCTAATGCGCGGCGTGCAGAATTTGGGGTATGATGCAAATTTCTGGATGTGTGCTGAGCTGTGCAGTTGTGCAACTTTACCACAGTATGAGGTCTTATGTGTAAGCATGGGTGGAGAGGGCTTTTGTGGATTGTTCTCGTTCAAATACTTCTTTTTACCGAGGCCTCCAAAGGAGCGCATGTGTTTCAGACCACTTAATAATAGAAAATGTATTAATTGATGAAAAACGGCTAAGCAGCATGATCGGCAGAGGCGTGATACTGAAAACAAAAACACTTCCCATAGCCAATTCCTGGAGCCAGGTGCTTCCAGTAACCCTCCAGATCCCCATGAGCGCTTTCAGGTCTGTGGCCTTGAGGTGGGAGGGATCCACGGCTCTTCTGAGCCATTGTGTCTCTTAACTCCTTTATTGATGTAGGGAGAGTTTCCTCTGCCTACTTAGTTTTTCTTTTCTTTCCTTTCTAATTGGCAGAGCAAAAGCGCTCTGACATGACATCCACTCCCTGGGGCCCCAGCAAGCCCCCGGAAACCATTTTACAATCCTCTGCACCCTCAATCTGTCTATCTGCAACTGGTCTGCCGCCTGGCGCTTGTTAATTGTGCCTGCTGCCTGCTGCTCTCCCTGAAGGTCCCCTAACTGGCTAGCTAACAAAGCTCCGTTTCTGTACAGGGAAAAGAGTTGAGCTTGGGTCTGCCCTACCCTTGGGCTTGTTGTGCCTGCACCAGCTCCTATCAACATTCTTATAGCAGGACTCAGGGTGTGTTCCCTCAGGTTCTTCAGGTTGTGCTGTACAGATCACACCTGTGTCTCCTTCGTGCCAGCCCTCTTCTTCTTTAGTGTCCTGCCTGCTTGTCTGGGTTGTCCTGCTCCTCACTCTTGCCCCCAGTGTCGGTTTGTTCAGGTGGCTCCACATGTAAAGCACAAACTAACTTGTAAAGCCACCGCGCAAACCAATACTGCGGACGGAAGTGATTGGAAAGATGCAATTAAACGCCCTGCTTGCGTCATGTTTCTGAGTCATCATGAGGTTTGCCTTTGGACCCTGTTTTTCACCCTAGATGAGGTCTCTTTCGCATACGCACGTCAGCGAGATGATGTTAAGGCCTAGTGTTGGGCGTAGACAATTTTGTACCAGCTTTGCTTGGGGTCAAGGGAAAATATGCAAACATCAACAACATACGGCTCATTGTTCTCCCCAGCTCTTTATTTAGAAAAGAATTAAAAAAAGCAGTTGCGGGCTAGATATGCTTGCTCAGTATGTTTTCTGTTAGGTACATTGATGGACACCAGGCACCGCACTAGTAGGTTGTGATGACCAATCCAGTGGTACTACAGCGCCCTGGATCAATCATCTTCACCTTACGTGGCCTTCTTCTCTTCTTAAACCCTGCTTCCTGCGTGCTGGCCTTATTGGGGGCACTTGCAGATGATAGGGCCTGCAAAAATGAAACGAGATTGGAGGTGAAAATGCTGGGATGCTGCATTACAGGGTCTTAGCTCCAGTATTTGCAAGGCAGCAGCTTCTACATGCTGAAACACACAAACGAATTAAGAATGCGTCGTATGCCTCACTGTGAAGAGGAGACGTTCATGTGTTGTCCTCCTTTGCTGTTTTGCTGAGATGTCACTCGGGGGGGAGTGGCGTATGATGTTTGGCGGGCTGACAATAGATAAATGCAGCACCCATCCCAGTATAAGTTCTGACAAGATACCATGTGCGATGTGCACCAATAGTTGATCACATGCTGTAGATTACACATGTGCCAAATTCCCGTGCGCATGCCTTCAAGATATATTTTCTGTCCAACAGGAATATGAGTGTATGTGTCTGCCCTAGTCTGCATGGGTTCAAAATAACGCACGTCCTGCTCTTTGGATACAGGACTGCACGAATTTAACCTCAGCTTCAACATGCACTCTCTCCCCACAGACACACACACTCCTCTCTCCACCCTTGGTGCGTGTGTGCAGGTGCCTCACCCCGCCCAGAGGAATTGCAGGCCCTGCGCGCGGGCGCATCCATGCCCCCACCCACACCTATGGCTGCATCCACCTCACCCCCCGCCCCAGACGTGTTTGCACAGCTCCTGGCTGCAGCAGACTTCCCTGCCCTCTGCCCCCCTTCCGCCTCTCAAATGACCTGGCAGCTCGCCCCCACCGCCCCCCCTGCGCCAAAGCCCACCGCAGCCTCCTCCTCCACCCACACCTCGCCCTCAGCTGTGTTTGCAAAGATGCTGGCCATGCCTGCCCTCTCCCCCTCAGCAGAACCTGTGGTGGCCTCTGATGTTGTGTGGCGGTCCACGGCACCCCGCCCCCCACCAGCGAGTGCTAACAGCCCCCCAGCCTCCGCCATCTTTGCGCAAGTGCTCGGAGGCTCGGACCCTCTCCCTGCTCTCCGCCCGCCCGTTTCTTCGGACCCCACCAAAGCCCCTCACGTAACCTTCAAATCCTCCGCACCCCCCACTCCGAAAGCAACCGACACCGCCCCCTCGCCTTTCACCATCTTTATGCAAGTCCTGGGCGGCGCGGACCCCCCCGCCCTGACCCCTCCCCCAGCCTCTAACCCCGCTCGCTCCACCCAAGTGGTCCTCAAGTCCACCTTACCCCCACCCCCCCCTGCCAGTGAGACCGGCCCCCCCCCCCTCAGCCGTGTTTGCGCACTTGATGGCGATCGCTGACCACACGGCCCTGTCCCCGCCCTCACGCCATGAAGCTGCCCGCGTTGTGTGGCACACCAGCGATACCGACAGCAATGAGCCTGCAGCCACCGCAACTACAGGTGCTGCAGTGGGTGACCTCACTGCACCTACTGTAGCAGCAGCAGCAGCAGCAGCAGCAGGTGAGGCGGGAGGTCT
Source organism: Dunaliella primolecta (assembly GCA_914767535.2). Lineage (NCBI taxonomy): Eukaryota > Viridiplantae > Chlorophyta > Chlorophyceae > Chlamydomonadales > Dunaliellaceae > Dunaliella > Dunaliella primolecta. Next base: position 7,559,772 of record OU611762.1, read on the forward strand.
GCCCAAGGAGAAGGCATCCTCAGATGTGGAGCATCGCGCTTCTGCTGCACTCGCAGCTACCATAGCCACCGTCGCTGAGCAGAGGGCAGCAACTGCAGCCGCGCAGAATGCGGCAGCCGCAGCACCACCATCACCACAGCCAGCACTGCCGGCCAACCGGGAGGGCGCAAGCACTCTAGTCAGTGCTGCGTTCAAGAGTATGTATGGCGTGGACGGCAAAAGCGCTGTGCAAGGAGCAGAGGGTGTGACGCAGGCACCACACACAGCGCCGGCAGCACAAGTAGCACCTGAGCAAGGAGCAGAGGGTGGGATGGAGGCACCATGCACAGCGCCAGCAGCACCAGCCGCACCTTCTGCGGCAGCTCCTGCAGCAGCACAGGTGCCGCTGCAGGCAGGTGGGACGGCAGCGCTCGCGGCAGCGGTTCAGGCAGAGGCGCGCGCGCTGGTGGCTGACAATGCCCCGCTGGAAGCATGGCAGAGTGCAGTCGGTCGCTGGCAGTCGATGCTACAGCAGGTGCCACCTAAGGTGCAGCAGCAGGTGGCGCACGCACCACAGGAGCAGCAGCAGCAGCAGCAGCAGGAAAAGGCGGAAGAAGGAGAGCATGGAATGGTGCAGCAGGCGCGCGGTGGTGAAGCTGGTGGTGCGGGTGTGGGTGCTGCAGATGAGACGTTTGCCAAGTGGGAGGAGGCGCTAAACAGCTGGTGGGTGGTGCTGCAGATGCAGGAGGCGCACCTGCGCGAGCAGCAGCAGCAGCAGCAGCAGCAGCAGGAGATAGCAATGCTGCAGGCTGGGAAGGGGGGTGTTGATGTGAAGGGTGGCGCTGCAGGGGGGACACAGCAGGCCGGGAAGGGGGTGTCAGAGAGGGTGGAGCAGGAGGCTGAGTTGAGCAAGGAGGAGCAGGAGGAGTGGGACAGGATTGTCGCGCAGGAGGAGGCTGAGCGCTACCCTCGGCTGCAGATGGAGGACCAGGCTGCAGTGTGTGATGGGGCGCGGGACCTCACGGCGAGGGTAGAGAAACGTGAAAAAGACACCGAGGTGTTGGGTGCAGCAGAAAGGGAGGAGAGGGCACGCGAGGCAGCAAGGGAGAGGAGGGAGGAGTTGGAGTTGGAGGCTTGGGAGACAAGGTGGGAGTGTACGAGGGAGGAAGAGGATTTTGAGAGGTGGGACAGGTCGATCTGGGACACTCAGGATGATGATGACGAGGAGCCATTTGATGATGATGATGAGGAAGAGGTTGAAGAGGCACAGGCAGAGGAGGACTCCTCTCCACACGCGACAGTATTGGAGGGCAGGGAGAGGGCAGAGGTGGAAGAGCAGGCCGCCTCAACTTCTGCAGCCTGGACCGCTGCGGTGGCGATGTGGCAGCAGATCCAGAAGGAGCGGCAGGAGCTGGAGCAGCAGCGCGTGCGCACACAGGCTGAGCAGCAGCAGCAGGAGCAGCAGCAGCGGGAGCAGCAACAAAAGCAGGAGCAGCAGCTGCAAGCACGGCAGGAGCTGCAGCAGAGGCGCGAGCGTGCTCAGCAGCAGGGTCGTGCGCAAGCGCAGCTGCGGCAGCAGGCGCGGGAAGACCAAGCCAGGGTGCAGCAGCAGCAGAAGAAACAACAAGAACAACAGGAGCCCATGCGCACACAGCAGCAGCAGCAGCAGCAGCAGCAGCGGCAGCAGGGGCGTGCGCTAGACATGGCATCAGAAATGGAGCGCCTGATCCTTGGGCACCAGCGGCGCCTGCAGGGAGAGCTTGTGCTGCAGGCTGAGGCAGAGCAGCAGCAGCAGCAGCAGCAGCAGCAGGGAAAGGAGCAGGGGAAGCTGCAGGAGGGGCAGGCAAATGTTGAGGCAGCATTGCGGCAGCAGCAGCAAGGAAAGGAGCAGCAGCAGCAGCAGCAGCAGCAGCAGCAGCGGCACGAGAAGGCTGAACTGAAAGCCCAAAAGCAACAGCAACAGGACAAGGAGAGGGAGGCGGCAGTGCACAGGTGAGGAGAGTTGGTTGTGCAAGTATGAATTTTGAGGGTGTGTATGCTCTTTAAGAGTGGAGCGGCACTGCCAGGTAACCTGAACATTGGCTGAAGCGGGTGCCTTGCGTTGGTGCTGCTGGAGTTTGTGTAAAGCTGGCCGGCACTGGAACAGAAGCTGCCCCTTGTCCCTCTGGCACCATTCGTCTCTGACCATGCGATCTGTGTGTGTGTGTGTGTGTGTGTGTGTGTGTGTGTGTGTGTGTGTGTGTGTGTGTGTGTGTGTGTGTGTGTGTGTGTGTGTGTGTGTGTCTTTGATAGGACAAATGCGCGCATGCCTTGCTGTGCCCATCTGTGTGTAGACAAAATATTTCCTGGTTTGACAGGCGCGTGACTTATTTGATGCTCCAACTTCATTTTGGATAATCCTTTTAGCATCGGCTTAAACAAAGGTAGCAAGTCCTCTAAATAAATTGTTTTACGAGTTCTGAAGACGGATGCCAAAGATGTGCCACCATCCGGAAGAACATTCTGAAATACTTCATCATTGGAGTCAAGCCGCTTTACTCTGGCGTGAGACATTGCTTCCCCTTTGCATGGTTGTCCTTCCTGCCCTCGTGCACGAGGCGTTCTTCTATCACAGCCCTGGATCTTTAACCGCCTTTCTTTTCACTGCCAGAGGGGTGATTTGTGATTCATAATTGCACAGGAAGAAGCTGAGTCCGTGGTCTTTCTTCCATCCTTCTCTGTTTCCCTTTTGTTGGGCGTGTGTTTGGCGCCTCGTGCAGCAGATCATGGAGATTAAGGCACCTCTGCAGTCAATCCAAGAAACAGCTCTCTGACCACGTGTACGAACAGCTGTGTAAAGTACCAGAATGGTGAATTGCCAGACAGATAGCTGAGGTGCAGGCCTCATGTCATTTTTGCATTCGCACACATGCTGCACGGAAACACACACGCACATGCATGCCTCGCTTGATACGTTGTGCCTGCTTACAGGGCTGCGGCTGTGCAGCAGCTCAAGCGCGACCGCGAGCTGGTGTGTCAGATGCGCAGCCAGAACATGATGCAGGCGCAGGGGATGCAGGAAGCTAGGCTCCAGGTGTGTGTGTGTGTGTGCGCGCGTGTGTGCCTGCCAAGAGGTACTTGCAATTTTTGGCTGCTTGCCTTTGACAGATTGTTCTGCCAGGCCAAAGATTGCTCTGCCAAAGATTGCTCTGCCAGGCCATGGCTGTCTGCTGCTTGCAACCCGACAGCCTCTTCCGATGCAGGTTGCATCCAGGCCTTTTTGGGCCCCATTAAGTGCCTGTTAATGTTTGTGAAGCTGTCCGCATGCATGTGTTGAGTCTCCTCAACCCACCAACTCAGCCTCTTTTCTCCTTTTCTTTCAAAAACGCTGCCCTGAGGCACCCGCTGGCACCTGCTAGTGAGCTGTGTGCATGTGTGTGTCAGATATCTTCCTCAACAAAAACCAAAACATGTCAGGGCACGTTGTGATTTACCTGAACTAGAGCAATCTCGTAGTTATGTGTCATGCTGTATTCGTTTGTGTGTGTGTGTGTGTGTGTGTGTGTGTGTGTGTGTGTGTGTGTGTGTGTGTGTGTGTGAGTGTGCGCGTGCGCGTGTGTGTGTGTAAGATATTCTTCTCTACAAAAACCAAAGCCTTTGTCAGGGCACATTCTGGTTTACCTGGACCAGAGCAAATTTGCAGTGATGTGCCACCTGATGGGGCTGGTCCCCTTGTGCTCTCACTCAGCCACTTTCCAGATCACACCTCCAAGCAGCTGGACCAAAGCAGTACTGAGTTATGTCAGCCCATTTTCACCAATCCTTCTCTTCTCACGCCTGTGCCATTTCCTAGAATGCATGTGCCTATGAGCAGCTGCTGTAGCAGCTGGCGCACTTTGTTTGTATCGATCATCACGTGTTTGCTCCCATGACTTAGTACCAAGCACCCTGCATTCACTCCCATGCCAATTCCGAGAATGCATGCGCCCAAAAGCAGCTGGGATTTAAGGTCTGTTCAATGATGTCTTTCTCTACCGTTCTGCTTGTGCTCATCACTTCCATGCTGCTCAGCAGAATGCACATGCCCACAAGCAGCTGCTGCAGCAGCTGGCGCCAAACATATGTACAACTATGTCAGAGCGGGAACCCAAGGCCTGTTTGTTGGCACGGGGATCCCTGCACAGGTGTCCCCCAATTTGCTGTTTACATGCTTTGGGGCGCACCAAACCTTGAAGACAGCGAGTTTGGGGGAACATGGCTAGTTGTCTCTGGGCTGCACCAGACTTTTTGACCACCAAACCTCTATTCCAGACCACCCACTCCATTAGCATGGGTGATTTTAAGTGATTTGGAGTCCTGACACCAAAATAATGCTGTTGCAAAGAAGTGGAGTTAAGGGACCTGGTGGCTGGTCAGATACAGAAATGCAGCCATTAAACTTGGAGGAAATCCAGCACGTGGGGTGCCAACAAGGTCAATTTCTAGTCTCCATTTTTTTCCTTTTTTTGAATGTGCAGGATGTTGGCAAAGCATATGTTGTTTACAAAGCACAGTTTTGGTAATAATGTCCCAGGGTGGAGCTGTGAGCCTTTCTTGGGTGATTTGAGGCCATGAGAGTGGTCCAGGGTCCTCCAGTTCTCATTATTCTTTAGTGAATGCAGCCTTCTTATAGAATATGATGGTTGGAATGGTTAGATTTCAGAGACAAATGTGGAAAAAAATGACAGGCAATATTGGCCAGTCTACCCCTCTGCACTTACTCTTACGTCTTTCTGGACCAGTCCACCTAGTCCACTCCCATGCCGTTCTGCAGAATGCGCGTGCCCACAAGCAGCTGCTGCAGCAGCTGGCGCAAAGCAAGCTGGAGCTGCTACAGCGTGAGAGCAGGGCCAGGCGTGAGGCAGAGGCAAACACGGGTGCAGTGGTGAGTACGCAACTACACATGAGTGTGTGGGAGTTTGGGTGTGCGGATGCGGGTCTGTGGGTGTAGGTGGGTTGCTTTGCGCTCGTGCATTTTCACAGGCACACCCCCAGAAGCAGCAGAAGCAGCTGGCAGGTGGCACTTGCACATTGCACGCCCTTGGAGAAGCAGGCTGTCGCCTGTCCTGCAGTTGTTGCCCTGTATGCGCATACATACATACATGTATACATATATGTATATATAGCAGCTTTGTGCGCATAAAGTGGGATGTTGAATCAACCTCGTATGTGAAGCTCCTTGGGCAAATGGCAGGGTTTCACAAAGAAAGAGTAGAGGGAGCAGATGATGAAATTGAGACAATGATGGTCGAGGAAATTGTAATGAGAAACTCGTTGATACTGGATGCAGTCTTGTTCAGAGGAATTCAGAGGAGGGCCTGCTACGATGCAACAGCAAACTTCATTGGACAGCATACAGGTGTTAGAGAGAGAGAGAGAGAGAGAGAGAGAGAGAGATCAGGGAGCTGCTGTTAAGTGCGCATGCTCAATTCACCTCTGCAGGCATTCCAGCCATATCCTTGAGTGCACCGTGTGCGCACGCGCGCGCGTACGCACGTGCGCGCGCACACACACACACACATACACACACACACGCACACGCGCACACGCACACGCACGCACACACGCGCACACACACACATACACACACATGTGCATGTTTCCCTGCAGCAGGACAGCCCCGTGGATGGGAACAGGAGCAACACCGAGAGCCCCAAGTCCAAGGAAGGCATGGTGGAGCTGGCGCAGCAGAAGAAGAAGCAGAGATTGGAGGCGGTGCTGCAGCAGCAGAAGGATGGGGCGTCCCCCCAGGCAGCCAAGCATCTGGCTCTGGATCAGGGGCTTGCAGAGCTAGCTGTTGGTGCTGCGGACTCTGCTGAGGACGAGGAGCTACTCAAGGTCACCACCTCTGCCGACCAGCAGGCCAGCAGCAAGTGGGACTGGGACGACATGGAGGCCGTGCGCCGCTCCAACGCCAAGTCTTACCCCCTGTGGCTGTCCGCATATGACTCTGATGACGATGAGGAGGAGGAGGGCATGTGTGACTCTGATGAGGAAGTGGGGGAGCAGTCAGTGCGTGTCGTGGAGGCAGATGAGGGAGGGGAGCGCAAGCAGGGGAACAGCAGGGAGCGCGCGGAGCATGGCATTGTGCGCGCCCCAGAGGGCCTGAAGCTTGGGGGAAGGGGACATGCGCCCCCCACAGCTGCTCAGAGAGGGGCAGAGAAGGAGACAACGGAGGAGGCCAAGAAAAGCGATGCAATGGTAGCAGCGCCAGCACCAGTGGCTGGAGCGGAGGAAAAAGGGGTGGTGGAAGAGGGAAGGAGACGTGAGGGGGGCCCCCAAGTAGAGGACCGTGAGCACGTGGCGTTGCGCGACTGGATGCGGGGCTACGCCTTGGTGGACAGCACGACGCAGGTGTGTGGGGTGTCTGGATTTCCCTTTAGTATCATGGGTGCTGATCTTGCGGTGCAGTCCTTTCTAGTAGGTTCACCTCAAAACTGGTTGTCTGGGTGCCCTGTGTGGCCTCTTGTGCATGTGCGTGTGTGTGTGTGTGTGTGTGTGTGTGTGTGTGTGTGTGTGTGTGTGTGTGTGTGTGTGTGTGTGTGTGTGTGTGCGCGCGCGCGTGTGTGTGTGCAGGTGTGCAGGTGTGTGTGTGTCCGCTGTCTTGGTGCTTGGTGGGTGTGCTTTGTGATCTTACAAGCACTGATGCTTGCGCTGGTAGTGTTGCTGCTGGCTTCTGCTTATGACTCATCATGCCCAGCCCCTTGTATGTTGCCTTGCATGCTCGGCACTACAGGAGGATGGCACTCTCAGAGCATGCCATCGCAGACTTGCTGCCTGAGGTGGCTGCTGCTTGATTTTTTCAACAAAGCTGTTTGTTGCGCGGCAGGCAGCAGCCATTGCAGGAAGACGTAGCTGCCATGCCTTGATAACAGCTGAAGTGTCAAATGGTATGATGTGGTTTGAAATGAGATCAGGGGTCGAGGCGCCGATCTTGACTTGATGTGACAGGCTGAGTCAGGGAGGCCCTCCAGGACTGTTGTTACGCGAGCCTGTGAGGTGCTCCTGGCTTTTGTGTAAGACTGGAAGTGGTTGATCATCGCGACGTGCCACTGGACCGCCCCAGGAAGAGGAGGGAGGTTTGAATGTGTGTGCGCCTCTGTGTGCTTGTGCTCTCAGGCCCTCAGCCGCCGTTACACCCTCAGCCCTGCAAGCAGCAGCAGCAACAGCAGCAGCAGTACCTCCACCAACTCCATCTTCCCCCTTATCCTGCCTTCTCCACCCCAGCCATTCCCAAATGCTGCGCCAGGTGCAGCAGCAGACACAGCGGAAGGTGTAGCAGGCACAGCCGGTGAGGCAGCAGGCACAGTGGATGGTGGTGTAGCAGGCACAGCGGGTGAGGCAGCAGGCACAGCGGATGGTGGTGTAGCAGGCACAGCGGGTGCAGCATCGCCAGGACAGGCGGGCGCATCCTCTGGTAAAGCAACCACGCGCAGCACGCACAGCGCCCTGCCTCTCTTCCCCACCCCTGCCGCTCCTCCTGCTGCTTTGCCTCAGCACGCCTCCTCCTCTTCCTCGATCTCTCTCTCCCCCAGGGCCCAGACCTACTCTCCAACCACTTTTGCTGCCGCTGCTGCAGCCACAGGGTTAACTGCAGATGCTCTAAAGCAGCAGCAGCAGCAGCAGCAGCATGTGCACATGAGCCCTGAGGCCTCCGCAGCGGCGCTGCACAGCTGGGCGCAGGCGCTGCCCATGTGGTGGGTCCATCTGCCGTACACTGCGCGCATGTCTATGTGTGTGTGTGTGTGCATGCGGCTGCTCCTGCTTCAGAGAGTGCCTCTGCGCGTGTGCGTGAATGTTTGTGCCTGTCACACTTTGATGCCTGCATTCCCAACCTCGTGTGCGGGCACGCTGCCGCCCTTGCGCAGGTACGCGATCTCCACAGCAGCCATGGGCAGCAGCTCCGCCAACCCCGGCTCCCGGGGCAGATCGGCCACTTCTCGTGCCAACAGCAACAGCAGCAGCAGCAGCAGCAGCAGCAACACCACAAATGTGCGCAGCAGCCGCAGCCGCAGCGCCTCTCCGTCGCCTCGCAGCCAAAGCCCCAGCAGCAGCGCTAACGGCAGCGCTAACAGTGGTTCCGGCGCCAATGGATCCACCGTGGGGGGTGGCAAAGAGGCAGCCTTTGGGCGCACGGGCAGCAATGCTTTCGCTGCTGCGTCTGTCTGGGTCCACCAGCGCGCCCTGCAGCGCCAGCGCCAGCAGCAGCAGCAGCAGGAGGCAGCTAGCGCACGCGCGTTTAGCTCGCGCCAGGCGCAGCGTGCGCTGCAGCAGCAGCTGAACTCCAAGCTGGGCAAGGCGCAGGTGTGTCTGGGTGTAGGTGGTGGGGGTGGGAAAGGATTGGTGTGCATGTGAGGCGCAGCGTGCGCTGCAGCAGCCGCTGAGCTCCATGCTGGGCAAGGCACCGGGTGTAGGTGGTGGGGCGGAAATTAAAGGGTGTGCGCGCAGGCGCAGGGCGTGCTGCAGGAGCAGCAGCTGAATCCAAACTGGGCATGGCGCAGGTGCATGTGTGTGTGTGTGTGACAGGAGCATAGCAGCAGCAACAAAAGCTGCAGCAGTCCTAAAGCAAAGCGCTTCGAGATGGGGGAGTCAGGGGGCCTTGTGTGGGAGGCGCTGTGCGTGCTGCTGCTGCTGCTGCATTTGTAAGCTAACCAGGCTGTGGGGCGCGCGATTCCATAGGGATGGCTGCTATGAGGAAGTTGTGGGGCGCGCACTGTTGTGAGGATTGTGGGACGCATGTTTCGGTATGGATGGCTGTTGTGAGGACTATGGGTCGCACGACGGTCATGAGGATGCTGTGGGGTACTCCCTGTTGTGAGGATCGCAGAGCGCGCGGTTCAGTGCGGGTGGCTGGACCTGAATCAAATGTAGATGGCTTGGACTTTGAGCATTCATGACCATTCAGCCTGTTAACCTTGAAGACAGCTTTTTTCAAAAGCGCCTGAAGAGCATCCTCCCTCGTTTCCGTGGCTGGAAGATGTCACAAAGAAACCGCTTGTGTTCCGTAGGCTGTGATGGATGACATGAATTGTTATGAAATTCATTCTCTGGGCAGGTACCCCAAGCATGCACAGGAAATCACGATTTAAAGGTAGCAACAATCCACATTGTGTGAGGAAATACCTCTCATGCATGAGGTGCACTCACCCACATTAACCCCCCTGTCTCCTTGCCCCACACCTGTTGGTTTTGGTGAACCACACGGATGCTGATGAAGTGCATCCTCCGTGTGTGTGTGTGTGTGTGTGCAGGCACTGCAGGCTCAGCGCCCTCCTCCCCCTCCCCCACCACCTCCACCTCCTCCCCTTCAAGTAAGTAGCCCAGAGATTTCCTTGCCACTGCTGCTGCCTCGCTGTTGAACTCTCTCTCTAGGATGCGTTTTTGACATCCTAAGAAAGAAATGAACGCTTCGTACATTTAAACACAGAGAAAATGAGTTGTGAATGCTCTTTGCGTGTCTTGAAAGGTTTGGGTAGTGTTTTACTTGCTCTGGCATTGAACTGATGGTGAACACTGTTCAATCAACTATGGGAAGCCAAGCAAGGTTTGCACTCATACAGACGCAAGAGCCCTGCTAAACCCTTTGACAGCAAATACTTTTTATTCCCATGCTCTGTAGTGCCAAAGAGTTGGCTGTAGCTTCCCTATTGTTTCACCAATCTCCTGTCACTGAGAGCAGCACTCTCTTCTTGAGCCTGTTGTTCTAAAGCGTGTCGTTGTGACTGATTTGTCTGCGCTCGGTTGGCAGTAAAATGCAACTTTAAGCATGAGCATTGATAAGGTCCAGCACTGGTGCGGTTGCCTTGCTTCTCCACCTTGTTTTTATTGCTTGCCATCTTATCCAGCCCATGCTGGTCTCCCACTCAATGGGACTCCTAAGAACTACTTACCAAAGTTGCTCCGACGCGGTGGTGAATGCATGCACCTGCTCATCCTCTCTCAGGCTGTGCTGTGCAGCCTCACATAGAGAGCCCACTGTGGTGGATGCGTGCGTTCAGTTTGTGCTAACTTTGGATGCTCTCTCCCCCCTCATGCTCTGTGCAAGGGTGCCCGCGCCTGACTCAAGCCGGCATACTTTGATTGCTTCACTCACTCTCTTGGTGCTGACTCCCTCCCTCAGCTATGTGAGGGACCTGCACGCACCTCGCTTGCCCTTCACTCCCTTATGCATCACAGTACCGCCTACGTGCCATCGCTCTTTGATCACTCCACTCATGCTGTTGGTGCTGATCCCCTCCCTCTGCTGCACGCAGGGACCTGCACGCACCTCACTTAAGATAGTGCCCTGCCCTCCCTCATGCATCACAGTACCGCCTACATGCCGACGCTCTTCAATCACTCCACTCACGCTGTTGGTGCTGATCCCCTCCCTCTGCTGCACGCAGGGACCTGCACGCACCTGACTTAAGATAGTGCCCTGCCCTCCCTCATGCACCGCAGTACCGCCCACGCGCCAATGGCAGGAAGATGTGAGCTGGGCGAGCAGGGGCCCCTGACCCATGCTGCAATCCAGCAAAGGAAGCTGTACAGGAAGAAGTGTTGGGTGCAGAGGAGTGATGGGGGAGGTCAAGGAAGACAAGGTGATGCACAAGAGGCTGTATATGCTGTTTGGGCGCCACTGAGGTTGCAACATGGCAGCTATCTTGGTTGTCAGGAGAGCCAATGAACATGCGCGATAGCTGGCAGGATGCTCTGGCAGAGGAGCTGTACACAGCACAGGGGTTTTCAGGTGCATGCAGAAGTAAGTGCCTATGTAAATGTACATTTACATTACAAAGTGAGCGAGTACATTCCATTTTCAAAGTGAGCGAGTGCGATGGTATGCTGAGGGGTGGGAGGAGCTGTGGAACAACAAAGAGGTTCTCAGACGCATGCAGATGGAAGCGCCTTTGTATAACATTAAGTGAGCGAGAACGATGATATGCCAGGGAGTGGGAGGAGCTGTGGTGCAGCAGCTGATCTGTGTACACACAGAGGGTACACAACGTGTGCAGCATATGCACAGCAGTGCATGCGCTGTGCTTTGCTGTGCGCGTGCACCACAGACCTTGTCAGACGTCTATGTCATGAAGAATTTTTTTGTATTTGTGTAATGATGTGTACATTAGCTCTGCAGGTCTCAGAGGACATGTGAAGGTCTGTGTGCTTGAGGCTCTTGAGGGTGTTTTGTCGTGGGATGTGTATCTGATGCTCACATGGCCGCAGCTACTGCTGCAAGTGTACAACAACCAGTACAAGGGGAAGGATGTTGAGGGTGCTGTGTCATGAGATGCCTGATGATGAGTGAGCAAGGCCGCAGCTGCTGCTGCAATTTTACAACAACCCGAGTGTATGGCAATGCAGGGCCTGTGCTCGGCTCTTTTTAACGAGTGTGAACCAAAGAGCTCTGGTTTGAGGGGTGTGCAAGGCTGTTTTGTGAGTGTACCATATGGCGCGGTGTGCACAGCCTTAGATGCGCAAGATGTCATTGTTTATACAGGCACTCGCTGTGTATTTTTAGGGCACTCGCTGTGTAAAAGTAAGGAGCAGGTGTGGCAAGTGTGCCCTCTGGACGTCAGGCTGACGTGCCCCTAGCATTTGCCTCTCACTTTCAAGCACAAAAACAAGCCATAGCGCTGCCAGATTGTCGAATCTTCAGCTGGTTCCTGGATCGACAGTGCACTCCTTAGTAATTATTTTTAATTGAGGTGGATGAGCTTGTGACGAGGCTTGCCCTAGGAGAAGGCTCCAGCCTGCTCCTTTGCATTGAACCAAAAGTGAGCATGAACATGCATGCTCGTAATTTTTTTGCTGTTCAAGTGAGGTGTGAGGGATGTGGGTGTTGTTTGCCCGCATCCTTCTTTTGTGGTTTGTACAATGAGTCGTGAAGTGCTGTTCTGTCCTTAGGCCTAAACATGCCACTTGAATGTTTTGAAAAATTGAGAAGGTGCGCTGATTGTGTTTTGGGGCGGCTCACTGTAATGGAACTTTTACAAAGAGCTCTCATTAGAGCTGGTGGTGCGTCCGTCAATTGTAGATAGAATAGATTGGGTTACAAAGCCGTACATGCTAACAAGGGCAGCTTAGCTGAAGCAAAAAGGTGCCTGTAACCAAGCCAAATATGTACAAATTTAATTCTCAGCATCCACTGTCATGCATGCATACGTGCATTGTGCATGCAGCCGGTCACTCAGGCTCTTTCTTTTGCAACTCACTTCGGGGATATATCATGCATAAGATGTAACTGAAGAGGTAGCCATCTTTCTTGAACAAAATCGGACAGAAGTGACTTGAGCATCATACGAAGACAGTGAAGAGTCTCAGCAAAGAAAGAAACAGATCTAGATTTAGATTTACACGGGGGGACCTTCAGCCAGACTGCTCGGCTGATTGGCCCGCGACTGGTCCTCGCCAGCCAACATAATATCCATAAGCAAAGAAAGAAACAGATAAGCCTGCCACATCCAAGAGGCCTCATGCATGAAGGTTCCCTAACTAGCAAGCTAGCAAGGGTCTCATCAAAGGGCCCTCAAACCTTCACTAGACACCGCTAGCCTGGGAGAAAGCCAGAAACAGAGTTCATGAGGATCTGCAGAGTCGTCAGCCATGCTTCTGGGCGTACTCTCCTTCTCCCACTCTCCTCTACCAGCAACCTCTCTCTCCCCCAGGTTACAGGGATAAGAAGACTTCTAGTCAAAACGATTGACTGCTAGCCTGCTAGAAAAAAAGCAATTCATGTAGGAAAGGAGAAAGCTTGTCGTTGTTTTGATTTAAGAAAGAAGAGATATGATAAGACCGTACCCTCTCCCCTAGAAACCCCCTGAAAATGAAGGAGAGTTTACGTTGTGACCATTAAAGTTTTGGTTAACAGGTTACAAGGGGGAAAGGCCTCAGTTGAGATTTGGATTTTCATTACACAGGGAGACCTTCAGCCAGACTGTCCGGCTGATCAGCCTGTGGCTGGTCCATGCCCGTCAACAGCAAATCCAGAAGCTCAGACATGAAATAGAAAAGCTTCTTATTGCGTGGCAAGAGGAAATTAGAAACAGCCTGGACGCTAAGTTGATGCTGCAAGAAAGGGTATGCAGGTGAAAAACAGCTCGAATCCTTCTGTCTTAGAGCACGCATCCCCTCATACCTGCACATGAAGAGAACATGGGCCTCATCTTGAATTTGCCCGCATGAGCATCTGTTACACAAGGGTTACAAGGGAAAAAAGGCATCTGTTACACACCCGAGAAATCCCATCCTCCCAAGACGCAGTTTCCACAGTCAAAGTGTGAGCTCCTTCACCTAGGTACACCTACACTAGGTCTGGAGGGTGTGTGCTGCACAGAGCAGTGCATATCTTTCCAACTGCTCACAGGATACCCCTGCTACCTTTCATGTCCAAATTTCATATTTGTGTGGACTCCAGAATGCTGCTGGTTGCTCTGAGGAACTGAGTGCTTGCTGTTCTGCAGCCTTCTTTGTCAAGCTATGAGGGACTGTGAGGTGGCAATTGCATGCCTTGCTTGTCTTCTCCATCTTGTCTTCCCATACAGATTTTCGAATTTTTTTTTGTCTGAACTGGTTTCAATTTTTGATACTGGATGAGAATGTTTCACCAGCAGCCGATCAGCCAGATTCTCAGGCTGTAGGCCAACCCCCCTTGTAACCCTTCCCAGATAGCTTAAATCCTTCATCCTGCATTCAAGTTGCATGGTTCCCTGGTCAAACACTGATGGGAGAGCCAGGGTCAGTGCATGTCGGTCATTGTGATTCACATTTTGACTGAGCGTTCGTCACATCCCGGGCCCTTTATCTCACCGTTCTGACTGGAGGCCTTCGTTTTCCCTGTAACCTGTATGTGCTTGAAATATGCTCCCTTGTTCTCACAGGCAGAATCTCATGATGTGTCTGCTTTTTTGAACCAGAACAACAATAAACTTCCTTATTTCCTTCATGAATTGATTGCCTTTTATGAGCAGGCTAGCAGTCGCACTTATATGCTTTCCTAAACCAAGACTCATACAGACTTCTTAGATTTGTGTCAGACTTGGTCTCAATTTTTGATACTGGTTGAGCTTGTTTCACCAGCTGCTATCAGCCAGAGTCTCGGGCTGTAGGCCACCATTGTAAACCCCTTGTAAACCCCTTTATGAGCAGGCTAGCAGTCGCACTTCTTGACTGAAGGCCTTATCCTTGTAAACCTTGTATGTGCTTGAAGGCGAAAATAATTGGAGCTTTTCCAGACCTGGTGGTCACCACCACAGTGTTTCTCTTGTACAACCTTTCTTTGTTTCTTCATGACCTCATGTGTATTTATGAACAGGCTAGCAGTCAAACGTCTTGACTGAGGCCTTTTTCCCCTTGTAACCCCTTGTAACTCTTGTACAACCTTTCTTGCTGCAACAACTTAGTGTCCAAACTGTATCTGATTTCCTCTTGCAACACAACAAAAAGCTCTTCTTTTTCATGTCTGAGCTTCTGGATGTGCTGTTGGCTGATGTGGACCAGCTACAGGCTAATCAGCTTAGCAGTCTGGCGGAAGGTCTCCCTATGTAATCTAAACTAATCATTAACACCAGACACGCTCTTCAAAGACAAGGGGCATTTGGGGGAGGGGGGGTGCTTGGGCGTGCAGCACTGGAGAACAGGAGAAGGAGATTCCAGACGTCCAGGAGCACGGCTGACAAACCTCCAGATCCTTGTTGGCTCTGTTTCTGGCTTTCTCCTAGGCTAACTGTATTTATTATAGGTTTGAAGGCCCTTTGATGAGACCTTTGTTAGCTTGCTAGTTAGGGAGCCTTTCCTTAATGCGCGTGGGCACTTGGCTTGCATGGTCTTTTCTGTTCTTCATTTTTCTTTTTTTTCTTCTTCTTCTTCTTCTTCTTCTTCTTCTTCTTCTTCTTTTTCTTCCTTTTAAATCACCCTCCCCCCGCCCAGGAAAAAGCACAATAAATGGTTTGAGCTGCAGTTCCTTACCACACAATCCACATCCTGGACCGCAATCACTGAAGTCTTGCTCAATAGGGAGCACGGCAAGTCTTCTTCAACAGATCATCCAGCGCATGCTGAGCCCTGTGTTTCTACCTTGCTATCCTGATTCATGAAGCAGTGCAGATATTTCACAGTGCCTTCCCATAATTAAAACCAGAGAAGCTGCTTTTTGTGGCAGCGATACACTAATTCTGATGTTGATTTAATGTGGCTGGTTTCACCCGGCAAGTGTGGCAAGCTTCATACTACAAAACGCCGAAAGGACACGAAACGGCGCTTCATGGAGGCAGCCCCCTTTTGGTACCTTGGGGGTGCATGACTACTTACCTTGCACAAGCCAATACAACCCTGCCCTTCATTCATGCAAAAATTGCAACCAAATGCCAGCAAGTAAAAAAAGGCAGCCTGCGGTGGTTGTCACTATTCTTTAACGTGGTGTGCCCACTCCAGAGGTTTGAGTATTGAGATGTGCATTAGCCATAATAAAGGCATCTACCACAATGAAGACATGATCTTAACGTTTACAGTTAATGACGGAGAAGTGCACACATACAGAGCCTCATTAAGAGAGAGAGAGAGAGAGAGAGAGAGAGAGAGAGAGAGAGAGAGAGAGAGAGAGAGAGAGAGAGAGAGAGAGAGAAAGAGAGATAGAGGCTAGGCCGCAGCAAAATATTTAAACTGTGTTTGCGGGTCAGCCCAAGGACATGCCCCTTCCTATGTACGAACCTCGAGGACCCACAGAACCTCCCTATACACTTACAACCGCACATGCTCTTCTCTATGTACTTCTTTGCTGTGCAGGCTTGAAAGGCATCGCCTTGTACCATATGTATTGCATTGTCACTGCCAATATGCTCATATGTACGTCATGTTTCTACGGAATTGGCCAACTTCAATTATAATTATCTTGCCTGTCTGGAAGGATTGTAAAGCAGTGCATGCCCCTCCCGCCCCCTCCCACTCCAATCAAAACATCAGTCACACAACAGAACCTAGAACAACAGCAGAAACAAAACAGATTTGGGCCTGGAGCATCAGCACAGCCTATCTGCACACTAACGCAACGCTTCGCATCGCACTCAAAATCCCCTACATCGAATCTCACACTATCAGCCCCGCTCAGCCAATTCTGTGCACATCATCAGCCCTGCTCACCCACTCTGTGCGCATTACCATCGCTGCTCAACCTATTCTGTACGCGTTATCAGCCCCGCTCACTCAATCAGTGCGTACCATCTGCGCCGCTGACCCAATTCTGTACATACTATCAGCCCTGCTCACCAAATTCAGATAGCAGATACAGGAAAGCATCTGCTGGCATCAGCACTTCTCCTTCTTTAGCCCTGATCACTCAGCTCAGAAAGCAGATGCATAGAAGCTTCTGCAGGCATTAGCACTCCCCCTCCTACACCCTGCAACACTGCCAGCGGCACTGGCGTATCGGCCATCCAGCTGCGCACAGACGACAACACGCGCGGCAAGCGCTGCTGTGCTTCACCTGCCAGTGCTGCATACTGCTGCTGCTCTTGTTGCTGCTGCTGCTGCTGCTGCTGCTGCTTGTCCATGCCACCACGCCTGCCTTTCGTCCCTGCTGCGGACTCATCAGGGCGAGCGTATACCCCTGCTGCATCCGCATCTGCAGCAACAGCATTCAAAGCCATGGCCGTACAGCATGAAATGATCACTGCTGCGTGCGCCTGTGTCTGCACCTCACAACACCAGGCCAACCAATCTTGTGGGATGGCATTAGGAGGGGAGAGGGGAAGGGAGGCGCTGGTAAGGTGTGTGGCGGCTGCGTTCGTTGGGGGGGGTTGTGTGAATGGAGGGACCGGAGGGTTGATGCGCAGGAAGTCTGCCATGCGCTCACACACCTGCATGGACGGGCATGCACAAACGCAAACATGAGGGGTGTTGCTCAGGGAGTCCATCATGCGCTCCCACACCTGCATGGATGTTCATGCGCAAGTTCATGCAAGCTGACCTCAAATAAGGACATACTGATGCGTGAAACATGTTTACATGCCTGTGGCCTGTCTGCGATGCATGCACCTGCACAGATCTACAGAACTGTGTGGGAAAATGATTAGAAGGCAAACAAGTCGTACAACATGGGCAGCTGGCGGCGGGTACACAAGAGTGAGCTGCATGTATGCACAAGAGAACACTAAGTGGCGGCTTTTAGCATTAGACATGGGCACTTGCAGCTCCCGCATGGCTGCTTGCATCAGCAGGGGTACACAGATGTTCAAAACTTTCAGAAACATGCAGGAACAGGCACAGCAGGTTGCAAGAGTACACCCAGTTTTGTAGCAAGAAAAAGAGTCAAGGAATAGAAATTGAGAGACAAACAATAGGTGGGATATCCTTTGACAGAAAAAAAACAACCCACCTAACCCAAAATTACAAACATGCATGATTAAAAACCACGATACCATACCTGCCCATAAATCCTGCCTTGCACGAGTGACAGCACCATTTTTTATAAACCCATGCATCCTGCCTCGCATGAGTAAAAACGCCACACATTGTTCCAACCCATGAATCCTGCTTCACAATTCCTTACACATGAGAGAGAGAGAGAGAGAGAGAGAGAGAGAGAGAGAGAGAGAGAGAGAGAGAGAGAGAGAGAGAGAGAGAGAGAGGGGAGAGAGAGAAAGAGAGAGGGGAGAGAGAGAAAGAGAGAGGGGAGAGAGAGAGACATCGCATGTGTCAGCTCTAAGCATTCACAGACATCATCAAATCATTGGAAAGAAAAAAAAGAAACAGACCACGCCAGCCAAAGAGGCTGCATGCATCAATGAAATCATCGTGACGGCAAGGAAACCATCGTGACATCATCGTCCTTGCTACTTCAACACATGCTTCACCTCCAGGCACGTGCGGACATCATCAGGGGTAAGGGGTGGAGTGCGGCCGCTCTTGGTTGCCAGAGCAGCAGCAGAGCAGGCACGCGCAAAGCAGGCCATCAGGACTGTGCGGCTGGTGGCTGGGAGGTCTGGCAGCTGTGCCAGCCAGACATGCAGGACCTGTAAAGGGGAGAGGTGGTGGAACGCGTGTGCAGTTGCAAATACACATAATACATATAACACATATAATACAAACATATATATGTGCGTGTGTGTGTACGTGTGTGTGCGTATGTGTGTGAGTGCGTGCGTGCGTGTGTGTGTGTGTGTGTGTGTGTGTGTGTGTGTGTGTGTGTGTGTGTGTGTGTGTGTTGCGTGTGCATGTGTGTGTTGCGTGCGTGTGTGTGTGTGTGTGCGCGCTAAGTGTGCTCAGGTATGACATGGGGCAAGGGCAGCAGCAACAGCAAAACAGTAAAGAGTGCACAGCTTCACATACCTGGTTTCCAAGCAGGCATTTATGTTATAGTACCACCAAGTTCCCTCACTCCCCTGAACAAATTCTTGCCTTAACCCTTTCAATGCGAGCAGTGCTCCGTGCATGCAGAAGCACGAGTGCAACTGCTTCCAAATGGTCTCATACATACATAGGGACTGGCATATAGCGCTATACACCACATGTTCCAGGGCTATGCAGCGTTATATAGCACTACATCTTACTAGCGCTATTTACAAATGCTGTACCCCATAGATCGGCATATGATGCTGCAGGAGGGTCTTCTCACAGGGTTCAAACTCATGTGTGCAACTTTGAACTGCCGAAACTTTGCATAGACCCCTGGTACCAAGATCATTGTGCGTTGGCTTCCGTAAGCACTATTTATCTTAATTTCATCTTTTTTCATCTTAATACCAGGGATCTGGGGTGATCTATGCCTGGTCAAATTTTGGCTGGACATCCAAACAAAACTTGAAACTTAGGCCTCAGATTTTGAATGTAGGTCTAATCATGGTAGGAAAGGTGGTTCGATGTAAAAAAAAAGGTGGAAAAGGCTTCCAGAAAGTGCTTCCTGGGTGAAATCAGGGACGAGCCTCAGAGTTCCACCTTAGCCCCCCAGACCTCCTCGCCCACCCTGATCCAGCTAGAACTCCAATTGAAGCCATTAATTTTGGTATCTGCTATATTACTGCTAAATACTTGGGGGTAATTTTGACAAAATGGGGCAGGTCGGAAAATCCCCATTTTTCACCACATTGCCCCCATCTTCCCTCATTGAGCACCTGCTAGGGGAGCACACACACACCGAGCCGCTGTCTTTGAAACTTTTCATGCCTTTACAATCATGGAACACAACTACATAAAACATTTTGGGAGGGACGAGGCCGGGGGGGCTCAGAACAGTTTCCTGTGAGAGACCCCCTCAAAATGGCCAATTAGGACCCTCTGGGGTCTTCTACAACGCTGCATAGCATTGCATAACCCGACTCACTCTACAGCGGATGAGGCAAATGCCGATCCTCATACATATGCATGCACACAAGACCACTGTGTGTGTGTGTGTGTGTGTGTGTGTGTGTGTGTGTGTGTGTGTGTGTGTGTGCGTGCAGCCACTTCAAAATGTTTCTCTCCATGCGCATGCAGCCCATGCAACTGCGTCCACTTTTGCGCATGTGGGCGCACATCTACACACTCCCTCACCCACACATGCACCCAAAATCACTCTCCTGTACTCAAGCATCCACACGCTATTCCATTACCTGGTGGCACAGGAAGCCCCAGCCAGTGCACAATCCACACAGCGCCACTGCATCCACCGCATCTGCCAGGAACTGCCCCAGTCTCCCTCCCCCCATCTCCACTCCCCCCATCACAGCTTCACCCCAGCTTCCTAAGCCCTCCTGTGTCCCCTGCCTTGCAATTTGAAAGCCACCAGCACGTGCCTCTACCCCACCGTGCTCCCCCCTTTGGGCTGCTCCAGTCTCATGCCTGCCATTTTCACTTCGCGCTGCCCATGTGCTTTCTGCCCCTGCTCCTACCCCTCCTGCTCCTGCTCCTGCTGCTGCTGCTGTTGTGGGCGCAGCTTCTACACCTGGTGCGATAGGATCGCGGGAACCTCCTTTGCTAAGGGTGTGAGGGTGTGTGAATGAGGCAGAGCACCTCCACAGGTCACGCACCACTGGCGATGCTTGCAGCGTTTGCGTGAGCAGGGTTTGTGGTGGAGCGGGGCAGGCTTCGTTGTGGGTCAGTATGAGGTCCAACAAGGGCAGCAGGGGGTGCAGCACAGCGTGCCAGTGGGCGTCCAAACGCGGGAGCTCTGCACGCTGCTGCTGCTGCTGTTCCCGCTGCTGCTGCAGCTGCTGCGTCTTTGTCCTCCCTGCTTTTAAACCTGCCTTACAGCCCTCCCCAAGGCTGCCACTTTTTCCGCCGAGGGAGTCCGCCAGCAACAGCTGCACCATGTGCTGCAGGCCGTCCGCCAGGTCTGCGAGTTCGGCAGCCGCTGCTGCCACCCCGTACTCGCTCAGGTGGAATAAGGTGCCTGATGGAGATACGCGTAGGGAGATGCGGGAAGAGGGTGGGGGTGCAAGGGGTTGAGCAGGAGGTGCCTCTGCTGCTGCCAGAGGTGCACTTGCGGACCGTACAGCAGTGGGTGAGGTGGGGTGCCGTGGTGGGTCCGCTTGAGGGGGGCAAGCCATGTGTTGTTGGGCTTGTGGGAGGTGCGATGGGTTTCCATGGGGCTCTGAGGGTGTGTGGGGTGTGTTGCTGCAGCTGCTGCTGCTGCTTTGCACAAGGTCACACAGGTGAAGGAAGGCCACACATAGCGCGGGGGCTAGCGGGTCCACAGCGAGGGGCGCCTGCGAGCGGGCTTGCCCCCGTCCTTGCTCTCCTGCTGCTGCTGCTGGTGACGATCCTGGCAAAACAGTCTGTGCTGGTCCAGCAGCAACACTGCAGGCACCATCGATCGCAGGCTGCTGTTCTTGCTGCTGCTGCTGCTGCTGCTGCTGCTGCTGCTGCTGGCTTGGCAACAAACCGTTGCCGATTTGCTCACCACCACCACCACCACCACCACCACCACCACCACGTTGTGGGTTTGCAGGCTTGGTAGGGACTGTCTCTGCCTCAGGGGAGCCATGCCCACACAGAGCAACATAATTGTGTGTGCCAGGGTTGTGCGTGTTGAGGTACAAGCGTTGAGCATCAAGGTCGTGCGTGTCTGGGCCAAGGTGGGCTGGACTAAAAGGGTGGAGGGACGGCAGGAGGCAATCAGGCCATACAGAGAGCGCTGCGTAGGCCATGGGGAGCAGCGCTGGCAGTGCATGCGGCTGGGTGTGGCAGGCGCAGAGCAGGCGCAGCAGCCAGCGACGGGCGGCCTGTGTGTGTGTGTGTGTGTGTGTGTGTGTGTGTGTGTGTGTGTGTGTGTGTGTGTGTGTGTGTGCGTGCGTGCGTGCGCGTGTGTGCGTGCGCGTGTCTGTGTGTGTATGCATGTGGGTAAGGCTGCAACTCCCATCTAAAAGATTTCACAATGGTCTTGAATGAAAATAGTGCGCATGTCCCTCTTCAAAACAGACACATCCACCAACATACCCACCTGCACATCGCGTCTGCAAAAACGCGCCTCTCACCCACCTGCACATTGTCCGCCACCATGGCAACCACCATTGCTCCCGCAGATAGCGCACACCTCTCGCTCGGCTCTCTAATGAAATGCGTGCGCATGCACCTCTCCCCCATAACACACCAACCAGCACACCCACCTGCACATCACCCACCATGGCAGCCCCTATTGTGCCAACAAACAGTGCATCCGCAGACAGGAAACACTCGCACATTGTCTGCGACCAAGGCAGCCCCCCTTCGCCCCCACAACACATCCACAACTACATCGCCCTCCTCCATGATAGCCGCCACAGTGCCAACAAACAGCACACACACCTCTTACCCACCTGCACATCACACATGCAAAATTGCATTTGCAAAATCTCACCTCTCACCCACCTGCACGCCGCTCGCCACCACGGCAGCCGCAATCACTCCCGCAGACAGCACTCACCTCTCACCCATCTGCACATCACGCAAGCAAAATCACATACGCAAAGCACACCTCTCACCCACCTGCACATCGCCCGCCACCATGGCAGCCGCCATCGCGCCTGCAGACAGCACTTACCTCTCACCCACCTGCACACCACACATACGCAAATCACACCTCTCACCCACCTGCACATCGCCCGCCACCATGGCAGCCGCCGTCGCACCTGCAGACAGCACTCACCTCTCACCCATCTGCACGTCACACATGCAAAATCACATACGCAAAGCGCACCTCTCACCCACCTGCACATCGCCCGCCACCATCGCAGCCGCCGTCGCGCCTGCAGACAGCACTCACCTCTCACCCATCTGCACGTCACACATGCAAAATCACATACGCAAAGCGCACCTCTCACCCACCTGCACATCGCCCGCCACCATCGCAGCCGCCATCGCGCCTGCAGACAGCACTCACCTCTCACCCATCTGCACGTCACACATGCAAAATCACATACGCAAAGCACACCCCTCACCCACCTGCACATCGCCCGCCACCATGGCAGCCGCCATCGCGCCTGCAGACAGCGCACACCTCTCGCTCAGCTCCAGTGGCCATTCCGGCGGTGGAGTCGGCTCAGGGCCATGCCCCAAGGGCTCATCCCCCATCTCTGCTTGCCAGCCCTCCTCATGGCCGCTGCTGCAGCCAAACGGTGGTGGGTCCCTGGCAGAAGATGCAAGAGCCTGGGGCGGACCTGGGTGGTGATTTGCCTGCATTTCACGCCCTATGCTATGACCCGCATCTGCGCTTGCGTGGGGGTGCCCCCGCTGCCCATCTGACGCAGCAGCGTTGCTGTGGCAGGCATTGTCTAAGGGCGGGTGCAGCAGGCCTTGTAGTGCGCGCGTGCGCAGGCGCACCCCTACTTCGCTCACCAATGGGTGCAAGGGTGCTGTTGACCTGAGGCACTCCCCCTGACCTCCGCTGCAGCCGTCCCTGATCTGTGCTGTACCCATCACCTGGCCTTTGCTGCACCCACCTCCTTCCTGGCCACCATGCTTTGCATTCCCGTGCGAGTAGATGCCGCCATGCTGCACATCTCTGTGCTGTGCGTTGCCATGCAGCACATCTCTGTGCTGTGCGTTGCCATGCTCCACATCTCTGTGCTGTGCGTTGCCATACTGCTCGCAGCTGCGTTGCCGCTTGCCTCGCGTCACCACTGTCGTGGCTGTGGCATCTGCCAACTGCGCGGTGCTCTCATGCACTGCCTGCACGGCACCCTCTCTATCTAAAGCCTCCATGGCCACCATGATGAGACTTGGGCCTGCCACCACCCACGCACGGGGGCGGCACCAACCGCCCCACTCCCACGCCCCCAGCTCCTCTTCCCGCACCCCCCTCTCTCCCCCGGCCAGAAGCCTATCCTTTTGCCCTGCCTTGGCCCCGTCCTGCACACCTGCTGCCCCTTTCTGCACACCTGCCGCCCTCCTGCTCTTTTCCCGCGTCTCTCCAGCTTTGCTGCCTGCCAAGGCAGTTGGCAACCCGTGTCCTGCTCCCTGCACCGCATTGCTTTCCTGCTGCTGCTGCTGTTGTTGTTGGTGCTGCTGCTGTTTCCGAGCGTTTTCCGGCTCCCCTGCCACACTGTATCCACCACCTGCTGCCCCACCCATTGCACCCGCACCCGCGCCCGCGCAGGCTACAGCTGCGCGTCCATCAGCTACTTGGATTTGGTCTTGCTGAGCGTGGGTGCGGCTGCGCTCCAGACTCAGTTGGTGGCGCAGGAGCGTGACGCTCACACGTGGGGCGGCACACTCCAGGATTGCGGTCTCCACGGCTGCCAGCAGCAGCGGTCGGGAGCACGCGCCTGACCTGCAGATGCACACATATGTGCGACACACATGATGCTCATGTACAGTAAGGGGCGGTACACTCAGGACTGCGGTCTCTACGGCCGCCAGCAGCAGCAGCCGAGAGTATGCACCTGACCTGCACACGCACAGTGCAAAACATGGCATGTTTACGTACAGTAAAGTGCGCGTGACACTCCAGGGCTGCGGTCTCTACGGTCTCTGTCAGCAACAGTGGCCGGGAGCACAGGCCTGACTTGCAGGCAAACAATGCAACACACATGATATATAAGAAAACGAATATTACATATGTGTCTAAAGCAGGGACAGATCATGTGGTGAAAAGTGCAGAGACTCAATTGTGCATGTGCAGAGGTTCCGTGCGTAGAGATGATTGTGCATGCGCAGGTAATTCAGCTCAAGCAAATAATTCAAGACTCCATCTGCAAAAGCCAAATAGTCATAGTCCTGCCAATAGTGTTGCCCAAAATCAAGCTATGTTAATTGTGGTGGCAGAAGTGTTGCTCTAAATTTTCTACACACCGACCTATCTTTCTGCATGAGGCTTCCTGATCAAGACCTGCCCAACAATGACCACCAAAAGGCATTGTAAGTTTGAGACTTTAGTCTCTATGGAACCAAGGATACCTGCAAATGTTTCAATTAACAGGATGCCCAGCGTCACTTGTAGCCTTCTTCTTGGCCACTGCACCAAGTCAAGCACTCAAAAGCTGCATTCAAGTCACTCACTTGAGAGCGTGCCCAGCATCACAGGCAACCTTGTTCACAGCTGCATGCAGTGTGCGCGCAGGTATCGGGGGCCCTGCCAGCCTGTCAGCAGCATTCCCGCATTTGATAGGACCATCAGCTGCAAACAAAGACGCAGCAGTATGAATGGCTGGTGAGGCTGCAGCTGCATGCAAAAGGCGCCTTTGCGGCTGAATGCCAGGTGCGCAGATGCAGCTGTAAAGAAATGCAGGGAAATGCTTGAGAGCAGCTGGCCTGTGCTGGCTACCACCATCAGCTGTGAGCACGTGTACCAGCACAATTTGTTAAATGCAAGGCGTCCCACTCAGGCAGGGGAGAGCAAGGCAGCCTGGCAGCAGCAAGAGCAGAAAAGGTAGAACAAGAAGAAAAAAGTGTGAAGGCAGCAGAAAAGACTCCCAAGAGGAACACTGGCTGTTTCCACCATCAGCTGCTAGCAAAGAAAAAAAGATAAAGAAAAGCCTATGCCAGCCCAAAGGCTGCGTGCATTCAGGAAAGGTTCCCTTACTGGCAAGCCCCTATTATAGCTGCAGACCTCGTCACAACCCAGCCACTTTTTGCTCATTCAGGCAGTTGCCTACTACCTGCAACTGGAGCGGCTGCAGCACGCCACACACCAGCATGTGGCTCAGGGTGGGGTGCAGCATGCCATGCACCAGCAAAAGAGACAGAGTGATGGGCAGTATGCCAATCAAACCACGCACCAGCATGTGACAAAGGATGGGGTAACCTTTTCATCTCTTTTCTCGTCACTGCTATGCTTTGCTTTGCATGCCACACACAAGCACTGGTCTCAGGGCATGTGACACAGGACGGGGCGACCTTTCTTTTCTCTTCATGTCTTTGCTTCGCTTTGCATGCCACGTAACAGCGAGGGATTAAGGGTGGGCTGCCCTGCAGGCGCCCCCCATGTGGAAGCTGGTTTGAGGCAGCACGTGCCTCACCCCCTCCTCTAGTGCATTACACCCATGCACGCACCTCTGCCTTCATATGCAACTGCTTGCATTTTTTGCATGTGCGCAGCTGCGTGAGTTGGAGTGCAGCTACAACATCCTGGTGGCCACACGACCACTGCTGCCTTTGCTGCCGCTAGTTGTGTTTGCACAGTTCTTCCGTGCTTTGCTTCTCTTTGCTTTGCATGCCACGTACCAGCCAGAGACTCAGGGTGGGTTGCCTTGTGAGTGCCGCCGCCGCTGCTGCCTTTGCTGCCACTGTTTGAGAGCAGTGCCGTGATGGGCGCAAGCAGCTCTTGACCGCTGCGAGGCAGGGGCTTGCGTCCGCGTTTGCCTGGTATTCCTGCAGAGGTGCGATGACAGAGGTATGCCTGGCTTGTGATGAGGGTGATCAGGGACATGCCGGCATACAATTGAGGGACGCCTGGTGTTCCTGCAGAGGTGTGATGACAGAGATATACCTGGCTTTTGATGGGGGTGATCAGGGACATGCAGGCATACAACTGAGGGACGCCTGGTGTCCCTGCAGAGGCGTGAGGGAAAGGCAAGGGGAGTGCAGAGGTGTGATGAAAGGCAGGAGAGGAGCAAGGCGTTGTTGCTGTGCCTTTTTGGCACTCAAAAGGATGGTTGTTGCTATAATGTGACACATTGCCGTTGATTCTGTGAGGGATGAGAGGATCCACAGTGAGCCAGACAATGCCAGGGGGCTGGTTGAATAAGGGAGGTGACAATGACCTCGACAATGATTTATTGAGAGGGGTCACAGTCAGTCAGAGAGCTGTTTCAATGAGGTGGGTCAGCATGAGCCAGAGGCTTGGTGAATCGCCACAGGGGCCACAGTGAGCCCGAAACTCGTTTTGTTTTTTGTCCGGCAATGAGTTGGACAATGGTTTATTGAGAGGGGTCACAATGAGCCAGAGACTTGTTTTGGTGAGGTGGGTCAGAATGAGCCAAAGAGTTGGTGAATGCCACAGGGGCCACAGTGAGCTCTAGACTTGTTTTAATGAGGTGGGTCAGAATGAGCCAAAGAGTTGGTGAATGCCACAGGGGCCACAGTGAGCTCGAGACTTGTTTTAATGAGGTGGGTCAGAATGAGCCAGAGGCTTGGTGAAATGCCGCAGGGGCAGGGGGCGCATGCTTCAAACCAAACTACCCTTTGCAAGCACAGACATTTTCCCCAGAACAGAACAGACATTCGATCTGAGAAAAAAAGCCACAGGAAATGGCATGGGCCGGCTGCATGCAGTTGCCGCACCCAGGAGCCCTCAATCTCACCTGCAGCACACGCAGGCCCATCAGAGCCTCGTTTAGGGCTGCCAGGTTGCCGGACAGAAGGAGTGGAGGAGGGTGCATCCACAACAGCAGCAGCAGCAGCAGCAGCAGGGGCAGCAACAAGAGGTGGTGGGGGGGGTCCAGCACACAGAAAGGGAGGGGGCTGGGCAGCAATGGGTGGCACTGACCCACTCCTCCCCCTGCCTGAACTGCTGGAGTTGGGCTCTGAGCACGCATTGCCGCCGGCACTAACACCCGCACATGTGGTACCAGTGGCACCGCCGGTGGGTGTGGCTCTGTCAAAGCCGCCACCGCTCACGGCTCCGCTTGTGCATACCCCGAGGTCACTACATAGGTAGACGTGTGTGTGTGTGTGTATGTGTGTGTGTGTGCGTGCGTGTGTGTGTGTGTGTGTGTGCGTGCGCGTGTGTGTGTGTGTGTGAGGCAGAGAGATGCAGTGAGCAGACACAGCATGTGAGTGCAAGGTATGCTTTCTCTTTTCAGCGTAAGCTGCACTGGGAAGCAAGTGTGCTGTGCCTTTGCTTACACCTTTTCATTGACAAGCATGTACCATTCTGTGCGCTTTACACGTATCCGTTTACGAGCATCATTCACCCATTTGTGCGCTAAGGAGCATTAATTCGGCGCACTAGTGCGCAGCAGACATACACCCTGAGCCACACGACACCAAATTCACCTTGTATCAGCACGGTGTGACACCCACCTTGAACCAGCACAGTGTGACACCCACCTTGAACCAGCATGGCATCACACCCACTTAGAACCAGCACAGTGTGACACCCACCTTGAACCAGCACGGTGTGACACCCACTTTGAACCAGCACGGTGTGACACCCACTTTGAACCAGCATGGTGTGACACCCACCTTGAACCAGCATGGCATCACACCCGCCTTGAACCAGCACAGTGTAACACCCACCTTGAACCAGCATGGCATCACACCCACTTTGAACCAGCACGGCGTGACACCCACCTAAAACCAGCACTTTGTCACACTCACCTTGAGCCGGCACTCGCAGAGGCAGCAGCAGCGGCGGCGGCGGCGGCGGCGGCATTTAGCGTCCTCCGCCGCTTGGCAGCCGGACCATGGTCTTGATGATCGTGCTCCCTGCCACCAGCATGCTCCAAGGACAGGAAGCTGGTGGCCACACCCTGTGCTTGTGCGTCAGGAGGCCTTGCACCACTACAATGTCCCTGGCCATGGGCTGAGGCTGCCGCGTGAGGTGTTGAGTTGCTGCTCGCGAGCGCGCGCGCGCTGTGCTGCTGGCCGTGGGTGCGCATGGTACCGGAGTGCGTAGGTGGCTGGGCCTTGGTCAGAGATTGCTGCTGGGGCGGCTGAGGGGTGTGGGGTGCCTGCTGGGGTGGAAAAGCGGGAGGGGTTTGCTGCTGTTGTCGGGCTTGCTGCTGCTGGCTTTGGCATGCCAGCTGGGGTGGAACAGCGGGAGGGGTTTGCTGCTGCTGCTCACCGGGGGGCTGATCCCTGAGCTGGCCTGTGTCTATGTGCACGTCTGCGCCTCGGCACTGGCACGGGTCCACATCCATGTGTCCTTGGATCTGCCCCTGTTGATGTCCTTGGGTCTGCTCCTGCTGGTCACCCCTGCCATCGTTAGTTACCTTTGCCATCACTTGGCACTGGTCCACATCCATGTGCCCTTGGATATGACCCCCCTGGTTGTCTCGTCCACGTGGGTGGCCTTGGTCGACCATGCCATCCCCATGCACCCCTTGGGCGCTCAGCTGTTGCTCCCCTTTCCTGCCATTCTTAACCGTGTGCTGCCACTCTCCATGAGCGGCATCTGCTGCCAGTGCGAGCTGCCCACCGTTCCTACCATCAACCTCTGTCTGCTGCTGTCCTTGTCCAGGTAAAGCCTCTGTCCAGACTCCCGGTCCTGGCATGGACGTGTCTGAGGGGGCTGGCGGGCAGGAGGAGCTGGTGTGGTCTGAGGTGGAGCCCGACATGTTGCTGTGATCTGGGGTGCTCGCGTTGGCGGCTGCGCGGCGGCGGGGGCGACAGCCGTCAGGTGCTGTGCTGGTGCTGTGCTGTCGTGGTGCTGTGCTGGCGGTGCGCCGGCCCTCTGGAACGCCTTGCCCTGCCTGCTGATCATGGCCTACGCTCGGCAGCTGCCCAGCAGCGATCTGGGTGCTGGGGGGTGGTAGCGGAAACGGCCCTGCACTTGCGTGTTGCCTTGGGGCTGGTTGCTGGGGGCTGAGGGAGTCGAACGGGCCTGACGGTGGGGGCAAGGAATCAGGCGGTAGGGCCTGCAAATCCATGATGTTGCTGTTGCTGGCAATGCCGGGCGTGGGGGTGGCGTTGGCACCGAGGTCCCTGCTGCGGGCCCTACCTGGGCTGCCACAACCACCATCACCTGCAGCAGGTGAACGTGATGACACCTGTCAGTGTCGGCGTGAAGATAAAGGACATGGGGTGCGATAACACCCGTCCTGACGTGGCTCTGTCTGGGTCGCCACCACCACCACCTGCAGCAGGTGAACGTGATGACACCTGTCAGTGTCGGCGTGAAGACAAAGGACATGGGGTGCGATAACATCCGTCCTGACGTGGCTCTGTCTGGGCCGCCACCACCACCACCTACAGCAGGTGAACGTGATGACACCTGTCAGTGTCGGCGTGAAGATAAAGGACATGGGGTGCGATAACATCCGTCCTGACGTGGCTCTGTCTGGGCCGCCACCACCACCACCACCACCACAACCTGCAGCAGGCAGGCGTGATGTTCGTGTCGATAAGTGCAGTGACGCAAGGCGTATGGCGTGATGATGCATGTCCTGTGGTTATCCCTGCCTGGGCTGCCACCACCATCACCTGCAGCAAGTGGGTGCCTGGACAGACATACGTCATGCGCCCTGACATGCAAGATCAAAGTGGAGCGCAAGGATGACCTGCAGCAGGCAGGTGGACGTGATGACGTACATCAGTAGGCGTGACGACAGGAGACATAAGACTGGGCTGCCACCACAACCACCATCAACTGCAGCATATGGAGTCGCGATCACACATGCGCCAAAGGTCAAGTTGGCCCTTTCTGGGCTGCCACCACCACCAACTGCCGCAGGCAGACATCATGGCGGCACACATCCCCAAAAAGAAGGAGGTATGATGGCACGTTGACGCCCTGTGCTACCACCAGCACCGCTCCAACAATTGGGGTTTTTAGGATTGAAAGAAACAACGTTTGAAATCGAAGGAGAACATGGGAATGGCCCCTCACAGAGATGACCTGCAGCAGGCAGGCGTGTTGACAGCAGAGAAGATTTGTGTTGCATGCACACACATGTACACCTCAGGCAGACGAAGAAGGAAGTATACATTCTTTGTTGCATGCACACACATGTACACCACAGGCACACGAAGAAGGAAGTATGCATTCTTTGTTGCATGCGCACATATGTATACCACAGGCAGACAAAGGAGGAAGTATACATTCTTTGTTGCATGCACACATATGTACACCACAGGCAGACAAACGAGGAAGTGCCAGCAGAAGCATGCGCCCCTACCCAAAGCTCATGCACGGTCGGGCCATCACACCATCCCCCCCACACCTTCCCATACATCGGTGAAGCATTGCTCACAGCACAGCAAGTTTGCCACATACATAGGCTGCGAGGAGCATCGGCAACACTGCTCACAGAGCAGCATGCATGACATGAAGCGTATACCCACAATCTGCCAGTGCACACAAAATACACACATCCACAAATGCGTCTATGTGTGTCTGTGTGTGTGTGTGTGTGTGTGTGTGTGTGTGTGTGTGTGTGTGTGTGTGTGTGTGTGTGTGTGTGTGTGTGTGTGTGTGTGTGTGTGTGTGCGCGCGCGCGCACATGCGTATGTCATTCATTGAGAACAAGGAATTGAGAAAAATGCTGCATGCATAACAGGAGCAGTCTTCATGGAAAAGTACAAAGCGGATATGGAAATGGTGAAACGGCAAAGCGTTCTGCAAGGTTGCCCGGCAGGATCATTCTTATTATATGTACATATTATCCTCATCATATTTATGTAATAAGATCATTATCGCACTGTCTGAGGAAGTACATGAAGGAAGTACATGAATTAAAGGAAGCAACTGCCTTACATACCCCATTCATTTGTCAGTTGGAGCATCTCAAGCAAATGTACAACTTCTGGCAATCATTGTGGCACATGTGCCCAAGGCGAGATCTTTTCCTTCAAGGTCCCTTACTTCATCTCCTGAAATCCGAGGGCCATCGCTAGCATCAGCTTTCAAGAATTCAAAGGAAACCTCCTCCTTCTCATCATCATCACCATCATCATTACCAGCAGCAGCATGAATTTCATCTGCGAAGCACAGCATACCTGCGTCTGGCGAAGGTTGCTGCTGCAGCTGCTGCTCGTGTGCTTGATTTTCAGGTCCAGCCAGGGTAAAAGATGCATGTTGCTGCACACAGAGCCCTGGCTGCTGCAGCTGATGGTGTGTTGGCTGCTCAGACCGCTGCTGCAGCAGTCCTGGAAGGTTGTGCTGCTGTGGTGAAACTTGCTGCTGCTGCTGCTGCTGCCGGTGCTGATGGTGCCGAAAGCGGCGTTGGCGAGAATGGGGCTGTGCAGATTCTAAGAGTGTCTGCTGGAGACGAGGCTCAGGAGGGAAAGTGGAATCGTTGATTGCCCGCAGTGCCTGCGAGGGTAGTTTGTGTGTTGGTGCATCCATGTTGAGCATGATGTCGGTCAATGTGGGCGTGCAAACGAGGAGCCATGCCGATGACAGTTTGGACACGCACTTGGTCATCAAGAGGTCACAACAAGTCGGACCTCATTCAGCATGTGGTGCATCTTACTGCTTGCAACCACTGCAAGCGTCTTTGATGACTCATTCAGCATGAGGTGCATCTTAGGTTGAGGTACGCGTAAGCATCTACCACTTTTAGCACTTTTGCTACAAGTCTGGGATGCTTGCAATATCAACCCAACGTGCACCTCATGCAGCATGCTACAAATGGTAGATGCTTGCTTGCATGCCAACCAAAGGTGCACCTCATGCTGTCAGTCCCCCAAGTACATCAATGAAACAGCTGAGCGCACAAGACATGAACTTGAGAGAAATCCCCAGAACTGGGGCCTGAGATATTTCTCTACATTGGCTTGCGGGTCAGCACCCCCTACCTGTGTGTGCCGCCTGTGCAGGTCCTCCAGCAACTGCGCTACAACAGCATCCGCAGAGAGGGGAGCACCAGCATCAGGGTCACCCACAGGCACAGTAGCTAACACGGCATGATGACCAGGTGCCGCATGCATGTTTGGAGCAGCACCAGGTGTGGCTGCAGCTTGGGCCGCTGGAGTGGTTGCTTCGTGCATTGAAGGCGGGGGCGGTGGCAACTCTTGGTCAGCAGCATCAAATGCAGTTGGCCTCTCACAGACAGCGGCAGCTGCAGCTGCAGCGCCAGCTGCGGGTGTGGCGGTAGTTTCTGCATTAGGGGAAGGGGGAAGCAGCAGGAGAGGTGCATGGGAGCCGGACTGGGGCTGCTTCTGTTGCTGCTGTTGCTGCTGCTGCTGTTGCTGCGCAGATTGGGTGGGTTGTGGTGGGGAGGTGTGGTGGAGGTGCAGATTTGCGTGTGGGTGCATGGGTTGCAACCCGCAAAGTGTTGAAGGATGTGGGGTGGTTTGGAGCATGTGAGGAGGTGAAAGGAAGAGGCCCTCAGGGTGAAGCTGGCCCAGCTGCTGCTGCTGCTGATGGTGATGATGCTGAAGCTGCGGCTGCTCCTGATGAAAGTGCTGGTGGTGGTGCTGCTGCTGGTGTTGCGCGTTAGAAAGGAATCCGGCTTGGGAAGGGGGGACAGGAGACAGTGCAAGGTGGTGGGCCAGGGGGGCAGGCGGGGAGCTGAATGCCGGCGTGCTGGCGTACAGAGCACCTTGCAATGCAGAATGCAGCCTGCAAGGAGGCAGGATTGACAGCAAGGCAGCATGAGCTGACACACACACACACACACACAGAGCTGGACACCACACGATCATGTTGCTTGCCAACACACAAAAATAAGTCACACAATCATGTTGCTAGCCAACTGAAGAAAAAAATGGAGCTTGCCGACACAGGAGATCAGGTCATGG
Source organism: Dunaliella primolecta (assembly GCA_914767535.2). Classification (NCBI taxonomy): domain Eukaryota; kingdom Viridiplantae; phylum Chlorophyta; class Chlorophyceae; order Chlamydomonadales; family Dunaliellaceae; genus Dunaliella; species Dunaliella primolecta. The sequence goes on from OU611762.1 coordinate 7,592,541, forward strand.
AGCCTGCCCAGCAGGTCGTATGCAGGATGGCGGAAAGACATTGGAAACAATTGCCTTTACAACTGGCAAGCTGCAGAGGTGGGCAATGGCGCACCAAACATTATAGATGGATTGAGGGCACCACACATAAATATATGAATGCATGTATGTAATGTACACACATATGTACATGTATGACTGAGTGCATCAGACACGGAAGGATGACAGACACAGGAGAATGACTTCTGCCGTTATTGACGCTTGATGGGCACAAGGGAACAACAGCAAACCCTTTCCCGCCCTCTTTCTTTCATTCAGGAAATGAATGCATTTTCTGGAGGGACCATAAACACAGACACTTCAGTTGAAGCCCTCATAGTAAGACAAACCCCTTGGTCCTTGCTTGCAACTTAGGTCTGTAAGTTAGCATGACAGCTTGTGGGTAAGTGGTGCACACTCACACTCACTCCAACCTTGCACTGGCAGCTCAACAGATATTGAAGCCCTGCGGAATCTTTAAACAATGATTGATCTGCAATGTGCATCGGAATCAGCCGCCTATCCAACTACAGCGGCCTTGCTGCTGGAATCATTTGGAACATCTGTTGTACACAGAGGCAAAATTGCCCTGGGCGCACCTGCTCATCAAGTGTCCTCATGTATTTTGAGCACATTGCTCCTTTTCACTTCTTGGCCCAGTTGCACTGCCATTTCAACAAAGCTCGATGAAGGCATGCACAGCCTAACATATCCGGTACTCTCCTGCCATTGACATTGCGCTCGCCTACCCTGAAGTGCCTTGTTGCTTCAACTTGCACCCATGGTAGGCATTTGATCTCAATTAAAGATCCTGCCGTTCATAGCCCCCTTGACCACAATTGAGCACACAGCCAATTCAACAGAGCTCTATGAAACAGGGTTAGGTATAGAGGGTTGATCATTTGTCATAGGAGGCCTCAAAGGCCTCTTGGTGGCCTCTTTCACCCCTTTCAGAGCTTCAGTTGACAAATGCTCAACTTCTTCTATGAAGTGTAATGAACAAAAAAAAAGTTATTAGAGGCAGTTCTACAAGGGTTGAAAAGGGAACATATTTGTCATGCTTAGAAAAGGAAATTGAAGGAATATAAGTACCAGAAATATATACATTTTAATGAAGAACGAGCTTATATTATATGAATTTTTGTGCAACGAAGCTCAAGCAAAGCTCCTGCTACTCACAGCACCCTCCTCCAACCTTCAGCGCACAAGCAGGCACACTCACTTCAGGTTCCTGTTGTTCGCTACCTCCAGAGCCATCGCCATCTGGTTGCCCACTTGCAACGCAACAGTGTACTCCTGCAGAGCCGAGGCGCCAAACAAAAATACGCAGCTGAGAGGGGTGTGAGAGGTTCCAACTGGCATGCTGCAAAGCAGCTGCAAGTCTATAGCGTAACTTGGCAAGAGGTCGAGTAGGATGATGAGCAACGGATGATGGGCGTAGGATGATGAGCGCCGGATGATGAGCATAGGATTATGAGCACAGGATATCAGCGTCGGATGATGAGCTCAGGATGATGAGCGCATGCCTGCCCTCCTTAGAACTGAGCATCCAAAAAAGCGATGTAAACTACAAACCTATTCACTCTGAACTCCGGCATCAAATGCAGCACAGAAGTTTTTTCAAATGCTCCATGAGGAGCAAGCAGCAAAGCAGGCAAAGACAAAAACAACACAGCAGTACACTAAAAATAACTCTGAACCCTTATATTGTAAACAGACCAGCCCATTATGCATGTTGGTTTCCCATTCATCTGATAGATGGCACATTCTTAGAATGTGACCACCTTTTATTTAGAAGAATTGGACACCATGTGGCTCTGTGGCTCAGATATCATGAGCACCATTTCAACATGCCCGACACAGACCTCTCTTCCTTATCAGGCAAATTATGATTGAACTGTGATCGATCGCAGCGCAGCAAAATCCCCTCCCCCCCCCTTTCCATTCCATGTACCTGCACCTCCAGCTGTTCTTCCTGCAGCTCCAGCTGTCGCGCTTGTGCCTCCAGCTGTTGCGCCTGTGATGCCAGCTGTCGCTGGAGCTCCTGCACCACTTCTTGCTGCTGTGCCCGCGCCTGCTGCACGTCACGCTGTTGCTGCTGCTGCAGCTGGTGCAGCTGCTGCTGTTGCTGCCGCAGCTGCCGCTGCTGCTGGTGGTTCAACGCGTCGAGCTCCACCTGCGGATTCCATGTCATATGTGGGTATGCCTGTTTCCGTAAAGGTTGTGTCATGTTATATATCTATATTCATGCACACACACACACACCTTCTTCAGGTTAACACACGCCACCTGGACGGTGTGTGCTCATGTGTTCATGCACGTTTGCACGCCCGTTCATGCACATGAGTGCAAACCTGCTGGTGGCCTTGAGCTAAGCTCTTGTTCAGCAAAATACAAGCAAAATGCCATGTAAATCAGCACCGTGCTCACACCAGGAATCTTCTCAAGCGCTGGTTCCTGTCATCTTGCAAAACATCCAGCCTGACTTTCAGCGCTGGTTTTCTTCATCTGGAGCAGTTCCACAGCTGTGTTAGAAACAGTGAAAAGCAAGCAATTTGTCTCTCCGTCTCTCTCTCTCTCTCACACACACACACCCTCTTACATGCAAGCATGCAGGAGGCGCTGCCTGCTTTCCAGTTGCGAGTGCTTTCCAGCTGTGCCTGCACCCTAATATCCACAAACGCACCAGGGCAGCCCTCTCTCTAGATGCAAATGCTCAGACTGCGCCTGCACCCTCTGATGCCCACATCTGCACTTTGCATCAGGCGCAGCCCGCCCTCCAGCTGCAGATGATCTAACTGTATTCGCAATTAATTGAAACTTGCGATTGCACTTGCTCTAAACCGCAGCCTGCTCTTTAGCTGCGCCTGCAACTCCATACCCACAAACGCGCACCTGCATGAGGCGCAGCCTGCTCTCCAGCTGCACACACTCGGCCTGCGCCTGCTCCCTTAGCCTCTGCTCCCCCCGCTTGCGCTCGCGCTGCAGCTGGCTGAGTTGCAGCTGGTGCCGCTCTTTCATGGCTACCTCAGCTTCCGTGCGCTCCAACTGGAAACAAACGTGTGTGTGTTTGCGTGTGTACATACGCTCGTGCGTTCGTGTGTGTATGTACGTGAGTGTGTGTGTGTGTGTGTGTGTGTGTGTGTGTGTGCATGTGTGTGCGTGCGTGTGTGTGACATACTGCACGTCATTGCAAATCCCAGCCTGGGCTCTACAAGCTCAGGTGAACACAGGCAGGTGTGTGCATACAAACACATGCATGCAAAATTTAATTTAAAAGCACACATGGATTCAAGAAAACACACATAAAACCCTGCATGGCCTGAGCATGACGCCAACCGTCATAGCACGGGTAAGAAAACCTTGATTGATGATAAGTAGAACCAAACTGGTTGATGCTTGGCACCAACCAAACTGATTTTGTTTTCTCAAAAGCTTTGACAGCATGCCAACACTGCCAAAGGCAACAGCCCTCACATCTTTGCAGCGCAACGCCTTCTGCACCTCAGAACACACCTGCTCACCCTCCCAGTAGCACGCAAGCACACCCATTGTCGGTGCCGCTCTGCAGCTAAAGGGAACCAACCTGCAGTTTCTGTGGCACATGGCCCATGCCACGCCAAGAATTTACTCCTGCTTGCAGTCTGCCATGCCTCTCAGATGTAAGCAGTACTGCCCGGCAAAGCATGACTGCCTCTTAGATGCAAGCACGAATGCCTGGTAGAGCATGACTGCATGGCAGAGCATGACTTCCTCTTAGACGTAAATATGAATGCCTAGCAGAGCATGACTGCCTCTTAGACGTAAGTATGAATGCCTAGCAGAGCATGATTGCATGGCAAAGCATGACTGCCTCTGAGATGTAAGTGAGACTGCCTTGCAGGGCATGACTGCATGGCAAAGTGTGGCTGCCTCTTAGATGCAAGCATGCCTGCCTGGCAGAGCTTGCAAGCATGACTACCTAGCAAAGCATGCCTCCATGGCAAAGCATGACTGTACGGCAAAGCTTGCAATCCTGGTGCATGCTTACTTCCTTCTTTTCCCCTCTCCTCAACCCATTTCACTACCCCCCCCACACACACACCGCCCCGCAACAAAGGGGAAGGGCAGACCACGCAGACCGAAACTGGCTGCATGAATGAGAAATTAGCTGAACCCCCTCACCCCCACACACGTACACACTGCCCACCTAAAGCCTGGATAGCTGACGCACATGCATGAACACACAGCCCACCTGCAGCCTACGTGGCTCCTGTGCACACACATTGGTAAGCACAGCTCATGCACACACATTGACACAAGTAGCTCCTGCACACACGTGATGACACGGCCCACCTGGAGGCTGCGCAGCTCCTGCACACACCCACACCCATACACGCCCTTACACACACACACACACACACACACGGCCCACCTGCAGCCTGCGCAGCTCCTGTCGTAGCGCCTGCTCTGCTTCCACCTTGTCAAACTCCAGCTGCATCAGCTGCTGATTCAGGCCCTGCTCTGAGGCTGCATGGTCGCTGCGCTGCTGCTGCAGCTCCTGCTGCAGGACTTGCAGCTGCTGCCGCAGCGCCTGCCGCACCTCTTGCTCCTCAGGCTCAATGGGGCCAACATGGCCTTCCTGCGTCTGCGTCTGCATCTGCTGCTGCTGCGTCTGCTGCTGCTGTATCAAGTCCTGCACGTGCTGGCGCAGCGCATGCAGCTCTTGCTGCTGTGCCTGCGCCTGAGATTGCTGCTGCTGCAGGCCCTTTACTTGAGCACGCAGCACCCTTACCTCCTCTGACTCCCCAGAAGCTTTGTGTGTCTGAGTGCCCACCTGCCGCTGCTGCTGCGCCTGCTGCTGCTGCTGCTGCGCCTGCTGTTGCAGCAAGTCCTGCACGCGCTGCCGCAGCACATGCAGCTCTTGCTGCTGCCCCTGGGCCTGAGATCGCTGCTGCTGTAGGTCCTGCACTTGTGCACGCAACGCCCAAACCTCCTCCGTATCTTCCGAAGCCGTTTGCGTCTGTGTGCATGCCTGCCGCTGCTGCTGTGCCTGCTGCTGCTGTGCCTGCTGCTGCTCCTGGAGTAAGTCTTGTACATGCTGGCGCAACGCATCCACAACCTCCTGCTGCTGCATCCCTGCCTGGACCTGCTGCTGCAGCTGCTGTTCCTGCTGTGTAAGGGCACACACCTGCTCCTCCAGCTCTGCCACCTGTCGCGCCTTCTGCTGTGCCTGCTCTTCAGCAGCGGCTCGTGCAGCCTCTGCCCTCTGTACTTGCTGAGCTCCCTGGACAGCCATAGCATTTGTGCTGCGCTCGTACTCGGCATGCGCCTGCTGGCTGTCCTGCAGCTGTCGCTGCAGCACAGCTTGCTGACGTGCATGCTGCTGCAGCTGTTGCTGCCACTCTCGCCCCTGCTGCTGCATGAATTGCTCCATGCGCACCTTGAGCTCGAACTCATGGGCCTGCAACTGCTCTAGATGCCGCACGGCTCCATGCAGCCCATGCATTTCTTGGCACAGAGCTGCATGCTGCTGCTTGTCTGCCTGGCACTGGTGCCTGTTCTGTTGTGGGGTGGTGTGCGCTGTAGACTGCAGTGCTTGTTGCTGGAGCTGCTGCTGGAGCTGCTGGACTTGCTCAGACAGCTTGTTAGACTCTGCCACCGCATCTTGAAGCTGCTGGTTTACGCGGGCCTGCAACGTACAGGAACGACACGCCCATGAGTGAAAACCACCGGCCTTGTGGGTCGCATGATGAAGGAAACAAGGTCTTCAAGACTCACAATGTGCTCCAAATACTTGGCATTCTTCTCTTCCTTCCTCTTTGCCACTTGTTTCAAGCGTTCAATCTCCACGTCCCTATTGCCAACACCCGGCCCCTGCTCATGCAGCTGTCGCTGTTGGTGCTGATGTTGCTGCTGCTGCTGCTGCTGCTGCTGCAGCTGATCTTGCTGCTGCAGAGGCTGCTGCTGGGGAGGCATGGCCTGCCTCTCGGTGGACGTGCATCAATCAGATCATGAGGAGGCCGAAGACGGTGCTGGTCACTAGCACCAATAATATTTTACCTCCTATGATGATGTCCAGAATTATTTTCTGCCAGTCAGAAACAAAACTGTCCTTTTGTCTTCCTTCGTCTTTCTACATTGAGTGATACACACGTTTCATTAAATAATTTTTTTCTATCATCATCATCAAACTAACCATTTGAGGAGAGAAAGGCACGAATGTTTTAAAATATTTACTGTGTTTAATCCAATTGCACTGCTGATGCTTTCTGCAACACCTATAAAATTGTGCTGGCTTACCTGCAATTTTAAAGAGATGATTAGCCATCCCACTTGCGCTCGCTGAATTATCCCGACTTGCTGCCTTGCATTTATGCAGAAATCATTTAATTAATGAAGATGATGAATAGCATGGATATGCATGCCGAGGAGCTGTGCTGCAAACTAGAACTTAACCCTGATCCTTATAAATTTGGTCCCTGTTTCCTCGCCAGTCCTGGAGTTCACAATCATATGCATGAGACCTCAGAAGTGCGCGTAAAAAGTGTGTGCACTGCCTCACAAAATGCACCTGGATGTAATCTATCTTGGGCAGGCTCCTCGAGCTCATGAGTCGTGTGATCATGCTCATGCGCTGATCAGTCATGACGCAGGCGCCTTATTAAGAAAGAATCACTTTAAAAAGGGACAATTGCTGCGCACAACCTTTGACATGTACTGCATGGGCATCAAATGAACCAAAACATCAGTGAGGCAAACAAGACCAAATGGCAGCCATCAGCTGTAGCCTCTACAGAAAAGGAACAGAAAGATGATGTAGGTTTCTTGCCAAAGCCAGACACTGTTTGGCACCATCATGCCAATTTCCAAAAGCCATGCTAAAAGGCCATGATTCAGTGCATGCCTTCATGGCGCTTTTTCATCCTTGCTGGCCATGCGAGCTTTGCGCTTTTCTGCCTCCTCCTTGTCTACATGTGGAGGCCTATGCATATCAAGTCGCTGGAATACATCCTTCCTGTCCATTCCCAGCTGGCTGGGCTCCGGAGGATCCTGCTCGTATTGCTTTTCTTGACCTGGAGGAAAAGAAGGAACAACTAAAAAGTGGATGCTGGCAGTGCACTGAAGCCTACAGGCAAGGTGGAAGGGGTTAGGGTAGGCCCTGGGGCAACCAGGAAAGGTAGTTGTGCAGCCTCCTGGTGCTGATGAGGTGCATATGGAAAGAAGAATGCATTTCAGCAAAGGGCTGATCGACATTAAAAAAATTGAAAAAAGATCGCATGAACCCCCCAAAGTTGCAGGTGCATGGAGAAGTTCAAGAGAGTTTGAAAGATCTTTCAAAAAGCGAAGGCAGCTGCCGGCTGAGGGCATGCTTTGCAGCTCTGACCTGGGGATCCAAACTTCCTCCGCAGCTCAGCAGCAACACGCTCTGTACCGCCATGAATGGTTTCCTGCGACTGGGTAGATTAGGTTCGTGAGAGGATTTGGCTGGCCAAGGAGAGCAACAATGTCTTAGTCACACCCATGCATTTTTCTTGGTAATCGGGTAGCATGGTTAGGGATGGGTAGCCAGCCCTAGGCAAGGCGAAGCAAGGGGGGGCCCTTAGCCAGAACAGACTCAAACTAGGTGGCAAAGAGTATCACCAGGATTTCAGGGACTTTGCCTGATGATCAATGAATCCACAGGTATCCTTGGAAAAGGGGATAATATGTTGCCTAGAAAAGTTTTCAGGGATGAAATTGAGGATAGTGTAAATCTTTTGCAGTATGATTTAAGGGGTCAGGGAGAAGCCCTGGGTGATATAATGGCACTCAGATTTAATCGCTACTCGCGAAACAATTAAGCAGCAGAAGGCTAGGGGGAAAGCGCTGTGGCAGTGTTTTAATCGGGTTGGGTGTTAGCTTTAGTCGCTATTTGCCTGCTACGCATGCTTTTCATGACATAAACCCGCCTGCTACGCATGCTTTTCATGACATAAACCCGTAGGTATAGGTGACAATATCATACTACTAATATATATGTAGATTTGGGCCAGCCGAGCACCAAACATCACGCTCACATGGCTCTGGAGCACACAAGGGTGCTGATTTTCATTAATGTTGCAACACTAGAGTTCACTTACAATACCTTGTAGGCCAAGTTGCAGCTTTTTCAGAGGGGGGCACCTCAATCAATCAATGGATTAGTCAAGTGCAGTCAGGTGGATTTGAGAGGGGACAGGATGTCAGTAAGGGGGGTTCCAGCTAAATATATCCAATAGACACCATTTAACACCAGCCTAAAAAATTTTGGATCAGATTTATCCTTCTGTGGAAAGCATAGTTCTAACCTTGATCTCCCAACCAGGCCCTACCCACATAGGCCTAGGCTCTTCTAGCCTAGAAGGGCCTCTTTGAGAAACTGAGACAGCCTATTTACCTATGCCTAAGCATGGTACATGGGGGCCTACTCCCTGAATGCTCTTTTCAAAAGCTTTTCTATTTCTTTCATAGAGCATGTTTTACACACATTGGCAGTAAAACCTAAGTGGATCTGTAATGCAAAATGAAGCCTCTTTGATTTGGCAGATGGACTTGATTTGACAGGTAGAGGGAACAACAACTCAGTCTGAACTTCGTGGTGGGTGGGTCATACGGTCTGTGCACCAATGTGGACCCCTTTCCTTAATTGATGTAGGGAGCGTTTCACTGCCTACGTAGCTTTTCTTTTCTTTTCTTTTCTTGTTTCTTTCCTTGAACAGCATGGCAACAGATTTCAAAGGAGGCAAAATAAAGGCCGTAAGGAGGAGAATGCGAGGATTACTTCATTAACACCTACATCCTACGAAAAAGGCGAAAAAGGTGGGCGCTTCGCATCTAGCTGAAATTATTGAATGCCTATGATTACAATGGAAATGGAATGGAAAGGAAGGATAAAAGAACTTAGACAAATGGGGCACTCTCTTCATTGCTTGAACAAAAAGAGGACACCTATGGCCAAGGCACTATAGTTCCTTTTTGCCAGAGTAAAGAGAAAGAGAGGTCGATGGGAATGGAGGATGGCTAGCAGCGTCTCCCTTCTGGCCTTGGTGTTGAGCGTGAAACTGAAGCACAGGATCTGAGTTTAGAAGTGTGATTGATATGCCCGGCATTCCTCTTTAAAAAGTGTGCTTTTATGAAATAAAAAAATGCCTATATTTGCAAGGATGTGTTTTTGCTCGCCATAATTGCTGCCTGTTCCACTGCTTCACAGAAACCATTTTGAGATGACCACCATGCACTCCAATTTTTTTAACTTTATAACACTTTTACCATTTCCAGTGCATAGATCAAAAACAAAACACCTTGAAGGCATTTCCATAAAAAAAAGCTTCTGCCACCACACTTTCAGGTGTGCATGCATGTGAGGGACGCATGAGAAAAATACAGATAGTTTTAGGGCATACCAAAATACAGGCGAGCCACACGATGTTTCCAGTGTGACCCCAAATTGGTGCTTTGCTACTGCAAGCACAATGTCAAATTGGGACAACAAAATCTGCAAAGCCACTCACTGCAACAGATTCTACGAGGTTGGTTGCCCAATCCTTGGCCATCTCTGCATTGCTTGCTTCATGGTCGCCTGCATTGAGTGTAAAAAATGTTGCACCATCCCCAATGGCTGCTGCTGGGAGCATTATGCATCTTGCTCATTGCTAGGAGTCCTAGCCTAGGACTAAAAGGAGGAGAACGGAAGGCGTGAAGAATTATTGATGGCAGACCACAGCACGTTGCTTGAGAGCTCACTTATTCACTAAGATAATGGAACTGACCTTTGTCTACGGCATGCATGTACAGAGAAGGATTATCTCGCAGTCTATCTGCCCTGCAAGCAGGTAGCACAGCCATTTGTACCTTTTTGCCCTTTTCAATGCACGAATTGGGGACAAGGTATCATGCTTTGCTGGTAAACCTGTGTTTGCGTTCAGCGTCTTTTTTTGTTCTCTTTATCAAAGTTCCTCTGCCTGCTTAGATTTTACTCTTGATCTTGTGGTTGCGCAGTAGAATTATCAACCAATCACAAAAGAGACAGCTACAACGTTTGCAATTTACCTGCCATGAAGAACTTCCGTGGCGTGGGGGCTTGCCTCGGCCACCTTTTTGTTCACCTGCACCTCCTTTTCGGGTTTAAGTAGCACACAAGAGGAACTCATACCATACAGCAAGTTTTGGGCAGTTATGAAAAAAATTACAAAGGCAGTCGCTTAGAGAGTTTAATGACTCTCCATCTAAGGAGAATGCTTTGGTCATGTGTCACACTGCGATGTTTTACCACATCTCTACCATTGCTGAGACTAAGTTTGATTTGTAAGAGCAGAGAATGCAAAGCCCATACTCACCCTCTGTTTTTCTTCATCTGGGGCAAGTTCTTTGATATCTTTGACACCGTCCCTGGCATTGATAGCATGCTCCACTGTTTCCCTTCGCACGAGGCAAAGAGGAAAAAACCTCTGGACAATGTTTGAAGTGCAGCACAATCTCTTTGTGGGGAATGGAGTAGCACAATATTTGGAATAGCCCTCCTAACCTTGCAACCAGCAACTTACCGAGGTGCATCCGGAGACCTGCTGCAGGCAAGAAGTGAGAAGTTGGGTTGGGGGAGGGACAAAAAATGGGTTGGAAAAAGGGCATGTACAAAAGGCAGGAGAGCATGTTGGTAGTTGGCAACAGACTAAAATCCTAAGTTGACTCTGTGTCTGTGCACAGAGTGCCACAGCCACACTACCTTTTTGGCTCCTCCCCTGGTATCTGCTCCTTCATGTAGCATGTATGTTAGGGAGATAAAAAGCATGGTTGGGTCTATTATTTTGCTATATAGAAGGCAACTTGCTGCTGGCTTCGGGTGGCTAACAAAGGGCAACAAGGTTTTTGAATGTCTTTGAACGTACCTGGTGCACCGACCTCGCACGAGGCCATGGTTTCTCGTCCACTCTGCGTTGATACGACACAAACAAAATGACATTTTGAGCCAAAGTGTCCTCTTTTTCATTAATTGATGTAGGAAGTGTTCTCACTGCCTCTGTGATTTTCTTTTCTTTTCCTTTCTGCCATTGTGAGTCCCGAAAAAATCAACTAGTTCAGATGTAATGCCGCCTGTACATTCAGACCTGTCATCATAGCTGAAACAGCGTACGTAGCCGCTTGGACCCAGTGCATAAGGGAGCAACGATACTCTGACGCATGCCTTGCCGCATAGGGAGGCCAGCTGCATGGAAAAATTAGATCAAGGTACCCTCCGTTGCCAGGTTCCAAGAATGCTCAGTTACACAGCAAAAAGGATATTTCCTGTGGAGACTCAGCATTCCACACGGGACATGCCTACCGTGTTAGCCATCATCAGAGTGACTCAGCTAAATGCTGGACGTTGTGGCTTGCTTAGTGCTGATCTCTATAAATATTTAACTTAAAGCGCTGCCCTCTTAGATCGAGTCCCTGAACTCACAAACCATATGGCTTCGCTTGTTGTACAGGTGCAAATGAAACCCTAAGTCAAATTTAATTTATTTTAAAATGCATAATGCAGACCAAGAAGAAGCCAGCGTTTTGTCAAAATGAATACATATGCTCTCCTCAAATTTTGGGGATTGCGTTATTAAATCTACAATACATCTGCTCTCTTTATATAATGGTGACTTGCACCTGTATTGTCTGGTGGCAGGTCGAAATGATAAATAGAAAAAGGAGAAAATACTCATAAGTACGATAAGGTGAAATACAGGCGAATTGGCTGAGATACAAGCCCAGCTCCCATCCAGCAGGGCGATTCCACGACATAAGTATGGTACGAATGATCAATCAAGATAAAGTCCATGGGGATGGCGGACAGGAAGCTAGGATTGCACCTCAACCAATTGTTTAATTTGACTTTTGTGTATCCCTTTTTTTCCCTCTTTCTTTTGACCTGCCACTGGACACTACACCTCACCTCTCCTCTGGAGTATGTTACTTAGATGTTGGCATGAACCTGGAATGTTCACTCGTTGCACGCTACCAATGGATTTTATATAATACCCTCAAATCAATGCACTCTGGTTCATTCAGTGCACTGCTCAAGGAACAAGAATAAAAAAGAAAGGAAAGGAAAGAAATGAAAAGGAATTAAAAACAAAAGAAGGAAAGAATAACAAAGGAAAGAAAAACAAAGGAAAGGAAAACAAAGGAAAGAAAAACAAAGGAAAGGAAAACAAAGGAAAGAAAAAAAAAGGAAGGAAAAAAAGGAAAGAAAAACAAAGGAAAGAAAAACAAAGAAAATGTCACGACGAGAGTCTGCTGTGCCGAGAGTGTGCTGCAAGTTAGTTGAGTTAGTTGGACAGTGGTATTTATCCTTGTGGCAACACAGCTGAGGCTGTGTTAAGATAACTATACTTCACGTAGGAACTCGTAGTAACACCATCTTGTTCTTATCATCTTTGTAAACCCTGTCAAGCCTCTAATAAAGTAGCCCATGTGTGAGTAAGCTCGCCTAGCCCTTGGAGGAGGAAGCCAGCAGTGCCACGCCAGTTAAGTGCATCAGTCCAGCACACGAAGTTCAGCCTAATTACCAATAGCATTATCTAGCAAGCCAAGCAAGCAAGAGTCAAGACGATTCTCCTGAATCTGCATCATATCTGTCAGTAGCTAGAACCTCCAGCCAAACCCGCTTGTTGCTGTGCGCCACAGCACCAACATCTTTTCTTATGGCTGCGTCACTTTCTCAGCCTGACAAAAAGGAAAGAAAAGGAACAGAGGGGGTTATCTGAGTTCCAGAATTGCACGCTCCCTGCATACGTGTCTCCCAACTGGCACTTTTTAAGCTTGAATTCCTTGTAAACCTCGTTTTCTGAAATCCCTATTATTTGGCCTCCAATCATCCTTACCCGAATACTTACTGCATAAAATTGGGTGATTTTGGTAATTCGGGGCCCTTATTTAAAAAGATCACAATTGCAAAAGAAATAGGGTGAAAAAACCCAGTGGTTGGTGATATACAGGACTTCAGCCATTGCCCACTGGCTGGCTGGCAGAGAGAATACCCAGCACAAAAGGTGCCAAAAGGATGATTTTTGACTTCCTTCTTTCATTTGTTTGGGCTTGCAGGCATATTTTAGAGCATGGAGGTTACAAAACATACTTTTGGGACCGAAAAATGGTCCCAGGATGGAGCTGCAGGGCCTTCTTTGGTGATCTGAGACCATGTAACCACCTCACAACATCCAAATGGCCATTTCCCGCAGCCAAATTTATGGCCCAAGTTGTGCAACCTTCTCTCCTATTTTCAGGAGAGTGATCTAGGGTCCTCCAATTTTCATGTTTTCTTGTGAATGCAGTATTTTTACAATATATAATGGTTGGCATCGATAAATTTGGAAGAAACTATCTAAAAATATTATGTCTGGCAAGGTAGGCCAGTTGATTCCCTCTGGACAAGAGAAGCATGTAGGCAGTGAAGCGCTTGCTAGCACCGTGCTAGCTACGGAGAGACACCCTACATCAATCAAGGAAAAGAGGATGTCTGGGCCGAAGGAACGTGCATCAAGAAAGGAAAGAACTAAAGAGGTCAATGGGGATCAGGAGGGTTACTAGCAGTAGCCCGTGCCTGATCTTGGTGACGAGAGTTGAGAGGAATCTTCTCAAGAGCGCGTTTGGTGCTAGCAAGTTTATAAGCGTACTGGACAGAATGAGCATGAAGCTTTCGAGCAAGCTTGGTGGCTGCATGCGTGTCAAAACCAAGCTCTTTAAGAGGCTTCAAAGTGCGAGGGGTGTAGATGACCCCGGCCACAACTAACAGCATGGTATGGAGGGTGACTTGAGCTGAGGCCCTTGAAAGATCGCGTCAGAGGTCGCAGTGCTGCTGCTTTGAGGCCTCGAGCTGCCAAAATTCCTTTCAAACTTTGAAATGAAACCTTATCAACTACTGATGGGTGGGTCATACGGTCTGTGCACCAATGTGGCCCCCTTTCCTTAATTGATGTAGGGAGTGTTTCACTGCCTACGTAGTTTCTCTTTTCTTTTCTTTTCTACTGTATGTGTCACGCGGCAGATACAGGCCCACACAGAGGACAACCACCGCTAAGTGCATAGGCAGCCTCGCCAACTGGATGCAAACCAGCGGCATGTGCAATTGATTGAAGTCATGTACTGTGAAGACACGAGGCCTGGACAGCAGCTGGAGGCAGCACAGCGGCAGCATGCAAACCTCTGCAAACAACTTATTCAGGCAAAAGCTGTGACTTTTCATACCATTATCCTGGGCGTTGGTGGGACATGCTGTACTGAGCATACCCTTTACCAGTTTGAACAGTTGGGGCTAGACCACCAACGTGCTATTAAGCTTGCTCGTAAGCTTCATGCCCACTCTGTTCAGTATGCCCACAAGCTTGGTACCACTAGGCGTGCTATTGAAAACAAAATAAAAACTTCTCACAGCCACGTCCTGGAGCCGTGTGCTTCCAGTATCCTTCCATATCCCCCATTAGCACTTTCAGGCCTATAACCTTGTAGTGGAGGAGAGTCACAGCTATTCTGAGCCAATGCGTCTCCTTTTTTCTCATACCTGATGTAGGGGCTTGTTATGATGAACACAAAAATTTAGGCCTCGACCACTGACCAGCTAGCAAGCTCACATGTAAACACCATGCACATTCTGTTAAGTACGCCCACAAACCTGTTACCACTAGGCGCACGATTGAAAACAAGAGTGCTCCTCACAGCTAACTTCCGGAGTTAGGTGCTTCCAGCAACCCTCCAGATCCCCGCTAGCCCTTAATGTTCCAGCTTTGTGGTACAGGAGACTTACAGCTCTTTTGAGCCAATGTGTCTCCTTTTCCTTAATTGATGTAGGGAGAGTATACGTGGTTTTCTTTTCTTTTAACTACCGCACAGGTACCCTTTTTATCAAAAGTTTGCAGCACGCTTTAAAATTTCCACTAGCCTACAATATCCTCTTCGTGGGGACCTAGACAGTGCCCTCCACTTTTTAGCAGGTTGTGAACATTCCATCGTTTCAAACATGGTAACCGAGCGCCACAATGTTGCTAGCAGAATCTTTCTTACAGGTGTCAGCACAAGTCCTCTTGGAGTGGGCCTTGCTTTCATGGACATAGGCAGCGCAGATTGTCTTGCTGTACAGAACCTACATATCCCTGAACATTTAACAAATAGAGCCCTCCCTAATTGCATATTCCCTCTGGGTCGTGGTTTCCCTGACAGGCAAAGGCTCACCTCTAGTTGCTCTGGTGCAATATTAGTTGTTCAAATAAAAAGAGCACTAAGGACATATGAGAAATATAGCGCGTTTTCATGTACATGCACATACGTTGAGTGTTCAAACCGCCATCTGGCAGGAGCAAACATATGAATGTGATAGGTGTGACCAACGAGGACTCCAAGGCGAAGAGCATGCCGTGTTCCTTTGCTCTTGCATTCCTATATGTTCTCTCAAATGGACTTTGCACGTCTGGCTTCCCCTCTACTCACAAAACATTTCTGGACGAGTCAGGTGCTTTTTGCTATACTCAAGCTAGTTCTGAGGATATCTTCCATTTCTTGCAGAAGCACACTAATGAGAACAGATAAGGAAAAATAAGCTGCGCGGGCAGTGAAAAGAGTCCCCACACCAATAAAGGAGAAGATGATACCTTGGGCCGAGACACTGTGTATCCCCTTCATTAAGAGAAAAAGAAAGAGGTCAATGGGGATCAGGAAGGTTATTAGCAGTACCCCCTTGCCTCACCTTGGTGATAAAAGTTGAAAGAGGCCTTATCAAGAACGTGTCTGGTGCTAACAACTTGAAGTAAATAAGCGTACTGAACAGAATGAGCATGAAGCTGCAGAGCAATGAGACTTATCATTTTATTTATAAAGTCATAGATATATTTTTGTGTGGCTGGCACAGTTCAGCAGGCCGAACAGCCAAACTACTGACTGAAGGTCAAATCTATTTGTAACCTTGTTACCAAGGACACGTTTAGGGCTTCTGTAGAGAAGTAGTCTGTTTGTTCATGGCACGCCCTTTTCTGTCCCTAGGTATTTGCATCTTGAATTAGGCAAGTGCATGCTGAGAAACAAAGCGCGCTTTTGTTTACATGCTCACACCTTAAGAGTTGAGACCTCACTTTGGCAGGAGCACACATCTGTATGTAATAGGTGCCACCGTGTGACCAAGGGGGATCCCAAGATGAAAAGCATGCCATGTTCCTTTGTTCTTGCAATCCTGTTTGTTCCCTTCGAACTTTGAAAGGCTCTTGAATAACCTTTGCACAGATATTTTCTGACTTCCCTCTCCTCATAGGCTTATCGTTATATTTCACAACTCATGGATATGTTTTGTGCAGTTGGAACAGTTGAGCAGACCGAGCAGCCAAACTACCTGGCCGAAGGTCAAACCCCATTGTAACCTCTTGTATGAACAACGTTCTTTACAAATGCACTTATTCCCATGTTTATTCTCTTCGGCTGAATTATGCTTCCTAATTTTCTGGACCTCTCCTCTCTTTATCTCACTCTTCCAGTAGGGTGGCTCCCTACGTACCTGGCATTCACCATGTACAGTCTTATAATATCTCTTCTTTCTTAAATCAAAGCAATATCAAGCTTTTCCTTTTCTACATGAATTATTGCTTTTTTATGAGCAGACTAGCAGTCAACCGTCCTGACTGGAGGCCTTCTTTTCCCTGTAACCTGTAACCTCTTGTAGAGAAGTAGAGGGGGACACAGGGAGAACTGTAAACACTTTGTGCCAGCCGCAACCACTCCACGTGCTTTCAAGGTCTGTCACCTAGCCAGCTCCTTCCAGGACAGAAGCACATCCATCTTGTGAAGGTCACATACTGTAACACACCAGGTCCAAGCATCAGCCTGCCGAGCTCGGCGAGGCCTCCAAGCAGCTGCACCGCAAACTATACCGCCATCTTTCAATGGCCTCAGCTCAATTTAACCCCCTTACCATTCTGTTAGGTGTGGGCGGAGGCATCTATACCCCTCACACTTTGAAGCCCCATCAAGAGCTCGGTTCTGACACTCATACAGCCACCAAGCTTGCTCTCAGGCTGAAGCTTCAGGCTCATTCTGTCCAGTATACTTATAAACTTGCTAGCACCAGACGCACTCTTGAGAACACTTCTCTCAACTCTAAGAAAAAGAAAAGAAAAGTCTACGCAGGCCACAGGCCGCGTGCATTAAGGGAAGGTCCCTTAACTAGCAAGCTAGCAAGGGCCTCACCAGAGGTCCCTCAAAACTACACTAGCTACAGCTAGCCTAGGAGAGGGAAGGAAACTGAACTAATGAGGATCGGGCGGGTTGTCGGCCATGCCCCGAGACGCCCGGACTCTCCTTCTCCTTGTATCCACCTCCGCGCGCCCAGCGACACCCCCCCCCAGAAGCCCCCAGTAAGCAAAGAGCATGTCTGGTGTTAATGATAGTGGTTAGTCCCTGTATGGCATGACAGCTCAGCTTGGAAGCTAGGGATTTTGCTTTGTGCTTGGATAGGCCCAAATTGACAAGAGGTTTGATCGTGTACTCATTGTAAATAGTGCCAGCCACACCAATCAGGATGATGTGTAGAGTCACTTTGTTGTTCCTGTTTGAATTCCTTGAGCTGCGGGTTTTAAGTCTGGTTATAGTGTGAGCATGCTGAGTTGCTGCAGTTTCTAAAGTGATGAAGGGGTTGGTGTCTGGACAAAATTTCAGTTCAACAAGGTGAATTTCTCTGTCTTGAGGAGGGATTTTAGAGGGATCAAGGTGAGCTTGTCTGCCTGGGATAGATCTCACAAAGATTACATCAGGGCGGCTCTGGTGCCGAGCAGAGGAGCCAGTACCATTAGGAAAAACCCAGTCTGGAATGGTTCGTGATATGTTTTCTGGAACTTGTATCCCCTGATCCAGGAGTCTCTCATTACGGCAGGCATCCATACCAATAAGAGATGAGCCAAACCTGCCTTTGCTAAGGGCTTTAACACAGAAGCTAAGGCCAACATGGTGTCTGTTGGTGTGCATACCACTCATAGTTGGATTCAATCAAAGTTTGGACATCTGAGGACGATGTGATTAATGCTGTCCATATCATCACACAGCGGACACCTTTCAGAGGTGGGAGATTTGTTGAATCTGTTGGCATGCTTTTGTGTGTAGATTGTCCCTGTGCGGTATTTGATTACATTTATCTGTCGTTTGTGGGTGATCTTAGGAGTAGACCAGAAGGAGTTGCTGATTTCCTTGTTAGCAAGTTGACGGGTTGGGTTGTGAGCTTCTATATTAGCAGTGGTGATTGGGGAATTGGTTTGTATGGCATGGTTGAGTCTCTGCCAGCTATTGTAATGGTAGCCAGAGATATCAGCAGAGCCTAGCTTGTGTTTTTTGTGCATGTGTAATCTAAGTTTGTCGGTCAGGTTGTTGAGGTAGTGGGTTGGGAAAGCGTGGGAGCGGTGCAGGCTATCATTTTGTCTACGTGAGGTCTTCAATGAGAGCCAGTATAAATTGTGGAATGGGTCCCAGGCATGTGGGAGTTCAACATCTGTGATGGCCGTGAGGGCTGCAGACCGTGCGCAGGCGTCAGCCCCCTCATTGCCAATGATGCCAGAGTGAGCTTTGACTTTGTAGAAATGAATAGGATGAGGGGAGTGCTCTAATATGGTTGATATAGCACGAATGAGCTCTGCATGTAGGTGATACCTCATGCGCATCGGATTGAGAGTTTGTTTAGAAATCTGGGAAAGGCAGGATGCACTATCAGAGGCAATGTCAGTTTGCCCTTGTTGGAGTGCCACAAGAATACCTGCAAGTTCTGCTCTGTTGATGGTATTTGTAGGTCCACGGCCCTTGGGTTTTATGTGCAGCTGCAAGTGTTGGGAGGGTAGACTAGTGTCCCTCCCCGGCTTGTAAACACCTGAGCCAGAAAGTGGTGAGGAGTCATCATCTTTGTGTTTGATTACACTGCCATCAGCGTAGGTGATTTCTTTCCAGTCTTTGATCTTAGGTGTGAACATCTTCTTGTAGTTGGCAGGAAGGAAGGCTGCCCTTGCCTGAGGGCACTTGTGTGAACAGCTGTGGGTGTCAGGGGGGAGTGATTGGAATTTCTTTTTCCAAGTGTTTGATGCAAGGTGCTGGTGGGTACGCAGTGGCGTGGCAGGATTAGGACGATCCAGGGGTAGCCAGTGAGCTTCTGATACATCTCGGTTAAGGAGTTGGAACCAGTCTTTGTTTGCACTGTCGAGTGCTTCTCTAGCATTAAGATTCCAGACAACAATGAGCTGCATAGGATAAGAAGGTAGGGTGGGGTTAGGCATGACATCAAACCAGTGTTGGGGTGTCTGGAATTTGATTTTTCCTGTAGGGAATTTGGCAAGCACTTTTGCAAGATCTGGGTAATGGTTCAGCCAACTCATGTAGGCATTGCAGCTGAAGCCTCTCCAGTGGGGCAGAAGCATGAAGGTGGCAACTGGCTCGGTGGTTTGGAGGGAGGAGTGTACTGCGTGGCGCAGGAGTCTGAACATAATTTCATCATCATGTCATCTCAACTCTCATCACCAAGATCAGGCGCATAATTTCATCACATAAGTAGCATCACATAAGCATATTTCATCACATAAGCATCACATAAGTAGCATCACATAAGCATAATTTCATCACATATTTCATCACATAGGAGTCTGAACATAATTTCATCATCGTGTCATCTCAACTCTCATCACCAAGATCAGGCGCAGGCTACTGCTAGTAACCCTCCTGATCCCCATTGACTTCTTTCTTGTTTCTCTTGGTGAAGGGGATACACGGTGCCTCGGCCCTAGGTATCCTCTTTTCCTTAATTGATGCGGGGAGTGTCTTCACTGCCTGCGTAGTTTTTCTTTTCTTTCTTTCCCGTTGGCTTCTCTCCCTCATTCCTCTTGGTAAAGGGGATCACAGTGCCTTGGCCTTAGATATGCTCTTTTCCTTATTGATGTGGAGAGTGATCTGACTGCCTGCATAGTTTTCTTTTCAAAAGAAAAAAGTTCTTTTCTTGACCAAGAGCGTGTCGCACCTGCTTTCCAAGTGTCTTAGTATCGATGATCCCCCAGTGTGTGACATGTGCAGTGCTTAAGCAATATATGTTGTTTCTTTGCTCCCTATCAGGGCATTCAAATATGTACCTTAAATCCCTGAGAGCAGATCGGCAACACACAGACGCACTGCATTGTCTTATTTCCTTGCTTTCCCTACGTGATACCATTGTCTCTGGTGGAATTGTGGAATGCTCAAGTTTGGTAATGAGCTATGGCATGGCACAAGAGGTTGCTACCTGCAACCTGGACAAATTCGTCCTTCTAAAAGTAAGCTCAAACAGTGGTTTAATTCTCTGGTTAAACCTGTTCAGCTTTTCCTCTCTCAAACTTCAATACAACAGCGCATCCTGCAATTAAAGGCCATGACTGCTGAAGCTAAACCTCATTCAGCAGCCTCTCCAGCCCTGCCACGCTGGAGCGCATGAGCTCAATGAACTCCGTCTCCACATGATCTCTCTTTGCCCTCAGCACCACGAGCTGCAGGCATGCATGGAAAAAACGGCGCAAAATAATGGAGCATTGACCACCTGCTTGTTTGTGCGACTCTTCATGCGTGCATCCACACTTCATACACCATGTCTGTGCTTGCGCAAGCAAGCAAGTGATGCGTTTGCTTGAATGCTGAGCTTACAGACAAATACATCTTTACAAATAAATTCCTACATACAACATAACTATCAATTAAATGCCAAAGAGCAATGCTTTGGTGCATGCGCTAGACTCATGCAAGGAAGGGCTGAATGGTGTTCGAGGTTCTGCGCTGCTGCTTGCAGGCTCCTGAGAACCAAATTTGATTCCTTTAAAGGAAGTGCCTAAGTCAAGGCACCATTTGCTATGAATAGGCATCCTTGCTAACCCCAAAGAGGCCACCCCTCTGACATCAGCCAAAGCTCCTTGCTTGGCTCAAGTCCAAACCAAATCCATACATCTTAAATCCTACTTCTGATGCAGCAGCACCTGGCGCTGCCCTTGGCCATTTCATAAATCTAAATTCCTGTGTACCTGCAACAATATTTGCTAAACATATAAATATATAGGGAATCGGCATAACCCATTAAATGGAGATATTCATGACGTTATATACTGTTAAATAACAAAACAGTGTTATTTTTGTTTGTATGGTCTCTGTTACAAACTCCAGAGGACCCCTTAAGGCAAAAAGTTTCACCATCGGATTTAGATGGCACTTGCGTGCGGGTATAATAAGCCCAATTGCAAACTGCCGGCTAAAAAAATTATGTCGTCTAAAATCAGCTCAGAAGTAAAAAATAATGTTAATTTTGTCAGGTGGCAAGTCTGCCCAGGAAGCCCACTGTACCCCTACACTCTTGAACCAAGCTCATTTTTGACCACACCCTGGTTTGTTTGCCTTCACAAACCAGCTCGTCAGCTGTCTTATTGCTGAAGCGGTTGTGCAAGCTGGTGTTCGTGTACCAGCATGCTGACCAATTCCGCTGGACTGCAGCAGTTGGTGTGTGTGTTTGTGTGTCAGTGCTTCTTTTTTGTCGCCATATTATACCGATCGCCATAAATTCATGTTTCTGGAGAATTAAGAGAGCTATAAAATCGAGAATTTGGGGGATGGAGAGGCTTGGGTGAAGAGGTGGTCGAAGTGCCTTAGAATGCCTTCGACTCCCTTACAATTCTGAGTTCAGCAGCCCCAATTCCAATTTTTTTTCCAATGACCAAGAAGGAGAACAGGAATAGAGTGAAAAGGGGGCAAAGTGATGGTGAGTACAAGGCTAACAAGGCATGGCCTCATCAAGCCCCCCAACTGCCCCCTGCGTGAGCATTGGCTCAGGGATGGTGGTCTGGATGACAACAATGAGTATGGACAACAATGAGTATATGGGCGCAGCGCCTCTTCTGCAAGACCAGCTTCCATAGCAGACTTAAAAACATGAAAGCGCATGAGAGTGGCAAGAAGCACAAGGAGCGTCCAGCAGCATGGCAGCAGGCACAGAAGGACAAGATAGCAAAGCGAGCAGCAGCACAAGCAGCTGCTGATGCAAATCCAGAAGCACCAAGCAGCAGCAGCAGCAGCAGCAGCAGCAGCGAGTCCGATGGGCCTGAGTAGGAGGAAGAAGTGTAAAAGCCTGCAGCCAAGTAGGAGGTATGCTGCTTGGGTGCAGATTTGCATTACCCTGAGTTTGAGAAGCTGGCATATGTGCCTGGCCAAGGCTCTGAACAGGTTGTAGGCACAGCGCTCGGATCATGGGCAACATTTCCATCAACTTTTGCACAGATGGTCTTCTTTTGTTTGACGTCTTGCATGGTCTCATTCAAAAGTTGTGTGGGACTGATCAGGGGCCGGAGGCAATTGGGCAAAAGCCAAGGTTTCTGAGACGGGCATTTTTGGGTGAGACATAAAATCAAGGTTTTTGAAAAACCAAAAAAGAAGCACTGGTGTGTGTGTGTGTGTGTGTGTGTGTGTGTGTGTGTAAGCACAAGCTCCATTCCTTTTCTTGTGATCTGGAGGATCACACCCTACTTGTTCAGAATGCAGGCGGGTGTGCAACGGCCTCCGATAAAACTACCTGCCCTCTTTGTCTAGTTTCATCCAATTGGCCTTCCCCTCCATGATGTCTGCCATTGTTCACACATACACATATAGACATACATCACCGAGAAGGTTCTCATTAACTTCTAGAACACTGAAATGGCTCTCCTTGATTTCTAAAACACTTTGAAAAGGTTCATTCAGAAGACAGGGGTAAACAAATGCCCTGCTTTAGGCACTCTTATTACATTTTTAGAGGCCCATAACGATATATAATGTTATACGATTTGTTATATAAAGGTGCCTATCCCTATCCTATCCCTATATAGATATATACAGCTTTTCTCTCCTACTTCTGATACACCAGCATCTGGTGCTGCCCCCCCTTTTGTTTTCTGCTGTTAACAAGGTTCCACACTCCCATGTACCGCTGCCCCCCCTTTTGTTTTCTGCTGTTAAAAAGGTTCCACACTCCCATGTACCGCTGCCCCCCCTTTTGTTTTCTGCTGTTAACAAGGTTCCACACTCCCATGTACCGCTGCCCCCCCTTTTGTTTTCTGCTGTTAACAAGGTTCCACACTCCCATGTACCGCTGCCCCCCCTTTTGTTTTCTGCTGTTAACAAGGTTCCACACTCCCATGTACCGCTGCCCCCCCTTTTGTTTTCTGCTGTTAACAAGGTTCCACACTCCCATGTACCGCTGCCCCCCCTTTTGTTTTCTGCTGTTAACAAGGTTCCACACTCCCATGTACCGCTGCCCCCCCTTTTGTTTTCTGCTGTTAACAAGGTTCCACACTCCCATGTACCGCTGCCCCCCCTTTTGTTTTCTGCTGTTAACAAGGTTCCACACTCCCATGTACCAGCACTACTGCTTGCCCCATCAGGAGCCCCCCCGCACACCTGCGGCCCACAATTGGCAGTGACCTCACCAACTCTACAACAAGCGTTGCCGCTCACCTTTTCAGGAGGCTGACCTCTCCTGTCTCCCGCCACTTGCTGCAAGGCCCCATCAACACCACTGCTAGCTGCTGCAATCGGCGCTCCATGGATGTGGTGGACACCCTTGCAGCCACTTGTGGGAACAGAGCACTGATCAGCCTGGCTTCCACTGCTGGGTGACAACCCAGGCTGATAGTTCGCATCCCTCACAGCACCTGGTCTGATCTCCTCACGATCTGCGCTCACATCATGATTGCCGGCAGAGTGGGCATTGCTGCAGCTGCTGTGCGTTTCACCATTCACTCCTCGGCTGCTGGGGTTGTGCGAGGTGTGCAAGGAGTCTAATGAGGGATCAGCCAAATGTGCGCCAGCTTGGGCAGATGGCCCGTCGTCACAGGCATCCTTACTCTGTTGCAACGACCCATCGGCCTCTTCGTGTGCAGCGACCTCCATGTCATCATACAGCTCATCCTGCAGTGTTTTAAAAAAGGCAGGGGAAGCCCTTGTGGGTCAACCGCTGCAATCATCCATTTCTCAACAGGCAGCTCTTGTGGAGACTGCCACCGCTGATTGCAGGCTCTATAGAGCCACACCACCACACCACACCACTATACAACGCTTGTTATAAAGACATGCTACACCCACCTGCAGGGAATCAAGGCTTACTGCAACCTCCTACCCCAGATGCTTCAGCGTCAACCATGCTATGCTGCACCCACCTGCAGGGAATCAAGGCCCGCTGCAACCTCATACCCCTGATGCTTCAGCGTTGCCAACAGCTGATGCAAGCCAGCAGCCAAGGCACTTGCTTTCAAGCTGGCCTGCGCAACGCATTATGAGCGAGAGCTGTGGTTTACATGAAGAGAAGACAAGAATGTCAAAGAAAGTTCAAGTTGCAACCTACAGGAGCGAGTGAATAACGGTGGTTTCTCAATGCATGGGCTTTGGAGCCATCATGTAGAATAGTGTGTAACCATTTCTGAGCCAACGTGCCTCCTTCACCTTATCAGCAGAGGAATTTTTTGGTGCCTGAGCATTCCTTTGCAACATTCCACACAGAGAAGCCAAGAAGAGGCACATTGACTCAGGGCCTAAGGCAAAAAGTGCATGAAACTGGAAACATGGAGCAAAAAAACTTGAAACACTAGCACTATGGAACAAAATGCAGGGAAGCCAAGGGATGGCACCCAAAGGCTGGACACTTAAGAGTGGTAGCTGTATGTATGGTTGGGCTTGGATCCATCAAATGATGTGAATAGGTATGCAAAGAAGCCAAGAAGACGCCCCGAGGGAGAAAGACAAGTGTGAAACAGTAGTATGGAAACTAGGTCGTCCCCACGGCCATAGCCAGAAAGTATGGCCATCTGCACCTCCAAGCTCTACAACGCCATCTGTGCATGCCTTGAGAAACCAAACATATCTTTATACCTCAGGCATTAAGGTTTGCTGAAAAGTTGGCACATGGAGAAGCTCCATGTGGCTTAGAAACTATTGAGCACCCAAATAGTTTCTGGGACAGAAAGGTGAAACTTTCATTACTTGGCCAGCATTCCTAGTCTTAAGCTGCTCTCAGGTCATCTAAGCATGCTGCGATGTCAGGTTTTGCGGGGGGGGCACTTGGGTAGAGTGCAAAAAGGGTGGACCCATTAGAACGGATGTGCAAGCCAAAGCAGGAAGTGACACCGCTTTGCAACCGCTGCATCCCCTGGCGACCTGAGCAAATCCTTGGTGCGAGGTGCACTAATGCACCAGTCAATACAAAATGATGCTAAACGGTGGTCTGTGTGAATGACGGCTTTTGACGATTTGAGAAAGCGGAAATGCATGCCACACTTATGAGCACAGATTGTCACACCCATTCCAGTGCTTCGATTAGGGGCGACGCGTCGCGTTTTAAGCACATTGTGTCGCATTTGGTGGCGACGAGGGGTGCCCGGGAGGGCACCCCAGGAGCACCCGTCGCTATGGGGCGACGCAAAAAATTCTGGGGACCACCCCTTGTCGCACTTTCACTTTTACTCAATTTTAAAAAGGTGATGAAGGAAAAGAGAAGCAAAGAGAAAGGGAAAGTCCCAAATCAAAGGCTCCTGACCTGGACCAAGGTCAGCAGCAGCAGAGCACCAGCAGCAGCAGCAGCTGCACCACCACTACCGCTACCTCCAATGGTAATGGCACCAGCAGTCACTGTGGACAATAGCCCAGCAGCTGCAAGCATGCAAGCACCCTTTGCCCCTGCAAGCACAGCAGGGGAGGGCAACGACAGATAGCTGGCGCGCACACGCACGCACACGCACACGCACACGCACACACACACACATACACACACACACACACACACACACACACACACACACACACACGCGCGCGCGCGCGCGCACACACGCGCACACACACACAGACACACACACACACACCACCACCACCACCACCACCCGCATGCACTGCCCATGTAGCAGATGAGGACATGAAAATGGAAGCAGCAGGAGGCAGCAGCGAGCAGGAGAGCTCCAGTGAGTCTGAGGAGGCAGCGGGGAAGGGACGCAAGCGCCAGTGAGCGCGCACTCTTGGGAGCATGTATAAGTAACCCTTCTGCACAGGGGGGGACTTTGAAGCAGAGGCGCAGAGGTGGCAAAGTGCCTGCTCATGGGTTGCAAAGCAGAATGCCTTGTGTTCCTGCACAAGTTCGTGCCCCATTTGGGCTTGAAAAAGCGCAAGCTCACCAAAGCACAGCAGCGCCAGCAGGAAGCAGTTGTTCCCATCACCCGAGGTTGCCAGCATACAGAGAATGTGGAGGTTTGGAGGCAGCACAAGGAGCATCTGGCGCTGCAGGATAGGCAGACAGCCCCGACAATCGGCAGCCTTTTGCATGCAGGATTTTATGGATATTCATATGTGATATATATATGATATGTCTGTAGTTGTGCCAAAATTTTGGCGAAGCCGAAATTTTGGCAAAAGCAATTTTTGGGCTGTGCTACACATTAACTTGACATGAGCACCCCTGGTCGCCAAATTGCTACCAACCCAAAATCCTTAATCGAAGCACTGACCCATTCTCAAGCCAAAGGCGCTGCATAACATATGACACATTTTCAGGACTGAGGAGGCGCAGTTTCGCATAATATATGACACATTTTCAGGACTGAGGAGGCGCAGTTTTGCTTGCTCTCTTGACGCCAGACAGCCTAGAGAGCTTTCTTTAAAAGCTTCATGCATATAGCTTTCATGTATTTTAAAAGCTATTTTAGTGCTGTCTAAGAGCAACATTCCTAGAGCGCATAACATTAGCTATTTACTGCACTTTTCAGGTCCTGGAATGGTGCAGGAACTGCTGGAAAATGCTAGAAAGCAGTAAAAGGCCGCATTTTGCCTAGGAGAGGGTGGGCCAGCCATGGGGACAGCCAGTTTAAACAAAATCAAACAAAGGAATGCCAAGATAAGGCACCTTCTAAGATCAGAGGGAAAAAGTGCGTCAGCAACATTGTTTTGCTCTGTTTTTTTTTCCAGGTTTTCAATTACTTACTTGTTGTTGGTGCTGTTGCAGCTGCTCCTCTAAATTTTTGCATCGCATGTGGAGCTGCGAGGAACTCTCTATAACCTTGGGGGCGTTGCCAGGTCCTCCTGTCGCTATTTTTTCAGTGTTCAGACAATGTTGTGCACGAATGAGTGCATGTGTTTCGCATGCATTGTGTTTGCTTGCAACATCCTGCAAATTCCTGCTCTTTGTGTGAATACATTCATCTGGAGCAATTCATCAGAAATATTTCAACGGATATTTCTGAGCAGACAGCACCATGTCCTGCCCAAAAACAGACGCAGATGAGCCCAAGCGACCTACAATGACTCAAGAAGGAATGGGTCCTTGAAGAGAAAATGGAAGCCTTGACCATGAAGTACTTGCATTTTGAGCATTATGATGCACCCTTTTGTAATCTGCTCTTCACCGTGCGTCAAGAAATGCAATTAACAAGTATGCTGGGCGGAGAGATAACATGGCACCTTATTCTTTTACCTCCACCATCATCTCCAAAAGGCTTAGCGCCATGCAATATCATTCTTGGATTATGACAGCTTCCTGGACACCAGCATCCTACTACTTGGCATCAAATTCTCTTTCTCTCTCCTCTCTCTAACACCTCTCTCTCTCTCTCACACACACACACACACACACACACATTAATTCCTTGCTTTGTACCATCGACAAGCTATTTCTTGTCAGTATATGAGGTAGGCGCGGTTAAGCCGGTGTACGCAGCACAGCAGCAGCACGACCTCTGCTCATCCCTACAATCATTTTGTTCCAAAGATGACAAATTGCAAAACAATTCTTCAGGCAAACCTGAATGCTGCTGCGAGTGCTGCTGAGCTGTCAGTGGTGATGGGGCTTGCTGCGTCTTCTGCTGTTGGTCTCGCCGCTGCTGCTGCTGCTGCTGCTGCTGCTGGAGGTGACTTTTTGCAGCTAAGCGGGCAGCTGCACTGCCTGCCGCCTCTGCTTCTTGGATGGCTTGCACAGCAGAGCCTGGTAAAAATAGCATGGCTTCTCAAATCAGTGTGTACGCTTTCATTAAAAATGAAATACTTGTTGTTAAAGATAGGCAATCTCTTTCTGTGCTGATGCATGGATGTCAATCTCTACTGTAAGCTGTGGTGCTGAGGTACCCACAGCCTGAAGTAGCTTGTCTATGTCAGGCATTAGATACAACAAGGAAAGTCATGAATACATAACGTTACAAAAGGCTTAAATGTCAGTCAATTTGCTCCAGAAGTGGGAGAGTTGTTTTTCACGTCCTCAGTGTGCCACACTTATAGCTCGTTAGTAAATACCAGCATGCAAGACTGGCATGAGAATGAGTTTGTGAGAGCTGGGCACACATATCTCCAGTGCACATAACGACGACCACAGCAAAGTTTCAGCTGGTTAACTGGCAAATGCATGGGAACCATGCAGCATGCTTTGAACACAGTACTTGCCATTGAGCGATGACCCTGGAAGCCCCGCGCATCCCAAGTCAGCACACTTACCCTTCCTCTTTGGGAGAGGTGGAAACCCTTCAATTCCGATTGGTGCTCGAGAAAACTGGTTTTGTGTTGGTGGGTTGTTGCTGGCTGGTTGACCGTCCTGCATACAAAGCAAAAGGCAGCAAGCTGCTCAGCATGGAAGTAAGTAGCAGATTGATGCACCACAAGTTGTGTAAACAATGCATGACAGCTGGCTGCTGATGCAAAAGGGAGGATTAAGCAAACCCAGGTATTTCATGACACTCCACTTGTTCTTGTTCCACACCACCACACCCACATTGCGAGAAAGGGAATTTACAGTACTCCCAAAGGAGGTGAACCTGATCAAATTGCCCTGTGTTCGTGGCATATTCTTTTAAAAAGAAAACTATACAACGCATTCCGATTGTTGCAAAGTCAAAGCCAAGTCTCACTCATTTCACACTTCCCTTAAAAGCTTTGAGGAGCCAGCTTAGCTGTCAGAAGATTCAAAATAGGACCCGTGATTTATCGGTGTTGACTTTTGGGTGGGGATAGGTCACTCTCGAAGGGTTTACGAAGAGACGTAGAGAGCAGGCTAGAGCACTATGGCATCACTTGGAGCAACTGGAAGTGGAATATATGCACCCTGTACCTCAAGTGAGTGGTGTTGGCATGAAGGCAGCATGCAGGTTAGTCAGTTGGGCATTTCCCTGAGCGTGCAGAGCGCGCACTTGCATGCACGTGCACACATACACACACACACACATACACACACACATACACACACACGTATGCGCATATATCCACAAGCACACAAGCGTGCACACATGCACACTCAGGCATGTCTCTATTCAAAGCGATTGCATAGGCATGCCCACGCTTGGACACCAGTAGAAGAGAAAGTGACATAATATGCCATGAGTGTGCGCACAGGCTCAGAAATAAACAATATGTTTTGCTGAAAATTGCATCCCACCAAAGTTCTGCAGTGGAGTATAATCGTAATTCACTCCGTGGCTGGCTTCTTCACTTCATGCAAAGAGAAGTAGGATGCATATTTGGCAGGGGTCTTGTCCATGTGCAAACCTGCCTGCAGCCCAAAGTCTTAGACAGGCAATAACTCACAATTTTTTGTCACTCCTACCTCTTCTTTCATTTCCTGCAGCCAAACGGTCAGCATGTTCCCTGAACATGCACGACACAGCTGCTTCTCACTTTGATCCCAGTCCAGAGGGCCCCTTTGAGGCTAACCCAGAGGACACTCAGAGCCGATGGGTTTCACGGGAGATCAAGCTCAAAAACACTCTGGGGATGGATTTACCGCCCTCAACTTACAGGTGCTATGATGTCCTGACCATCAATCTAGCTGGAGAGAAGTTGGAACTTTGCTCACTTGGAGATTCAGCACGGCGAAGTACCCTATACTCAACCATGACAGTGGCTGTCACATACATTTAGGCATCATTATCCATGCTTAGGCGATGCTGGCGCCAGTTGCGTTGGCAATTTGCAGTTTTGAAGGGAAATCTGACCAACTGACCACCAAAATCCACAAACTACCAGTACAATCATCGTCCAACCCTCATGAGACAAAGTTTAGGACGTTTTGTCACCTTGTTGCAATGCTCCACGCAAAAAATGCTGCATCGGGCTAAGCCTGCGCAAATGCAGGGGCCAAGAGCCTGAGCTCACTCCATTAAAATCCATATGTGCTCCAGTTTGATGTTGCATGTCTTTTTTTGCAGGGACCACTACCCTCCCAAAGGACCACTCCCTCAAGAAGACTTGCCAGACGAGACCAGTGGTGGACCAAGCTCTGCACCCTTTGACTCCAAGACCACCTACAATGTTGAGGTAGGGAATGCGCAGTGTTGAAGTGGGAGATGGTTGTGCAGGTTGACTAGTGCAACATTTTACATCTCGAGTGACCGCGCTCGTGCACCTCATGCGTGCACCTTAGCATTGTGTGCACTTTGCTCTACAAGAGGTTGCTTGGCTGAGGCCACATGGGCCCCACGAGTGCTGGCAAGCCATGCGTATGCAACAAAGGTATTGCTAAGTGTGATCCATGAAGCGTACAAGTTTGATCGATGCGTTTAAACCTCCAACCAGGTTCTCTCTTGACAGCCCCTTTTTGCAGCTTCAATGCATGTTCTTTTCCTGTTGGCTGAGCTGGCAGTCTGAAGTAACGCATGTTCTCTTTTTGGGCTGCCAGTCTATACTAAAGCGTGTTCTTATTTTGTTGGTTGAGCTGACAGCCTGGCTGCTGCCAAAAGCAATCCATCGTTTCTGTTATTTCCCCGGCCACTTCCACCATCCAAGGCCTTTCAATCCAATGCTGAAGGATACCTAGCTTTTTATCTCCCAGAATTAGTTTGCCCCTCGTCCACATTTAGCCCTACCCAGGGCATCACACAGCACAGCTCCTTAAGGCATGTCTTGCCAATGGCTAGTTGCCATTTTTCCCACCTCTGATCCTGTGTTTGTATCACAGGCGAGAAACCCAAACCGTCTCTCCAAATTCATTGTTTTGAGTTGCCAGCCCTCCCGCATCTGATCCTGTTTGTATCTTGGATGCAACAAACCCATCAGCTCTCCAAATTCATCACTTAGCATGTATGCAGTTTGCTGCCAAGCCCTTCATGCTGCGACCTGTGGTGCCACTCCACAACAAAAGTACCCAAGCCCTTCATGCTGCGACCTGCTGTGCCGCTCCACAACAAAGTACCCAAGCCCTTCATGCTGCGACCTGTGGTGCCACTCCACAATAAAAGTACCCGAGCCCTTCATGCTGCGACCTGTGGTGCCGCTCCACAACAGAAGTCCCACGCCCTGTTGTTGAACCTATCGTTCCTCCAATTTTGCACAAATGCAGTTCCCTGCCAAGCCTTTCATGCCACGACCTGTGGAGCCGCTCCACTACAAGCACCGCCCAGCGCCATGGCTACTGGTGAGTGCTATCCATCTCTTGCGCGCTGTGTTGTCACAGGTCTCATGGTTGGCGCCTCTGTCGCCCATCTGCTTCTCTGCTTGACTTAGCCACCCCAGAATGATCAGGTTTGCCGATGCAGAATGATCATGGTTGCCTTGCAGCACCCTCAGAGGCGCCTCAGAGTGCCTTTTGGGGGCTCAAAATTCGTGGAGCTAATGGTTGTATGCCTCAGTGGCTCAGTGGCTTGCTTGTCACCCTAGGGCTCAACGTGTGTCAAGCTGATGGTTGTATGCCTCAGTGGCTTGCCTGTCATCTGGTTGCCTGCAACTTTCCTTCCCGAGGCGAGCAGTTATTTGTTTTGACTGAAAGCCTTTTGCTTCTGACACCCCTGTGATATTTGTCACCCTGACTGCCCGCGAGTCTCCCCAAAGGCAAATGTCCGCATAATGGTCAACCAGAATTCCAAGCAGTCCCTGCTCATGTTTGCCTTGCACTTTCTCGTCAATACCTCGACGTGCAGGATGCCATTACAAACCAGACTCATTTAAAGCGGCTCACAAAAAATGCATTCCACAGGATGCCACCACAAACCAGGCCCACTATAAGGGTCCTCCAATCTCAACTGGCAGCACCGCCGGTAGCACAGCCAGCCCAGGGCGGCAAGCCACAATGCCCCCAGCACAGGTGTGTGTGTGTGTGTGTGTGTGCACGTGTGTGTTCACGCGCGCGCATGATGGATTGGGCATGAGTAGGTGCAAGAATTGGGGAAATGTGTGTGTACGCGTCTGTGTGCTCGCGCATGTGCCTTCCACTCATGTGGGTATGCTGGTTTCCAAAGATTCACGTCCTAGAGTTATCCCAAAGCAATGCCAACGGCCGTTGGTCAAATGTTTCTTAACGGTTGCCAAGGTTTTTCAACCAGCAAGAATCGCAGCCTGCATGTAAGCATGACAACATTTGGTAATCCCCCCCATTTTCTTAGATGTATTAAATAATTATTTTTTGCGCATGCATTCCCCTCCTTTTCTTGGCAAGCAGATCACTGTTGAACAATCCCAGAAGCCTGGTCTGGGAATTGCTCCAATTCTGGCCCCCTTTACACCCTCCACCCAGTCCAGGCATGGCTGGAATGCGAAGTGCACCAGTTCAATGCATCACTCCTCTCTCAACCGCAAGGGTGCCAGGAGCTGCACTAAAAAGCACCAGCACATCTACTCCTTTTTTTCCTGATTCATTCAGGTCCTTTAATGATTGATGTCAGGGACACAGTGACAAGTCTGTACGCCTGCTCATGCCTGCATGCTTTTGCAAAATTGGTGTAGGTCCCTGTGTGCATGAAGCCAATCATGGACGCTTCCTACATGCCCACCCATCTCACCTCACTTACTCCACTCGGTTTCAACAGATCCCAAATACTTGGGAGACCACACACAGGCACACATTTGTGCCTAAAGAGCCGCCAGGAAGGATGCCTGTGGGCGTGCCAGGCCCCCGACCCCAGCTCCCATGGATGAACGATGGGACCACCTACAATAACCACTTTGATCCCAAGGTAAGACAGCCATAAGATGACCACTTCTACCTCCTGGATGAATGATGAGACCACCCACGATAACCACTTTGATCCCAAGGTGAATTCTTTGGATTTCTGTGCCAATATTTGCTCAAGGCCTCCGTACACAGCATAGCTTGCTTCCTAAGGCTGGCCTGCATCATTATAAAAGTCAGTGAAGAAAGAGGAGTCGGCAACTCCTGCTTGCGCAAGGCAAAGATTGGGGTGAAAGTTCCCGGTGTCCAGAATTACAATTGCTTGCATGTTTTCATGAAAGCAGAGCCAGTGCTCAGGCTAAGCCATTTAAGTTTGTGATTGCAGGTGCGATAATGTCTGGACCTGCTGTGCCCGCTCACAATTTACCGGAAAGCTAATGCTTCACAATCCGCCTTGATGGTTTTATGGCCTCGTCCACGTTCCCAACACTCACATTTTGCCAGGCTTTTTGAACCTCATCCTTCTTAGAATTGCTCGTATTCTGTGCCTGAAATGGGATGGCATGCATTGTCTGCTGCAGGAGATTTCTCTTCCACCAAACATGCTGCCCGAGCTGGGCAGCACAGTGCCTTTCTCAGGCACCACAGAGTACAAAGACCAGTATCATCCAAAGGAAGGGTATCCCCAAATGCCACCTTTGACAGGTGTGAGAAGGCATGGGAGTGTGCAGGACAGTTGAGCTGTAGTATGGTGTCTCCATTTGCAAGCTTGTGAGCTCTGTCACTGCGTTCAAGGTTCGAACAATAAAAGGTGTTGAAGGGGCAGCTAGTTGTCAAGCTAGTTTGAATCCAGTGTGGGTGGAATTGGTGGTGTACAAGGGTTAACGCATCAAAGTGTGCCCAAACGTCCAAAGCATTTAATTCTTGTTGCATGGGCACTCCCTGCTCTCTTTGAGGCAGCAGTTTGTACATTTCTGGGACAAGTAGAGAGCCTAGATTTGACAAAAGCAATTTGAAGATCTGGTAGCGCCTGACCAAGCACCAGCACCAGGTTGGGCACTGCGTCTGGACAGGAAAGGAAAAAGAAGAAACACAGCAGAAGTACATGCCTATGAGGGAGCTTAGCTGAAGCAAGAAGGTGCCTGTAACCAACCTAGAATTGGTATGCACCGCATTTGGAAAGGTACAAAACAACTTTTTTGACATCCGCTCACAGCACCCGTGATTCGAATGAGCTCATGTTTCTGTTATACATCGCTGACTTGCAACCCTTCCTTTAGGTATTTTTCAAATGCCAGTGACGGCTCCATTGTGGCTGTTGCTCTTTTTATGTACTTATTTGCTTGCTTGCACATTCCTCTTTGCTTGCCTTGAGGTCTGTGAGCTGTCACAGCTCATCAAGTTTGGATTTTAATCCACAAGCATCTGTGACCCCATGAGCTCGTGAGGACAAAACTTTTTGGAGGGCGCCCTCCTGCAGGCCACAAGTGTGTGGTCACCTTGACATCCCTGGAGGACTTAATAAAAAATTTGCGATCAAAGCATGCTTGATTCAACCGCACCATCATGCAGGCTTCCTTCCCAAAAACGGGCTGCAGCTACCCATGCCGCGCCGCTCCCTTGGCGTCCAATTTTGGCACAAAGGAGTCCCCGACAGGTAGGCAATTTTGGCACAAGGGAGTCATAACAAAGTAGGCAATTGCCAGGCAGGAAGGAGTTCAAGACAGGTAGGCAATGTTGGCATGAAGGAATTCCAGTAAGCCAGCAGTTACACTGTGTCTGGAATGCCAGGCATGGTGCAGAGACTTGGCACCGCAGAAGAACGTGCAATGCACTGGGTTGACGCGTCGAGGTTGCCAGCAAGGTTTGGTAGGTCAGCAGCTGGCTTCTGTTTTTTTACACTGAGGACACCCTTCCTCAATGTTGCCTTATTTTGCAGGCCTGTCAGGCGCGAGCTGCACTCTAAATGAATGGACATTGGAATTGGAAATGAATGAATGGACAATGGTATGCTTGGACGTGTTATTTTTCCCACGGTTGCAGGTACGCTGTGCTCATCCCTCGCACCCTGGGCATCCCATGCAGCGCCAAGCGCATGTTCACAACATTGCATGACAACCAAGACCAAGCTTCCATCCACATCCTGTACGGTACGTTAGCTTTGCATTTGCTTGATCCCAGCCTCTAATTCAGGCCATGACTTTTCTTTGAGCGCCTGATGTTGCTTGAGCACAGCCAGGCTTTGATGGGAGTGATGAAAGGCCTTGGCAAAACTTCATTTGCTTCATGTTGCTTGAGCACACAGCCAGGCTTTGATGGGAGTGATGAAAGGCCTTGGCGTCGCTCCGTTTGCCTCATGTTGCTTGAGCACAGCCAGCTTCACATTGATCAAATCCTCCCAAGCCTTGATTGGGTGGGATCAGTGAGCAGCATTGCGCAGTTGAAGCTTCCAAGCAAGCTTAGAGATGCTACTGAACCTTGATGATGGAATGCTGACCCCTGCCTGCACTCCAACTGGGAGTAGAACCCTCCTTGAGTGCAATGAAATATGCTGCAATGAGGACTTTGGGTGCATGCAAATGCAGGCGATGACCCTGTGGCAACCAACAATCAGCTTTTAGGCCAGTTTGACATCCAAGACATCCCTGCAGCTCCCAAGGACGTGCCACAAATTGAGGTGCTTACACTTGCAGGCGTATTTGTGCTTGTTATGTCTCAGCCTGAGGAACATAGAGCCTCCTTGAGCTGCTAGGATTCTGTAAGGATTGTGCTTATTTGAAACAGTCACGCCAGATGCACACTGCTTTGTATCCAGGACGTGACCAAGACAATCCAGGATTGTAAGTTAACAAGCTGATTTTTGTATGCTCCTGTTGGGGTAAACCATGAGAGGGTCTTGTTTTGGTATTGCGAGGTACCCATGTAAGGTGCGCACTGGCAACATGCATGCAGGTGACGTTCCATTTGGACAAGAATGCTGTCCTCACAGTCGACGTAAGGGATCTAGACAGCGAGCGCCAGAAGCAATGGGTGCAACGTGGAGACATATGTGTGCTGGCAGCCCCACAATGACCCACATATTTGTAAGCTTTCACACTTGTAAGCCAGATACTCACAGATAGATGCACACAGATAGATGCACACAGATTCCATACAGTGTTGGGGTGATTGGGCGGCTTCCTTGCTCAAGGCAGTGCGATTGCTAGTGTTGAAATTGTGTGTTTCGTGTGTATAACCATCAATTCAGGTTTAAAGGATATGTCATAGAGCAACAGACTTGAGCTTTTTGAGCCTCCTGTGCATGACATCCACTTGGCTTGCAAAGCAACAGGGCGCTCGACTTGCAGGAAGAGCACAGATGACCTGGTATGTATGTGGAGGACATGGGGACGATTACAAAGAAGGTGACATTACATCATGTCCATTTCATCAATAAACAACCCAAACGGGCCAACATGTCTCTGACTGCAGGGCTGAATCACATTTGGAAAGCCAGAAAGGGGCAGCAAAGCTGTGTCTGTGTACAAAGGCAGCATTGCAGAAGCGCACTAGCTTACACAAGGCGGTGCAGGAAAGGGGACCTCTTTCCCTTCACCTGCTGAAACAAAATGCCAACATAACTTGATGCAGCTGTGTATGCAATTCCTTCTTTCTAAGCCTTTGTTTAATGGTCGTCCCCATGAACGGCCCACCCCCAACCAGTCTCACCTAGCTCTTCATGTTAAGGGAATGCAAGCGCCCTTGCATTCCCTGAGCATGCCAAACATACTTTTATGTCTCATGCACGTAATTTTGGTGAAGGTTGGTCAATTGGCTGGTCAGAGTCACTGCCCATCTGCCGAATATGATGAATTTTTAGGGCCCTGGAAGCGCAGTGGCTCACTGTGCTCTGGAAAACAATCCAGCATCTTACCAGAGGGGGATATCTGAGCATGTGCCCAAATATGCTCCTTTTTTGCATTTTAAGTGTGCCTACCCACAGCCACTCCATCTAATTGGGATAATATTTGCTCTTAAGTGTGATTGGCATTCCAAGCTACCAGAGCATATGCTCAGATTTGTGTAAGTCGCACTGTGTACTCAGGTAGACTGGGCTCTTAAGGGTCAAACCTCATACATATGGATGTAGGCAGCGCAGACCGCCTGGCTCAGCATGACCTGCATATCACTGAACAAGTCTCTAACCGTGTCATACCGCCCTACCTCTTTGACACCAGGTTACAGTCTACAGGAGAAAGAAGGCCTCCAGTCAAAACGGTTGACTGCTAGCCTGCTCGTAGAAAACAGTAATTCAAGTAGGAAAGGAAAAAGCTTGTTATTGTTTTGGGTTACAAGGGGTTACAAGGGGTTGGCCTACAGCCCGAGAATCTGGCTGATCGGCTGCTGGTGAAACATTCTCATCCAGCATCAAAAATTGAAACCAATTCTGACAAAATTTTTGAAAACCTGTACGAGTCTTGATTTAGGAAAGCATCGACCTCGAAATCAGTCAAAATGTGAAAGCTCGCCAAGAAAGGAATAAAATCAGTGTTTGGAAGCTGGGCAAATGTATGTAATGGTTTAAAAAGATCAATGAACAGATCCTTGTATTTTCTGCGCAGCTCAACTCACAGCAATTGCAATGGAAAGGAACATGTTTCTCGTCCTGGACTTCAGCACATCCACGCTTAGCACAGATGTTTGAACCACCCAACCATTTACAGGACTCGACCTTCAATCAGTGGGCACGAAGCCTAAACCTACTCACATTCCTCATGACTCCTTTATCCAGATCCTGAAATAGACATGATGGGATACAGAAGGGTGTGCGTGCTGTGTACAGTCATATCTCTTCTTTCTTGAATCAAAACAATAACGTCAATACATCAAAGTCAGAAATCATGCATTTTAACAGTAGGTCGTGCTCTTCTCTGCCTACTTTCATGTATGGAGACGTGACTCTTCCAGAGAAAGAGCAGTCCAGGTAAGGTAAGGTGTATGGACAAGCACATGAATTTGAAGGTGTCTGAGGAGCATGCAGTGCGGCCTTACATGGCTGCCCAGCAAAGGATTAAGGAGTTTGTGCATGAACACAATCCAAGAAATATGCCACATGCTCTGATTTGGCTCTCTGGTGTATGGCATTCCGGATGGGATGTACGCGTGCCAAGTGTGGGGTACAGAGTACTTATGAGAAGGCAGTGAGTTCAAAAGCCGATTACAAAAAAGGCAATTATCCTCTTTAAGGCGTTTTCTATGTGTGAAGAGTACTGCCACGAACTGGCCAGTATTGAGAGATTTTTTCTAAACCAGGATAACAACAAACTTCCTTTTTTTCTTCATGACCTCATGTGTATTTATGAACAGGCTAGCAGTCAAACGTCTTGGCTGAGGCCTTTTTTCCCTTGTAACCCTTGTATTGAGAGAGTGTCCCTTCTACAATTTCTACTGGCTTTCCTTGAAATCCTCGCATGGACACAACGGTGACCCACAAAACTCCCGCACTGCTCCAACTCATTACCTCACCAACCTGACAGACAAGCTTACAACACACATGCACAAAAGACATAAGCTCGGCTCTGCTGACACCTCAGGCCACTATTACAATAGCTGGCAGAGGCTTAATTACGCCACACAGCCCACTCCCCCAAACACCTCTGTCAGCTCAGAAGCTCATAACCCACCCTCACAACTTGCTAACAAAGAAATCAGCAACTCCTTTTGGAATGATCCAAAGATCACCCTTAAGCAGCAGATTAATGTTTTAAAATACCGCACGGGAACTGTTTACACCCAAAAACATGCCATCAGATTCAAGGTGTCCAACACCTCTGCACGCTGTCCATTATGCGGCGGTATGGACAGCATAAATCACATTGCCCTTAGATGTCCTAACCCAACTATGAATGGAAGGCACACCAACAGGCATCATGTTGGCCTTAGCTTCTGTGTCAAAGCCCTAAGTAAAGGCAGATTTGGCTCGTCCCTTATTGGTATGGATGCCTGCCGAAATGAGAGACTCCTGGAGCAGGGAATAGAAGTTCCTGAAAATATCTCCCGAACAATTCCGGACTGGGTTTTCCCTGATAGTACTGGCTCCTCTGCCCGACACCAAAGTCGCCCTGATGCTGTCTTTGTGCTCTATCCCAGGTCGATCTCACCACCTTGATCCTACCAAAATCCCTCCTCAGGATAGGGACATTCATCTTGTTGCATTTAAATTCTGCCCTGATACCAACCCTTTATCCACTCTGGAAGCTGCAACTACCCAGCATGCCAATACTTTAATAAGGCTCAAAACCCGCAGCTCAAGAAACCCTAACAGGAACAACAAAGTGACCTTGCACATCATCTTAGCTGGTGTGGCAGGCACTATTTATAACGACTACACCATTCAACCTCTTA
This sequence comes from Dunaliella primolecta, assembly GCA_914767535.2. Classification (NCBI taxonomy): domain Eukaryota; kingdom Viridiplantae; phylum Chlorophyta; class Chlorophyceae; order Chlamydomonadales; family Dunaliellaceae; genus Dunaliella; species Dunaliella primolecta. Next base: position 7,631,797 of record OU611762.1, read on the forward strand.
TCGACTTGGGTTTAACCAGGCAGAAGGCTAAATCATTAGCATCCAAGCTGAGTTGCCATGCTATCCAAAGATTAACAACTACTAGTTGTTAATAATAGTATTATTAACACCAGACATGGACTTCATTTCCAGGGGACTTCTGGGGGAGGGTTTGCTGGGCGCGTGGAGGAGGAGAGCAGGAGAAGAAGAGTCCGGGCGTCCAGGAGCATGGCAGCCAACCCTCCAGATCCTCATTAGCTCTCGTTCCTGGCTTTCTCCTAGGCTAGCTTAGTCTAGTTTAGGCTTGAGGGCCCTTTGGTGAGACCCTTTCTAGCTTGCTACTTAGGGAACCTTTCCTTAATGCACGCGGCCTCTTGGCTGGCGTAGACTTTTCTTTTCTTTTGAGAGAGTGTGGCCAAGAGCCCTTACAGTTTTATTGGTTTAGGGCTACTGTTAAAATTTTCAACAATATGCTTGTTTCTAACAGTGAATGCAAGTCAGATCTGGGCTACCCCTTACCTTCGGCAAGGCAAAGAGACGGACAATCCCATACAGAAATGGCTACTAACAGTGCTTAAAAGAACTTTGGGGGTCAGGGACACTACTCCCTCTTGGTGCATCATGCGGGAATGTGGTCTGGAGCCCTTACAGTTCAATTGGTCCGAGCAGGAATGCATCTTTGCAATTCTCTGACCCAATGTAGTGGTGTTCAGCCCAAAATAAAGTTGCTCAAACCTCTAATTTGACCTGATATATGGGTTTTCAGTGCAAAACTGGTTGACAAACCTGGTCTCAGAATTCCAGATGGTGCTGTGGCTGGGGAGATACAGGAGGGGGGTGTCCAGACATAGATCAGACCACGCCCCAAAAAACACCGGCAAGTCAAGCTGAGGCATCGAACTCATTGAGATGAAATTAAAAAGTCGCGCTGCACTCGTTTTACGAGCCCCGGTGCACCAGCTGTCAGGTTCGATAATTTGACACGTCTGGCGACGTCGCCTTCTTGACGGGCCACCAAACTCGTCGCTTTTGGGGCACGTTTGGTCTTAGTTAATCAATGATTGAATATTTTAATTTTGAGTCCAGCGATTTCGCACAGCAGTAGCAGCAGCGGCACCAGCAGAGCATCGGGGAGCAAGAAGGAGCACCCTGGGGCCAGCACAGCCCGGACAGCCTGACCCACCCTATCCCAGACCTTATTTAAGGTGTATGGAAGTCCATCATGTGTAAAAACTTCAGCAGATGCACACTGAGGAAGTCTTGTGAGGTGGAAGAGGACCAGACGCACACGCATGCACCTGTGATGACCTGACCTGTGCACTCCAGCACTAAAAACGCATATTAATGAATTAAGGTGATGTAATTGCACATGTTTGGAGCCTGGGATTGCCTCTGTAGCGCATCTGATACAGCCCATGCATGCTGATCTTCAAACGGCAAAATGCAGCACAGCTAACCATGCGCTGCTTCAAACCTTGCAGGACCTGTCCTGGATGGTGCCTCTGCACACCTGTGAGTGCATGTGAGGCACTCTGGGCGTGGCGCGTGGCGCCTGGTGGCCAGCGCAGGTTGGTATGCTCCTAATTAGTGTTTTGACAGCTTCCACGCTGACAGCTCTGCGAGTCACGGCGAGGAGCGGTGAGGACCGCCGCTTCACCTAGTTGTAGTTATCCTTGTCACCAAGGCATGTGCAAATTTCTGCTCTGTAACGGATTGTAACAGGCATGCAAGGATGTGCATGGCTGCTACTTAGTGCTCGCCTCCATCATGTCACCATACAGATGCCAAGGTTTCAGCACCCCCTTCTGAGTGCTGCTTACGCAAACATCCCAAAGGAGCAGCGAGAGGAGCTGGCCTGCTGCTGCCTGAATGGATGCACGGGACTGCTGGAAGGGCACTGGCTAGGGGATGCTTGGAAGAAAGTTGAAGAGCAGGCAGCTGAGGGCAGCAGCAGCAGAAGCAGCAGCAGTGGCAGCAGCAGGTATACAGCAGGCAAGTATGACCTCGGCACAGACCCTCTGTTCCCCACCTTCACCGAGCAAGCAAGCAGGAAGCACGGGCTGTGGGCATGCAATGCATGTGTGCGCAGCCGTGCTCGTGAATGCCAGCGCAAGGCGGCTGCAGCAGCAACAGAAGCAGCAGTACAGCTTCCAGAGACAAACCCGGAAACCATATTCCCCCTCGGCCTCATATCTTCTCAACCATCCCCACAGCCATCCTCAACGCCACCTACTCATCCAGATCAGGCTCAGCAGCAGCAGCAGCCGCCGCCGCAGCAGCAGGTACTGACCAGGCATGCCAAGGATGCTCGCATTGCAGACCTGGAAGCTAAGGCAACTTAGCAATCTGCTGAGCTTAAGGGGCTGTTTGCAAACATAGCAGAGCGCTCCGCTGATCGTCGGACAGCTGCAGCAGCAAAGGCAGACCTGGAACATGAGCTTTCGCGCGTGCAAGAGCAGCTGGCAAGCAGCAAAGCAGAGTTGCAGGCCCTGCGGCAAGCAGCTCAGCGACATCTGGAAGCTAGGCCAGGTGGGGAGATAGAGGCAATCAGGCGTGCACCAGGCTACCTAGAAGCAGCAAAACAGAGGGGGCAGGAGCACCGCAGCGCAGCCACCGCAGCAAAGGCTGAGCAGCGAAGCACCCAGGCCCAGCTGGATGCACTAGAGAAAAGCATTGCAGCCCAGATGAAGAAGCTGGTGCAGCAGGCAGAGGGGGCAACAAAGGCCCTTGCAGATAAGAGTGAGGAGGCTGAGCAACAGGAGCGCAAGGCTGCAGCGCTGGAAGAGGACCTACAAGCCGCCGCAGCACAGCAGGTTAGCATGCAGAAGCTGCAGCAGCAGATCCAGCAACTGAGGAAAAGGTACAAGAAGGTCAATGCTGCAAACAACAATCTAAGGAAGCAGTGGGAGGTCGCAGAGCAGCAGCTTGCAGCAGCAGCACTGCAGCTGGAGTACAGCCAGGGGAGTAGTGATGATGAAGACAAGGGCGCTTCGCCAGACAGAGGTGATTGCCAATTGCATCTATGTTATTTTTGGTCCAGAGGCTGTTTCCAGAGTCTGCAGCACAGGCTTTGACTCGCAGGACTTGGTGTCATATGGACAACACATTAATTGTATTGACTGTTAGCTTATCTAGTTAAGCTATTTACCATAAGGGCCGTGGCTTGCTTGCTTACTTATGTGCAACGCTGATGGTGATAGTGTCTAATGTGAGTTTGCAACCCTGCTTGCCAAGTTGGTCACCTGCAATTGCAGATGGATTGCCTGCATGCCAAAATTCCCCCTTCCTACACACCTCTTTTCCTGCAGCCAGTGGCCATGAGACGCTGCAGGTCAGCATCAAGCAGTGGAAGGAGCATCGGGGGGCGTACAAACCAGGAAAGCTAGCCCAGCTGGCAGATGTCATAAATGAGCACACATGACTTGCATGGCACACCCCTCATGTAGTGGTGCACCTCCAAGCCCACTCAGAATTTCTGCACCCTGTTTTTTTCAGCTAACAAATGGCTAAGCAAAGGACTTATATCCAGCTCCTTGTGTTGAAACAGTGAGTTGCCTGTCTTTTTTATAGGTTTTAGTGAGGGTAACTTGCTTATGGCTGCCAGAAAACTGACGTTTCTCAAACTTGCGCACCCATCTGACACTTGTTTCTGGCAAACAGCATATCCTCTGATACCTCTTGAAAAGGCGCTTCTATAGAAACCAAAAGTACTAAATTTGAGTGAGGTCCAGGCATGAAAGTGTGAGAAAAAGTGTGATCTGGGAGTGATCTGAATTTTTTGGGGCACTCAGATCACCCCCTGGGCCAACTTTCAAAAATCCAAGTATGCAGCCCTTAATATATACCAAATGTACACCTGTTGTCAAATTTAAACTCATTTGGTGAAAGTCGCCTCGGGACCTGAACACCACTACAATGCAACAGCTCCACAATGAAAACAATTTTGCAGGCTGACATGCGGCTGAGCTCAAGATCTGATGATTGTTGGTCTTCCCATGTTCTTTCAGCCATGGATGGTTTGGCACTCTCCCATATTTTCAAACAGAAGCTGCTGAATTGTGAGCCCATTGATCTAAGTCGTTTTGTTGTAGATCTCAGGACCAGGCATCTACAATATTGGGAGCCTTTTTCCAACACACACCCTAGAGAGCGCAACAGTAAACGCTTGACCTATCACCAGTGGTGCGCTCCTCCTACTAAAAGAGCCTTGGTTATGCATTCTCCTTATAGTCTCCCCAAATACATGTTCCTTGACCTCCCCCACGATGTCATTCGCAGCGTGGCTTGGTTTAGACTCCGCATTCACACCCTTCGCTATGAGACAGCAACTTGGAATCACAGCTCTTCCCCAAATTGTGACCTTTGTGAGGCTGATGATGATGTCCAGGATGAACAACATGTCCTCTTCCATTGCACACATCCCCAGGTGGTCTCTCTCCGCAGGAAATATGCTCCCTTGTTCTCACAGGCATAATCTCATGATGTGTCTGCTTTCTTGAACCAGAACAACAACAAACTTCCTTATTTCCTTCATGAATTGATTGCCTTTTATGATCAGGCTAGCAGTCGCACTCCTTGACTGAAGGCCTTATCCTTGTAAACCTTGTAAACCTAACAGTGAAACGCTACGCCAAGTGCTGAAGGCAGATTTACACCTTGCTGATAGGGATGAGTCCTGTTGGTCTGCACATGTGTCTAAGTCATTTAGGATAGGATAGGATAGGATAGGTTTACATAGCTGTACCTGCCTACAAGGGCAGCTTAGCTGAAGCAAAAGGTGCCTGTAACCAAACCAAACTAAACTTGTGTAAATGTCATTTAATGGCATGCGCAATGAGGAGGTGTTTAAACAGAAATTGCTGCTGAGTGCTTCCAAGATTCCCATGCAGGATTTTTAGGGGATTTGAGGTACAGACAGCAGACATTCGGGCTGTTGGTTAACCAATGTAAAACCCTGTAAACCCTGTACAGACAGCAGAATGTTTGGAGGGAAATGGACGCCCTAAGTCCCCAAGAGGTGAACAGGAAAGCATTGACTTACCATCATTGGTGTGGAAAACCTTTGAATCAAACAGCACGCACACCCTTCTGTATCCAATCATATTTATTTCAGGATCTGGGTAAAGGAGTCATGAGGAATGTGAGTAGGTTTAGGCTTGAAGGTCGAGTCCTGTAAATGGTTGGGTGGTTCAAATATTTGTGATAAGTGTGGATGTGCTGAAGTCCAGGACGAGAAACATGTTTTTTCTACTGCAATTGCTGTGAGTTGTGTGAGCTTCGTAGAAAATACAAGGACCTGTTCATTGAAATATTCAAACCATTACATACGTTTGCCCAGCTTTCAAACACTGATTTTATTCCTTTCTTGGCGAGCTTTCACATTTTGACTGATTTCGAGGTCAATGCTTTCCTAAATCAAGACTTGTACAGATTTTCATAATTTTTGTCAGAATTGGTTTCAATTTTTGAACCTGGGAACTATAGGATGATTGCGGTTAGCGGTGTAATGTATAGGATTTATGCTAATGTGCTGAAAAATCTGGTGACAGATTGGTGTATGAAAAAGGGAAAGATTCCGGACACGCAGTTTGGATTCTTTCCAGGAAGGAGCACTCTGCATCCTCTGTTCATTCTGAGGCACCTCAAGCATGCTGCGAAAAAATTGAAGCCACGGAATTCTTCCAGATTGCACGTTGCTTTCATTGACTTTTCTCAAGCTTATGACACCGTGCCCAGACAGCAGCTTTGGTCTCACTTGCAGCGCAATGCAATGCCGACTCCTCTGCTCAGTGTGATCAGAGACATGTATGATAATGATGAGTACATTCTAATGGATGGTGAGAAAAGGGCGCGCGTGCAGCCATCGAACGGTGTTAAGCAAGGTTGTCCTTTGTCCCCCCTTCTTTTCTCTCTGTACATCAATGATATGGGCAGAGAGATAAGTGAGGGCATTGAGGGTGCTGTGACTGGTGATAGAGTGAATGATGTGTCCCACATGATGTACGCTGATGACCTTGGATTAACTACGAATGACCCTGGTGAAATGCAGAAGATGCTGGACAGACTCCGTGTGTATGCTCAGAGAAAAGGGTTGACTATAAACACAGCTAAGTCTGAGGTGGTGCACTTCAACAGTACGTCTGTCTCTCCTCTGCAGAATCCTTTTACGTATGATGGAGTGGTCCTTCCAGAGAAGGACAGGTTCAAATATTTGGGAGTGCTGTTGGATAAAAAGATGGATTTTAAGGTAGCTGAGGAGCATGCGGTGCGGCCTTATATGGCTGCACAGAGAAGGATTTCGGAGTTTGCCAAGGGTCATGACCTGAAAAACAGGCCCCATGCTATGCTCTGGTTATCTAAGGTGTATGGCATTCCTGCTGGGATGTATGCGTGCCAGGTGTGGGGAACTCATTACTTGAGAGAAGGCAGTGAGTTTGATAGTCAATTGCAGAAAAGACATCTGTGTTCCTTGAGGCGCATTCTTGGAGTAAAGAACAGTACTACAAATTGGCCGGTGTTGAGAGAGTGTGGCCAGGAGCCTCTGCAGTTCTTCTGGTTCCGTGCCTCCATCAAGTTTTTTAATAGCATGCTTGACTCCAATAGTGAAGTCTTGCGTCGTGTGCTGAGGGCTGATTTAAGTCTGGCTTCTTTTGATTCCTCTTGCTGGGCTGCTGAAGTTTCTAATGCTTTTGGTGGGATGCGGAATGGTGATTCGTTCAAACAGAACATGCTGAGAGCTGAGAAAATCCCCATGCAAGAGTTCATTGGTGATTTGCGATACAGACAGCAGAAAGTGTGGAGAGGGGCCGATGTTTTTTGTCCTCGTGCAGTTAACAAGAAGGTAGTGACGTACCATAAGTGGTGTGGGAATTCTGAGAGTGGTCCCAGAGGTGCTCCTTTTTGTATCCCCTCGTATCTGTTCAAGGATTTGGACAAGCATGTTTTGAGAAACATTAGCAGATTTAGATTGCGTGCTCATCACTTGAGAGTGGAGTCTGGTAAATGGCTTGGAGGCTCAAGTATCTGTGATAAGTGTGAGTGTGGGGAAGTCCAGGATGAAAAACATGTGCTTTTCTTTTGCAAATGTACTGAGGTGCGTGAGCTACGCACAAGATACAAGGACCTTTTTGAGGAGATGTTTAAGACTTTGCGTGTGTTTGCTCCGCCTTCAAACGCTGACTTTATTCCATTCTTGGCTTGCCATCATACTATCACTGATTCTGAGATCAATGCTTTCCTAAACCAAGACTCATACAGACTTCTTAAATTTGTGTCAGACTTGGTCTCAATTTTTGATACTGGTTGAGCTTGTTTCACCAGCTGCCATCAGCCAGAGTCTCGGGCTGTAGGCCACCATTGTAAACCCTTTCAATTTTTGATGCTGGATGAGAATGTTTCACCAGCAGCCGATCAGCCAGAGCCTCGGGCTGTAGGCCAACCCCCTTGTAACCCTTGTAAGCTGCCCTTCAAGGGCATCTGCCTACAAGTTGTAGGCAGATGCAGTCACATGTAACCCTTTCCTTTCCTCTCCTTTCCTTAGAAAACAAGTTCTTCTGCTTGGTGTTTGCACAGCTACCAAAGCAAACGTTGTGAAACCTCTAGCTGGGCTGCAGGACTTACCTTCATAATATTCGACCTCTATCAGGTGAACACGCACAGAGAATCAATATAACCAAAATCGCAACTAGAGGTTGCAAACAAAACAGGAAAGAAATTGGAAGCGACTGAAACAGTTCATCAAAGTATCCTCATAGGTCAGAGGGTGTTAGGAAGCCAGCAGGTACGTCAAGGTGTCAAGCATCAAGGCCTCACCGGCTCTTGTCCACAATCACACGTCCCAGGACAACCTTCTGAGCAGTTTTCCTCAAGTGCTTACTAATTAGAATTCAGTTCATTGCATTTGTACGCTGTAACATTGCTGTAACGTCTTTCATCAAATAATTTCTTCATGATTGTCACTCGGCATCGCTATCATGCACACTTTCTTTCATTGCTGTACCCCCTTGCCAGCCTGCAGCTTTGTCAAAGGATTTCCTAGAAGCATGCCTTTGAGTTATTGGTCGGTCATGTGATTGGCGCATCTGTGCGTAAACGTGCATTTCCCAGATGCACACAAGACCTGCATGGCTTTAAGGAATGATATGAAGGCAATACACTGCAGGTCCCCACATTTAAGCTCAATAAAGCAGCAAAACAGTGTAGCTAAGCTTTCAAGATAGGCTAGAATGGAATAGCGAAGTGCAGCGACGAGCACTAAGAACACAATGCAGCGGGTGCAGTGCGCAGGAAGCATTAAGGATGGGGTGTGAGCCCCCCCGTTCCGCTGTTTAGGAGTAGGAAGGTGCCATATTGGCACCACAGAGAGTAGTAGGGAGCCGCAGCAAATAATTGCTGCAAGGAACGCTGGTGTTGCTAACTGGCCTTTTGGACCAATGGGCCCTTCCTCAGGGTCTGACATCTTTTGACCCTTGGAATGCATACAGGATGAGGCATGATCACGGAAAAAAGAGCCAAGACCCTCTTCTGCATTCACTCACACACACACACGTACACACAGCTAACACGCGCCACCTTAAAACCAACCGACCATTTGCGCTGCCTTTGGCCCTCTAACCTCAATGAAATTGGACACTTGACCTCGTGCCAAATGCTGGTGGGAACCCTCCCACACCCTCCTTGTACAAACCTGCCAGCTTGAAAGGCCATGTGACCTGTCGGCCGTGGTGGGCGACAGACAAAACAACGACTTTTGCAGGTGTCCGTTCTTGATGGCCTGGTAAAGCCGCTGCATGCTGGCCTATTGCTGATGTCTGTCTTTGATGGTCTGGCAAGACCGCTGCAGGTCAGCAGTGAGTCCGTGCACCTGCTTTGAAAACACATCCAGCACGCCTGCAAAAAGCAGAATTGGCAGGGGTACAAGCTCAGCGGCGTGAAGGAAAAGCTGTAAATGGAACGATGGGCAGAGGCACTTGCGACCTCAGCTGCAGCCCATTAGCAGGTGCTTCGTACGTCCTTTTAGTTATGCTTACATGAGGTTTAATACAGCACAAAAAGAATATGTTTGAGGATGCACAATTATTGAATGCATGCAAGCTTCTGCTGCAATGCATGCATTAAAAAAAGTAGACCTGGCTTCGTAACAGGAATGAGCAAGTTAACTATTGCACAAGCGACGCACAGCCCCCTCAACCCCCCAAGCAGGCATCCACCCTTATAAACAATTGATCACACCCTTGTCGCACAACTCCTCAAGCATCCACCCTCATCACACCCTCATCACACCCCCTCACAAGCAGGTGATCGTTACCTGCACTGTCCTTCACGGCCTGCAAGTTGCGAGCCGCAAGCTTCACGAGCTGTTCCACATCTTGGGCCTCCTTGTCCGGGTAGGCTTCTTTGATGTCTTGCTCTGGGTTGCTGAAGACTGTATCTGCCTGGCTGATCAGGGTTTTAATCTGAACAGCAAACCACAGAGGCATGCAAAGTCAGTCATGCTGCTGTACCATCGCGGTTGCCATGGGTTGGTCTGATGCTTTGGATGTGGAATGGAGGCAGGCAAAGGTACTGCATGCATAGACTCTGCTTTTTGCTTTCAAAGGGGCAAGGATTGAATCACCTATCATCTGCTTAGCTGACCCGACTTTTGGATGTGGAAGGGAGGCAGGCAGCATGGACACTGATCACCCTTTTCCTTCGCCTAAGGCCTTCATTTGCTCATTCCATCAGGCCCTTAACTGCCCAACCCGAGTTCATCATTGAAAGTGAAGGAGCTCGATTGGCATTTGCGAGCTTGGCAGCAATATCGGCACATTTGTGAAAAAAGAGATCTGGGTAAGGTAGGTAGGGTAGGAGGAGTGCAAGGGATTTTCTTTTGAAATGTCCATTTGCAAATATGCTTTAATCTCCCTGACCGACATGAAATGCTTTAAACATTTAAACTTTGAACTCTTCCTTCATCCTCTCTTGCTTTAAACAATCATTTGCTACTGTCTGAAAATCCATTATTTACACATAAGCACATCACACACCCATCAACCCATGCATACACACCTGCTCTTGCAAGCGCGGATAGCGTGGCGCAATATCCATTGAAGCCTCGTTAATGCTCATCAATGCCCCATAAAACAGTTTTCCCTGCAGGAAAATTGCCAAAATTATGTTGAAGCGGTCGGAAGAAGTATGTTGAGAGAGCCATGGCATGACCTACAGCTTACAACCTCTGAGCACACACTTACGCACGCACACACGCACGCACGCACACACACACACACGCACGCACGCACGCACACACACATACACACACGCACGCACGCACGCACGCACACACACACACCTTTGCTGGCAGCAGCTGTTCTGCAACCTCTTGCATGCTCTTCATTGCCGCCCCTCCCTCCTTTCCAGTGACCTCCACAGGCATCTCCAGGGTCACATCTTCACCCAGACTTCGCACAGATGGCTCAAATTTCACAGATGCCTGCACTCATTGCAGCAAAGACATGGAGAACACAGACGGTTCATTGACTGCAATCTGGTGAAGGCATACAGCATGACAATTGATGGATAAGGATGTAGGCAGGCATGCAAAAGACCCATATGTAGACACTAGTTAAGATGAGATTGGGCCTCATTGCAAGAGCTCAAGTGGCATGCGTGCGTACTTGTGTGTGCGTGTGCGTGCATGTGTGTATGGGTACAAGAGCATCCCCTTGCGATCTTGCTTGCCTTCAGCACTAAAGTCACATTCCTGTTGTCAAGCACATCCTACAAGAGCACTGCAACCTAGTCTCATCACACCTGCAACATATTGTAATCTTCATGATTTTAAACACCTCCTTCACACCTTTACCCCCCGCAATCCAATGCCTTGCCTAGCCGGTGTAATGTGGGTGCGGCGCTTTTGTTGCAAATGGGGCAGCGAGCGTTAGGGAGTGCACATTGTCAACCTGGGAGGTATAGACATTCTGCAACCCCCTGCCTGGTGCCTGTGTTGGCACGGCCACAAATTCACGCACAATCTCCAAGCTTACAACTGCATCCTGCTTGCTCCCACCTTTCACAAATCAAACCGTGCTGCAACCCAGGATTGAAGTGCATTCTGAAACGTGACAGGTGGTGCTTCATTTAGCATGTTTGGTTTCATGGAGCCTTTTATAGGCTCTCACGAGCAACCTCTCCTGTCGCAGTCCCGTCCTGTGACCTCCATTATGTTTTTATACACACCCTTCCCACTCACCCACCATTGCTTCCTCAGGGCCCGTCCCCAGTGCCTGTGCTTGCACAGCCACATTCATACTGGACGACCCTCTCATACCTCCCATCCTGTGACCTCCATTACGTGATCAAGCACACACGCCCTTCCCACTCACCTTTGCTTCCTCTGGGCCTGTGCCCAGCGCTTGCGCTTGCGCGGCCAAGATCTCGTCAAAAATCCCGACCAGCCCAGTTCCCACGGTCGTGGTCCCATTCGCATGCATGGCATGTTTCCTCAGCTCAAGGATCTGGGAGTTGGCATAATTGACTGACATCTTCAGGCCTGTGCGCAAACAGTCCAGCACCAGCCACTTCTTACGTACTGTGTTTAGGCCTGGTACGAAAAGAGCAGCAGAGACACCGCTGGCACGCTGGAGCATGGGTACCCAAAATGAACTCCTTTGAACCTCTTTGTGTGACAAAGAGAGGAGAGGCTGAAAAGGTTGGAAAATTCCAATGGAGCACGTGGGGCAGCATGTAAAAGCCTCTTGCACCCAGGTAGCCATCCAAATTGAGTGGTGCGACGGGGGCAAATGGCGATGGCATGACCGAGGCAGATATGATGGCATGTTTCAAAACCATCAACAAGACAGTTTAGCCACATTGTAACACCAAGCTACATGGTGAAAGTATAGCATCAAATTTTTAGAAATAAATGGCAGGCATACAAAGCACCTTTGGTGGCCTCAGCATTTGCAGCAACAGTACTTTTTGAGTATGCACTTAAAGAATTCGCCGCAGCTTATGCAGATCAGGGTGAGGAGGTGGTTCCGCAAAGCACATGCTGAAAAGCGTGTGGAGATGGGTGTGCCGAGTATGCTTGCAGGCCGACCTCAGCCATGACCTCCTTGCTTTGACAATGCCATGACCCGTTTGTTGCCATGACACTGCCGCGCCAGCCATGACCCGTTTGTTGCCATGACACTGTCATGCCTGCCATGACCCGTTCGTTGCCATGACTTGTTTATTATGACACTGCCATGCCTGCCACGACTGAAAGATGCCAAGATTTGTGGTTTAACCCGCCAGGAAAAAGGTAACCAAGATTTGTGTGTAAGCCCCACTCCAAAAGAAGATGCCGAGATTTATGGGAAGACCCCGCAAGAAACGACAATGCCACAACCAGCGGCGGCCTGCTTTAAGAGACGCCACATCAAGCAGGTGTTGGTAGCAGCCTACTTTGGAGGTCTGCAGCCACCAAGGCAGGGTATCAGCAGCATCAGCAGTGGTCTCAGTAGCAGCCTACTTTGGAGGGCTGCAGCCACCAAGGCAGGGTATCAGCAGCACCAGTAGTGGTATCAGTAGCAGCCTACTTTGGAGGGCTGCAGTCACCAAGGCAGGGTGGGGGTCATCCTTGTCCTCGGGGCGGATCTCCATGGCGATGTGGTGCTTGCAGGGTTGGAACCGGTACAGGTCTGAAGGGACGGCTTGCATGCATCTGATCACATCTTCGCAGGCGTCCGTGGCTCTGGAGAGCATGTGGTAGATGTGCTTGGCCTGCGGGCAGCACGGCGTGGCGGCAGAGTGCAAGCCTTTACACAGCCTTTGGCTTCTTGGGAGAGCATGTGGTAGATGTGTATAGTTAGCAGCGCGCATGGTTCCACGGACAGGACACACACAGCCGCTAACACACTTTGTAAATGGCTTTGGACATGACAAGCAAGCGCTTACGCATCTATGGCCTTGTGCCACACGTGCAGCACACATGACCATGCAAACACAAGTGTGAGTAAACTAGGCATTACTGCAGAGGTCGACTTGAACTTAAGTTGAGGTCAACTTCAGCACAAAAAGTAAGCATGGCAATTATGCACCAAAAGTCTGGGAGAGCTTGTGTTATGCTTGCTTGGTCTGCAGCGTGCAAGGCTATTCAGCAGAAGCACTGTCTTCATGTGCATGGCAAATGAGCTTGGTTAGCAACGTGTATGGTAATGCAGATAGAAGCCTATGCACCTGAAGTATTGGAGAGTGCACAATAAATGAGCCTAGTAAATTGGAAGGAAACCGTACTTAACAGCAGTACAGTGGTGGTGGCAGCGGTGGTGGTGTTGCGTTTGCATTGTCATCTTTGCAACTTGCAACAAGAGCTGTGTGCTCACAATGTACTTGCAGTAAGAATGGGTGACATCCAGCATGGAAGGCCTCGTAGACATGGGCACAAGCAATCAGGTAAAAATCATTTACAAATGCAACCCATCTTGAGTTTTATATTCCAAATGGCACGCATCTAACAACCAGGGCTGCATAGGAAGAAAAACGTCCAGGTTTTTGCTGTTGATATTGTAGATTGCCCACAGCATAGAGCACACACATATCACATGCAATACCCATTTACAGGAGAAGTGTGGGAGCTCACATGTGCTCTCAATACAAGCCCACTTAGTGGCCTACGCACACACACACACATACACACACACCTCTTTGGTCTTGGCCACATCAAGGAGGGTGGCATCTATGTACTCCACCCCCTCTGGACCCTCCTTGAAAATGGGCTTGACGAGCCTCACGCGCAAGCCCTGTTACCGTATTCATGTGAATGCTCTGCTCTGAGGGCTACCAAAAACACATAATATGTAAAACAGCAGGGATTGACAAGCCTCACACGCATGCCCTGAGCGTCACCATATTTACGTGAATGCTATGCTTTGCGTGTAACCAAGGAGATATTATGTGCAAAACAACAGGGGCTCTACAATCCTCACATGCATGCCCTGAGCGTCACCAAATTTCCGCGAATGCTATGCTCTGCCACTAAAGTCACATATGAATCATATGGGCCATATGATATCCCATATGATATGATGCAATATGACAGGGGCTTGACAGGCCCAACGCGCATGCCCTGAGTGCCAACGTGTACAACTTCATGTGAACGCAACACCTGGAGCGCCACCACAATCTTTCTTATGTGAATGCCTTGAGTGCCGCCACAAACAAATGTATTTGAACGCAATGCCCTGTGTGAACATTTTTCAAATGTGCATGTGTGGAGCTGCAGATAAACCTCCCTGACACAATGAGGGCCTTCACTTTAAGGCCTACTCAAAAGGCCTTAACACTGCAGCATGTGTGCAGCTGCAGATGAACCTCCCTGAAAATTCAAAGACATCTTAGAATCGTCTTGAGTCAAAGACGATTGATTGGCTTGACAGGACCATACTTCAAAACAGAGAGCTGACGAGGGTCACTGTGTTAGCCAGCGAGCTTAAAAAAAGGCTCTCTCCACTAGAAATTTAAGGGAACCTGACGTGTCGTGGGCTTGCCAAGCTTGATGCTCATGCCCTGGCTGAAAACGACCTGGCTGAGAGTCAGCCCCCCAGTGTAATCAATGATGCTCATGCCCAGAACCGCAACAGGGAAAACATTTGCGTGGATGAGTCAAGCTCAAAGTGGGAGATATCACAGTGAGCAGGGTCGGGCTGCAAACAGCGAGCAGCCTCATGACCTCAAGTCATTTTGTACAGCATCTGAGGTGCATCTATGAAGCGGTGTGGGCATCACAGTAATCAGGAGCTCACTAGGTGCAGGAATGGGATGCCAATGGCAGGAGCAAAGTGAACATACAAAGGGTAGGCATGAGGGTTTGTGGTGTATGAGTTACTGCCATCGAGAGCTCGCTGTCTGCAGGTCTTAAAATGCCTGCTACGTCCCGCATATCCAGAGGCTGTCCTTCTCCAAGCGAGGCATTCATGCAAATGTGGGCGTTTTGCTCAAAAGAAAAACGCCCACATTTGCCAACCTGATGGTGGAGAAGCCTGATAAGGCCAACTTTGTAAGCACTTAAAATCTGCCCTATTGATCTGATTGCTGTACGCACCTTGCAGTTCCTCAGGGCTGCTGGCTTGACATCCAACACCACCCTGTACCCACTGCCGAGAGCTGTGCGGAGCTCTGTCAGTGCCTCATTCACCGCATCCACCTGCACCACCAAGCAGCATGGCATTGGTAACATTGAATATATCGAGACCTCAAGGCTCAAGCTTTGTCTGCGCTTCAGTTACGGCAGCCTGTCCTCAAGCACAAATAACAGCATTCCCACTGAGTGCTCATGCCATGAAAAGTTTTGCTGTCACTTTGCTCACTGCATCCCTCTGTACTAAACACAGCAGTAGCATATCTGGCACACAGGTGGGGTGGATTCAGGAGCGAAATCGAAGTTCCGCCACATCAACCGCCTTGCAACAGCATCAAGCGTAGGCACAGGGATATACCAGACCTCACCCTTAAACACAAATTTGCTGTTTCCTGAACGTTGCCTAGCTCAAATGCCAAAACAACCTGATGCAGATCTGATGCAGAACCTCACATCATCATGTGTAGCACCACCTGGTCGATAGCATTGATTGCATTCATTGCAAACGTTGCAAGTTCTTTTCCTGCACCTGAGAGGCTCTGGAGCTTTGCACCACACACTCTGCAAACCCTCAGTCGACTTCCTTATTTGTTCACTTCCTTCAATGCCCCATGGACGCCCGCCCCCCCATGTAAGAAGCACTGGTTGGTGTCAGTGATTGGTTCAGCAACCTGATGAGCCGTAGCGTTTGAGTGCATGTTTGGTCAAACAGGTCCTTGACAAGTTGAACGACGTACACAACTTCTGAAGGGAAACACAGATGCTTCCATGTGCCGCGGTCTGTGGGCACAAATGCCGCTTTGTGCAGTCCCAGATCATGGTTTTGCCTGAGCTGTAAGGCACGGTGCAACCTCCGTAGTGTAATCATGGCATTCCCCTATTTTGGCGCGTACAGGCTCAACCATGGCTTACATGCGCATTTGCTGCAAGATCATCAGAAAGAGAGGGGGAATGTAATGTGGCCTTCTGCCTTGAATGCTAAGCTTGCGCTAGCTAAAATGCTCCACCTGTGTACTCCATTAAACATGCCAGTGCAGATGCAGCCGCACACCCTTGTTCGCATGCGTTTGCTTGCATACATAAAAAAATCAAAGAAGCCATAGAGTTTTGAGGCTGTCTGCCTGCTGCTTGTCCTTCCTCACTTGCACGGGATTCGGGAATGGAGTCAGTATGTGTTCCTGGATGTCCCTTCACGGGATGTAATGGAGGCACTCCTAGTTGTTCCTATGTGCTTCTTGCTTCCTCACCTGTACGCAATCTGGAAATGGAGGCGCTACGTTGTCCCCCTGCTGTGAGACTCCTTTGTTGTGAAGCTCAAGGAAAGCGTACATCGCAGTAAGGGCTGCTCCCAGCTTCTCATCTGCTGCTGCGATGCCCGGGTTGCTTGCGCAGAGAACCTGCACCTGTATACATGACATGGTTGCACATTGATGAGTGTGTGTGTGTGTGTGTGTGTGCGCGCGCGTGCGAATGCGTTGATGTGTGGAGTTCATATGTGTCAGTGCATGTGCAAGTGCATGACAGTGTGAGAGCACAGCCCGTGTAAGTATGGAGGCATGTTTGTGCCGCCCAAGCGCAGCAGCAGCACACCGTGTAAGTGTGAGTTCAGGGCAGGACAGGCAAGACTCAGGACACAGGGCAGAGGTGCCCACTAGTGGCCTTAGCATGTCAGTTGTGCTTTAAAAAATTGAATATGGACAAAGCAAGCAGGAGGTTGGATGCGTGCTTCATTTGTGAAAAAGCCTGACTTCAGTATATGAAAAAACATTGCCAACTCTTGAGCTCCTCTGTGCACACACAGAGCACTGCAACGTGTTACATGCTGAAGGCAACATCTCTCTTCCCCCCTGTCTTCTTTCCCTCTATCTCTCAGACACACACCTCCTCAGGCTGGGGCACCACGCCCTCAGCTTTTTCCAGCCTGAGCAGCACTGTGTCTCTGTCCAAGACGACCACCGGGGGCGGTCCTCGCAAGCTAACACTGACCTCCACCCGGAACGCCCCAAGGGCAGCAGCAATCTGTTCTTGTGCCACCACTATGACCTCATTCAACCGGTTGCTGGTGTCCACCACTGAGAACATGTGTGCATGTGAGTGTCATTGGCTGTGCAGAGCCAGAGGTGTAAGGGTGCTTGTACTTTCACCGCCATGAGCAAAGGAGTGCAAGGTACTGGGTTGCTTGGATATGCTCCTGAGCAATCCTGAATGCCTTTCGTTATTAAGTGTCTTCATGAGGGCGCACATGGCTACTAGTGAATGTCTGTAATAGTACATATAGTTATAGCTTTGCACAAGTATTATGTGTGTGTATGTGTGTGTGTGTGTGTGTGTGTGTGTGTGTGTGTGTGCGTGTGTGCGTGCGCGCGCGCGCGTGCGTGTGTACTGCTTGCACATGCCTTTGACTCGCTGGTGACTGCTTACTTGCGTTGACTGGAGCCTCCACACTGGACATGAAGCCATCGAATTTCTCCACGTCCAGCTTTGCATAACTGTGAGTTTGGGTTGCGTTGAATGCTTTTGTAAAACTCTAAGCACAAGGCACTGTTGCAGTGCTAAGCTCTCAGCTCCCTCAAGCAGGTACTCACTCAAATCTGTCTAGAACAATATCGTGATAATGCTCCGTGGTTCTCCCTGCAACGCCGTCTCCGGGTTGGGATATAAGGTCCGCAGCCTCCTGTTTCCCCAGGCTCTTGTCCACGGATGCATCATCATTCGCACCATTTGCGTGTCCATTTGATTGCGATGGTGGAGGCTTGGCATCAGCGGCTCGAGAAGAGGAGCAGCCCATTGTCTGATTGGCTACTGCGTGAGCAAGTTCTACCTGTTTAAATAACTAATGATGCACATGTTACGGTATTTTGTAGCTCGAGCCAACCGAATAAGATTACAGGCCCTGCGGGTCAACCACTTGGTTACCCTGGGTAACCATTTTTCCATTGGTTTGGGTCGTGTTTGCTTTGGTTTATATAACTTTAGACAGCCACTTGAGAGAACCCTTCAGCCTTTGCTTCATTCCAACCCCTTTGAGGATTGTGTTCTTCTAATTGTACACAGTTACGTAACTGCGTGCTAACGTTTATCTTTCTCTATCTATTTTATGCAATGGATTATTGTTCCTTGTTACGCTGTGACTCTCCGCGCTACTTCGTATTCAGCATCATGATAGTTGTTTGGTGCGTACGGCTGTTCGTCCTGAGGCCAAGTAAAAAGCCGCTGGAAGGCCTGAAATCTTCACCTCATGCATGCTACTTCTGTTGCCACGGGGGAGGGCAGTGGGGCTACCATGGGGACATCACGCGCATTTGCACCTGCATTTCCATGCACACCTCCAACCCAATGGGCCCTCTCTTGCCAAATTGCTTTTTTGTGAAGCAACCAACAAATGGATGGGCTGGGCCCCCTCATCATTGGCATGATATTCGTGCCGTTCTCTGCTGTCATTGCACCATCTTTTTGAATCCCAACAAAGCAATATTTGTTTCTACAAAGTAAAATCTCATGCTGGCATTGCTGGTAACGAATGTGCAGATGCTATTGCAAAGTATCAAGCAAGCCAAGCCAATAATAATGTGGCTGATACTGGGATCCCTAGCGCAGGCCCCGGCGGAAATCCTTTTTCTCATTCATTTTGGTTAGCCAAGGAGGGAAAAAATAACACAATGCTGGCACATCCACAGCTCCTGCACCCAATTCTAAAATCACCTACCTCCCCAATCTTCAAAATGCTCTCAAGTCTCATATGCATACAAAACACAGACTTGGATATGCCTACTCCAAAACAGGCTACTACTCATATTATCAGAGTTTGTTACCACATGTAGATAAGAAAATCAGCAATGCCTTTAGGAACATGTCCTGTATATCCACACCCATGAAGCGCACCATCTTACAATATTGCACTGGCACCCTCTATAGCCAAAAACATGTGGTTCGCTTCAAAAGGTCCACTAACCCACTATGCCCTCTCCCAGGCTGTCATCAATTAGACAGTACACTCCACATACTTTCAGGTTGCCAAAATCTTATCATCTCCAGCATGAAGACTGAACGCCGCAATGTTGCTGGAAGAATGATAACCAAAGCTCTTAGCAAAAGCCCCTGGGGAGCAGGTTTGACTAACATGGACATTGGGAGTGGTGATAGGTTGGCCCAGCACAACCTTCAAATCCCTGCACATGCATCAAACAGAATTTTACCCCCTTACCTTTTTCCTATAAATTTTCCTAAAAATCTAGACTCACATCCAGTCGTCCTGATGCTATACTGATTACTCCCTATAAAGCCAAACCCACTCCTTCTTCTCCTTCTACCTCCTTCTCACACCATCATGCGTTACGCCGCAGACACAACCCCACACTGAGAACAACAACAGCCAACCGCGTGAGGCAACCCCACCAACTGAATGTAAACCAGCGGCATGTACACTTGATCAAAATCAAGTACTGTGAAGACACGAGGCCTGGACAGAAGTTGGAGGCGGCACAGCGGCAGCATGCAGACCTCTGCAAACTCATTAATGCTAAAGTTGTGACTCTCCACACCATCCTTTTGGGTGTTGGTGGGACCTGATACACTGAGCACACCCTTAACCAGTTTAAACAACTGGGACTTGACCACCAATGCGCCAATAAACTCGCTCGCAAACTTCATGCCCATTCTGTCATGTATGCCAACAGGCTTGTTACCACTAGGCGTGCTATTTAAAACAAGAAACTTCTTGCAGCCAAGTTATGGAGCCGGGTGCTTCTAATAACCCTCCAGATCCCCATTAGGATATACTTTTTGTAGTCTTCGTGGTGGAGGGGGCTCACGGCTCTTTTGAGCCAATATGCCTCCTTTTCCTTAATTGATGTAGGGAGAGGAAACTCTCCCTACATTGTTTTTCTTTTTCCCACCATTCTCAGGAAGCATAATTAATTTCTACCTTGTACGTCTTGATTATGGCCTTTTTTCCCTTGTAACCCTTGTAACCCTTGTACGTACCAGAGCCAAGGTTAACATGAACGACTTAGAGGGTGTTCTTTGTGAGCATATTATCCATGATTGGAGAAGTCTGAACTGTCTAACCCCACAAGAGGCCCATGCTTCCAGTAGAATCATGAGGACGTACCACACACACTTTGGCATTCCATTGAGCTCTATACCAGGCTGGTGGGATGAAAAGAAAAGAAGCTGCCCTGTACCCTATTGTTTGCGAGCACATGCGTAAGCTGAATGCTGGGACATCCCCTGGTTTTGATGCTGTTGCTGCACCTTCATCAAGTACGCTGAAAAGAGGGTCCCAGCAGTTAATGGTAGAGGCACGGATAGGATGAATGTTTTAGCTCCTTACATTGCACGTCTGTTCGCTGCCATGATGGAGAGGGCTGAGATTCCTGCTTGTTGGAAAGTGGCTAAGATAACTCCTCTTTACAAGAAGGGCTCTGTGCTGGACCCAGGGAATTGTCGCATGCTCGCAAGTGGCACCCTGTACAGGCTGTATGCTAACGTTCTTAGGGAGGTGGTCACTGGGTGGTGTAAAGATAAAACAAGATTCCAGACACTCAATTTGGTTTCTACCCTGGCCGTAACACTTTGCAGCCCATATTCATTTTGCGGCACTTGCAGCATGCTGCTCAGGTCAAGCGCCCAAATGCATCCCCAAGGCTGCATGCAGCTTTTATTGATTTCAAGCAGGCATACGATACTATTCCTAGGGAAGCTCTTTGGACTCACCTGCAGCGCATTTGTATGCCTGCGTGCCTGTTGGCTTTCATTAAAAGCATGTATGCTAATGATGAGTATATCTTGGTGGATGGCTGCAAGCAAGCTCGTGTGCGCCCCCATTTTGGAGTTAAGCAAGGCTGCCCGCTTTTCCCCTTGTTGTTCTCCTTGTATATCAATGACGTGGACTGCTTGGCAGAAAATGTGCAAGGGGCTATTTCAGGCACTAGGGACGTTCGAGTCACCCACATGCTGTATGCAGACGATTTGTGCCTCACTAGTAACCTTCCTGATCAGCTCCAACTGATGTTAGATAGGCTACATACATATGCTCAGCGGAAAGGGTTGGTGATTAATACTGCCAAGTCTGAGACTGTGCACTTTAATTCAAAGGGTGATAATGTGCCAGTTTTCACGCTAAGTGGAGCTCGTTTGGCGCGTGCAGATTCTTTGAGGTATTTAGGCATGCCGTTCACAAAACAACGCAACCCGCAAGCCACTGCTGAGTA
Organism: Dunaliella primolecta; assembly: GCA_914767535.2. Taxonomy (NCBI): domain Eukaryota; kingdom Viridiplantae; phylum Chlorophyta; class Chlorophyceae; order Chlamydomonadales; family Dunaliellaceae; genus Dunaliella; species Dunaliella primolecta. The sequence goes on from OU611762.1 coordinate 7,653,091, forward strand.
CATGTGTGCCCCTTTCCTTGCTGGTTGTAGACGGATTAGGCAATTCGCATCTGAGCACCGCCTGACAGATAGGCCGCATACCATGCTCTGGCTGACTAAAGCATTTGCTCTCCCTGCTAACATGTATGCATGCCAGATTTGAGGAATTGATTTATGAAAGAAGGAGCTGAAATGGACTGTCCTTTGCAAACTGTACACCTGTGCTTATTGAAGCGTATCCTTGGGGTAAAGCGCACCACTCCTAATTGGTCTGTACTGCGCGAGTGTGGGCATGAACCTTTACAGTTCTATTGGTTTCGTGCAGCAATTAGGTTTTACAATGCTTTATTGCGCAGCAACAGCATTACACTCAGTAAGGTACAGCAGATGATGAAATGAGCAGTCTTTCCCATAAATGCTGGACCTCAGAATTTTTGGCTGCCTGCACAGGCTTGGACAGGTGCAGTGTGTTTACTCATTGTGTTCGGTCTGGGCAGCCTATAGTCATGAGGGAGTTTGTTGTTGATCTGAGAAAAAGGCTGCGGGGTGTGTGGAATGCTGATGCCTTGGCAGGACATGGTGAACACACGAACAAATGAGCCAAGTATCATCACTGGATGGCACTTCCTTTGAGACCCTTGTCTGTTCATGGTGCGCCCTTTTCTGTCCCCAGGTATTTGCATCTTGATTTGGGCAAGCGTGCGCTAAAAAACATCGCACGGTTTTCCTTACATGCTCATACTATAAGAGTTGAGACATCACTTTGGCAGGAGCACGCATCTGCTTGTGATCGGTGTGACCAAGGAGGACTCCAAGATGACGTCTGCTTGCCTGAAATGCTGTGACTGAGCTTCTAGCTAATTTTGTTTTAGATTGGACTGGTTTGGTTACAGGCGCGTTTTGCTTCAGCTAAGCTGCCCCCGCAGGCAGGTACAGCTATGTAGCCCTTCCCTTCCCTTCCCAAGATGAAAAGCATGCCGTGTTCCTTTGTTCTTGCGCTTCTGTGTGTTCTCTTCGAAGGGCTTATGCACAGTTATTTTCTGACTTCCCCTCGTCTTATATAATTTTTCTGGACGATTCAGGCACTTTCTACTATTCTCAAGCTAGCTCTGAGGATACTGTTCATTTCTTGCAGAAGCAAACTAATGAACTTCTCATTTTATTTCCGATCTCATGGACATTTTTTGTGCAGTTGGAACAGTTGAGCAGACCGAGCAGCCAAACTACCTGGCTGAAGGTCAAACCCCATTGTAACTCATTGATGACGATGTCCAGAATGAACAACACGTCCTCTTCCATTGCACACATCCCCAGGTGGTCTCTCTCCGCAGGAAATATGCTCCCTTGTTCTCACAGGCAGAATCTCATGATCATCTAGGTACCGTTTGCCATGTGAATTCCCAGGATATCAATATTTCTCTAATCCAGGATAACAACAAACTTCCTTTTTATATACATGACCTTGTGTGTATTTATGAACAGCCTGAGGCTAGCAGTCAAACGTGTTGACTGAGGCCTTCTTCTCTTGTAACCCTTGAATCTCATGTGTCTGCTTTTTTGAACCATAACAACAACAAACTTCCTTATTTCCTTCATGAATCGATTGCCTTTTATGAGCAGGCTAGCAGTCACACTTCTTGACTGAAGGCCTTATCCTTGTAAGCCTTGTAACCTCTTCTTTCCATGCCAAGTTTTGTGATGCCTTACTCCATTTTCAGGGTAATGCTGTTTTCTACTTTTCTGAACAGGCTAGCAGTCACCCGTTTTGACTGGAGGCCTTCTTTTTTCTTGTAACCTACTTTTCTGAACATAATGCGGGGACATACAAGTATAGTTTCTGGAATCTGATACTTTCTGCATCCTGATAAGGGCGAGTGAATGCAATTTGTATGCTTGTTCCATGAAGAGTGACAGTTAGTTAGCATCTGGCACTTATGAACTCAGCTCAAGGACTTGTTTCCTTCTCCAGTTGACATAAATGTTCACAAGGTTGGTTTGGTCTGGTTACAGGCACCTTTTTTACTCAGCTGCCCATTATTGGCAGGTACAGCTATGTAACCCTATCCTATTCTATCAAGTTTTGTGAGTTGAGGCCCCTCACCATTGTAACCATTTCATTGTGAGTTCAGCATTTTTGTAACTCATTGTAACTCATTGAGCATTTTTGGCCAGATCTGGTTATAGACCCTAGTGTTTCTGCTCAGCTGCCCTTGATGGCAGATAACTATGTAACCTAAAACTTTCCTTAGCGGGCAATGAAAAATAACCATTTAAGTGGGTCCCTGAGCACAAAAGGCATATTGCTGCATTTGACCGGATGATGCAGCCCTGCCAAGGCATTGATTTTGCAGTAATTTTGCTTTTTGAAGGTAGAATGAATTCAGCATGCATTTGCCGGCCATAACCAAATCCATGCACCTGAAGTGTCCTTGATCAATGGGAAAACAATTACCAGCTGCGTTTGCGCCTTGACAGGCTCCATTGCTGTGAGCGCCCAAATGCCGCCACCCATGCTTACATCAGCCAAACTAGAAAAAACACCATAGCACTGATTAAGCTCTTCACTTCTTGCCCACAGCTGCGCACAAAGGAAAGGAAAACAGGGACGAATGAACATCAGAAGTGTTTCAACCAGAAACCTGCGGGTAGGCTAAGTGCAGCGAAGCTGCCACAGAACAGGACGGAGAGCAAGGTTTCTCAGGACAATTGCATGTTCCAGCATGATGGCCCGTATGTTGGCAACAGTGCACTTGTTGAGATACTTGCAGTGCAGTTGCTTGAGAGACGCATGGAAATGCAAGTTACATACTACATGCACAAGCTTTTTAGTTGTTGGAACTTCTGTATTTTATGATAAATCATGCAAGTATAAGGGATGATGGAACGCAAGGAGGTGAACATGCACTGGCTAATGAGAATACAAACTTAAAAGCACACTTACATCAACCCTTGAAACTCTGCAACCAGCCAGAAAAGCAGCACAAACTAACCAGGAGCACCATAATTGCAAACATATCCTAAGCTGCCCTGCACTGAAGCAAGCATTGAACTATACACTACTTGTGCACCCTGGCTGTGCGATGAAACATTTGAGCACTTACTTTGGCATATTAGAGCTAGCACTTGCAAATAGCCAAAAGCAGAACCTGTCAAGCTCACACAGGTGGTTATTGCTAGCACCTTTCTTTGCTTCAGCTGGCCATTGCATGGACATATTTAAAATGAATGCTTACAAACCTAAGCAGCAGTACATCAAATGTTCTCAGTATTTATCCGAACCAACAACGTTGAAGCCTTTGAGCATTAATTACCTCGTGCTATTGCATCAAACACCAGACCGCAACAAACATGATATGTTGTCTTATATTTCGAGTTCAAAATTTGTGAGTTGAGCATTTTTGGCCAGGTCTGGTTACAGGCATTAGGCCGTGTTTTTGCTCAGCTGCCCTTGTAGGCAGATATAGCGACGCAACCTTTGCTTCAGCTGCCCTCACAGGCAGGAATAGCTAAGCAACCTTATCCTTGCATCGCATTGCAAGGCACCTTTTTCATACAAGAAAGCGCAATACTTACGTGCGTTCTTCTTGACGCCCCGGACCTTGCGTGCACGGTTGCGCCTCTCCTTCTTCTGCTTCCTGCTCTTCTCCACTCTAGTGTCCAGCCCGTTCTGCAGAGAAAGATTACAAAAGTGTGAAGCAAGCTACCTACATCATCTTTCCAGGTTCCCTTCTACACACAGGCAAGGTGATCCATCCATCAAATGCAGTTACTGAACATGCTGAAGGATTGTCTATGGTCAGGATTAAGCCTTTAGTATCAAAGCAAGATGCATCTTGGCAAGGGCTGCTAGAGCTAAGAGGCAATCCTACGACCTGGCACGATGTCCTTGCTTGTAACAATTTGTATGCCTGGATACATGCAGCTTCCTCTCATTCAGAGGCCGTATTCCGATTGGCAGGATGGAACCCCATGTGTGCAAGGTGTTCTTGCAACTAACTCAAGGTGAAGCACACATTTTTTTCCTGTACTGTTGAACAAGTTTGTGCTGTGAGTGCTTTTTGAACTTTACTTCCGGGATTTCTCAGAGCTGCACACTTTTTTGCAGCATCGAGTGGGTTCTGAACTTGTTCCTCATTTCCTTTATCAGTGAAAAACAAGGCTATTCATTTTGTGACTATGCTAATGGTTTTATTCTTGGCTGGTTGAGGCCAGCCACAACCTGATCAGCCAAACGACCTGGCTGAAGGTCCTCCCATGGTAACCGTTATGTATTAACCAATACATTTTAAATTGGGTTTGCTCATAGATAGCTGTCATGCTCTTGCACTCCCCCATTGAAACCTTTATGTAACAGTCACATCCTAAATTAGGTTTGCGCGTAGGTAGCTAACATACTCCCGCATTCGACATGCTGTTGTGAGGCATTAGTGCAAACAACTTGACATAATAGATTAAAGAAACTTGCTTAGTGACTCACCAAAAGCACATGTGTGTGTGTTCGCGCGCGTGCATGTGTGCGTGTGTGTGCTTGTTTGTGTGCGTGCGTGTGTATGTGTGTGCGTGCAGGCTCTCTGACACAGGTACGTGTTGGCGCGCAAAGAGACATGCTGATGTCATTTGCATGCATGAGGGCATGCAAGCAAGACATAACCAATAGGCCTGGCCAGTTACCATAACTACGATTCAAGTAATTTCCAGTTGAAGGGGATTGGCTCCTTGCCAAGACTGTCGCCATCCTGACACATAGATTGGATATAGCGATGGCTGCATGTCTTGCTGCACCAAATCTGCCAAGCGAAGAGAGCACCGCAGCATTAGGGGGCGTGGCGTCATGCATGCTGCATGCACATGACAATGTGCACATGCAAGCTAGAAGGCCGCTGTGTGATACCCTGCTGCCCTCCCAGCTGGTCTAGACCAGGTAGGAAATCCCATGCTCCATCCACTCTGCTCTGTCCCCAGTGCTCCTATCCAAACTGCTAGCCCTCCTCCAAAGCCAGGTGAGAGGAGATGGAAGAGGGGAAAAAAGGCTGCTCCCAGCACGCACCCTGATCAGGCGGTACTTGGGCTCGAACTGCTTGGCCGCTGGGATGTTGTCATAGATGAGACCAAAGCCTGTGGACTTGCCGCCACCGAACTGCAGGCGCGAGGATGGTGTGGGGAGGTGTGCTCAGACAAAACTAAACCGCCTTTTTTCCTCCAAACCTGCACAAAACAGCTTGAAGCCGCATTGAAACAGGTCCAAATGCACCCCCACACACGCACCTGGGTGCGGAAGCCGAACAGGAAAACGGCCTGGGGGTCCTTGACGTCGTAGCTGGCTGCCAGCTTTTCCTTCAGCTCAGCCTTCAAGCAGCAGCAGAGGAGGGAGGATGGGCTGGCATGCATGCATGGAGAGTGGTGGGGGAGTTTGGCTTGCAGCAGAAGAGGGCTTGTGCTCACTCACCTTGGAGACATTGGGCCGGCCTGGGTGCAGGACATCGACGACCTGTGAGCATGGGTGACCCATGGCTTGATGCTCACGCGCACACCATCATAGCAACACACAAGTTCATTAACGCAAGACACCAGGACAGGCGGGGCTGCAATGCTCGCAACCAAGGTCGCAGAGCAGGCGAGCACTCACAAACTGCCTCCTCTGCAGCAGCCGGTTGGTGATGAACTTCCTGGTGCGGATGGTGCAAGTCTTGTCAGACATGGTTGCCACCCACACGCTTCAAAAAAGAAAAAGAGGGGTTTGAACGAGCGATGTGTCTACTAAACTGCTCCTGCACACACTGACCAATGAATTCTTTTTAGCTAATCAAGAAATATAAATCATTTAACAGGTTGTCCTTTCGCCGGTCCCCTTTTTCTTGGGGCAACCAAAGGTCTTCACTGCTGCCTCGGGCCTGATCCGCAAAGAAGAAATCCAAGCAGCAAATGTCATAGTAAAGGTGGGATACAGATAAGGAATTGGTGTGTGCAGAAAAGCAAGGCTCTACCAAGCAGCGATGCTTGGTGTACCACGGCCTTTAAAGAGCACTAGAACAGCTGTTGCGATTGGAGCCCGCATTGCATGCTGTGTGAAGCCCTTAGCAATGCCATCATCATTTCTTTAGCTGTGAGGGTTAATGGCCTTTGCAAAGTGCTCGCTGTGCACAGGCCAATCATGCTTTCCATCTCAATTGTATCCGTCTCATGCTTGCGGCCCTGTGTAGAAAGAAAACCACGTAGGCAGAAGGATCTCTCCCTTCATACATTAAGTAAAAGGAGACGCATTGGCTCAGAAGAGCCGTGAGTTCCCCTATCGGGATAGTGGATCTTTTGAAGCAAAGTCGATGCATCCATATGGCTCCGAATTGGCCCTAGGGTGTAGGCCTACAAATGAGAGCAATGGCTGCCCTGTTGTTGTTTTTTTTGTTGTTGTTGTTGATGAGAGTCCCGAACATCATCTGTATCTGTAGTCGCCCAGTCAATTGAGACGCCTAGGATGCTGCCCTATGGCGCGCAGGTGGCATCCATTTCCCGGCATGCACAGATGTTTGAATGTATTAACTTATGATGCAATATTCAATTACCGGTAATAAAGACTTAATAAGACTTTGGTCAATTGGCTAGCCATCCATTGGGTACAAAGCTTGCATCAACCCTTCGATTTCTTTCATTCTGCCAAACAAAATTGATATTGAATCTGCACTCCCATAACCCCATGGCATTCTGGACAAGTGGCTGAGACAGAGCCTCCCCCACCGACTCCGCTTCCCCGCAAGGTATGAGGGTTACTCTTTTACGTGCGACACATGGGATGCTGCCTATGAAGGGCAGGATCACAGCGTGCAAGGACCTCCTATCCTCGATCCGGGATTTTTGACAGCTACCACCCACGTGCAGGAGCTAAGCCCTAAGGCCAGGGGAGGCAAGAGTGGGTGGGCAAGAGTGGGCAGGTCCCAGGGCAGGACTGCAAGTAGGCATGCAAGAGGGAGCACATCAAAAAGGTGAATATGAGGGATAAGGGTCATGGCATGTGGTCTGGACACACACACACACACACACACACACACACACACACACACACATACGCACGCACCCACACACACACGCATGTTGACACACACGCACACGCGCGCATGCACGCACATGCGCATGCTCGCACAAGTGAATGCGCACGCGTACACGCGCACACACAAATGAACGCATACGTGCACATACGCGCACACACATGCACACACAAGCGCATACACACACACACGCACACACACATACACACACAACACACATACACACACACGCACATATACACACATCTTTCACCACTTGTGCAGCACCCATCAGCTCAGCCAGAGCTGCAAGTGAAAAGGCAGGTGTCCTTGATGGGAGCCTCAGCGGCAGCAGGGGGGTGTCCAGTAGCAGTAAGGCCCCAGGCGTGAGCACTACAGCTGGGAAAGGGGGTGCAGTGCTCAAGCGGACAGGCAACTCCTTCATCGACCGCACAGTGACCGCCAAGGCCGAATCAATGCACATGGGTCTACAGCAGCAGCAAGAGCAGCGGCACGAGCTGCAGGCACTTTCTGCGTGCACACATCCAGAAATGATGAGTGAAGTGGGCACAGGAGGTGCTCAACTGACTGCTTGCAAGCCGATGCAGGCAGCTGATGGGCCAGCAGGGGTCTCAGTGCAAAGCTGGTCCAGCAACCTCATGCACACTGCCTTTGCTAGCGAGGCTACAGCATCAGCAGTCCTGCCTACTTGCCAGGTGTGGGTGCGTGCATGGTTGTGTATGTGGGTGTGAGTGTGTTTGGGTATGGATGAAGGGCATATGCATGCGCATGCAGTGATATACATACATGAGATTACCTGCGCCCATGTTCGCATGCAGATGCATGCTTTCCTGTGGGCATGCAAGCCCAAATGAGTGTGTTACACCGGAAGGATGCATGTTGCTGTACGAACATGAATGCGTCATTTACCCAGGCTCCTGCAAGACTGCAGCGGGCCGATGTGCAGATGATCAAGCATGTTGGCAAACACGCATGTTGCATGCAAGCATGCAGCCACTGTGCCCCCCCATCTTTGAGTTAGTGCTGAGCCCTGGGCAGTATCCTCTCCTTTCCACTGGTGTTTTCTCCCAACCCAACTATGACCCCCCGATCCAAACTATTTGGGCCATCATTTGTCTCAGAACCCAACTTTGTTTCCCCCCTTCCCAACCCAACTGTGTCCTCACCCCTTCCATCACGCATAAACAGGACATGGCAGCTGTGCCAAGCCACGGACTTTCCCCCTCTTCTGGTGGCCTGTGTGCTTCGGGCAGCGCTGGTAGCTGTGGCTATGTTGATGCCGGAGGTGAGGGTCTGTTGAGTCTGGGAAGTGCAGGCAGCTGCGCCTTTGCTGATGCAGGAGGTGAACGTCCAATAAGTCTGAGCAGTGCAGGAAGATGTGGCTTCATTGTGCCTGGAGGTGATCATAAGTTTGAGCTTGTGGATGAGCAGCTTTGGCGAGACCCTTGCTTTCCTTGATGCACGCGGCCTTGTGGCTGGCGTCGTTCTCTCTCTCTCTCTCTCTCTCTATATATATATGTATATGTATATATATATGTATATGTATATATATATATATGTATATATATATATATGAACAGCATCAGTTTGCTTTGCTTGATAGGGATTTTTTGGTAATCAGGTGGGGCTCGGCCTGGTTTCTTTGCTCCCCCATTCAGGAAGTTGTGAGACTGGCTTGAAAGAGGTAAGTCAGGCCAGACTGGCTTTGAAAGAGGCAGGTTCGTGCATTGCAAGCACACGGTCAGCTCCCAAACCCTATCCAAGATAGATAGGTATGGGGTTCACCCACAAGGTGCTGCTGGCTCGCAAGTGCATGAAATGACTTCCTCAGAACCCTATCCTCCATGGGAAGATGGGGGGTGCCTTGAAGTGCTGCTGATACGCTGCTGACTCACAAGTGCATGATCAAAGCTCTCAAACCCTATCCATCTTAGATAGATGGGGGGTGCCCACAAGGTGCTGCTGGCTCGCAAGTGCATGATTGTGCCCTCAGCGACCTCAATCGCTAAATCCACCAAATCCATCCCCTGCTTTATTTTGTGGACAATGGACACAGCCCCCCTTTTCTTCAAAGTTTTTGGCACCGCATGCCAAAATACTCTCCTTGGTCCTTCAGGCTGTCCTTACCCCTGCACAGCCCCACCCCATCCTTGGCACTGCGAGCGAAAGCATGCCCTTTGCTTCTTTTCGCTCGTTTCTCTCCTGCAGTGCGTTCCCTGGGGCCTGCAAACCCCCCTCACCATCCCCGTCGCTGCCCGCAAAAACAGTCCTCGTGCTGCTTTATGCCAATTTCATTCCTGCAGTGCATGCCCTGTAGGGCCAAACCATTCTCACCATCCTTGGCTCTGCGTGCAAAACCATCGCCCTTGCTCCTTTGTGCTCATTCCTCTCCTGCAGTGCATGCCCTGTAGGGCCAAACCACCCTCACCATCCTTGGCACTGCGTGCGAAAACATCGCCCTTGCTCCCTTATGCTCATTCCTCTCCTGCAGTGCATGCCCTGTAGGGCCAAACCACCCTCACCATCCTTGGCTCTGCGTGCAAAACCATCGCCCTTGCTCCTTTATGCTCATTTCTCTCTTGCAGTGCATGCCCTGTAGGGCCAAACCACCCTCACCATCCTTGGCTCTGCGTGCAAAACCATCGCCCTTGCTCCTTTATGCTCATTCCTCTCCTGCTGTGCTTGCCCTAGGGCCTGCAAACCCAATGGCCGCAATGCTGGCCTCCTCCCCTACCAAGGCAGACGCGTACCCACCAGCCCCTGCATCCGCTGCCACCACCACCACCATGCCAGCAACAGCAGCAGCAGCGGGGGGAGATGGTACAAAGCTTGTGGTTCAAGAAGAAATGGGTGAGGGAGGGGACGCGCAGCCAAAGAAGGTGCAGAGGAGCAGCATCGTGGGGTTGGATTCCAATGCCAACGCCCATGCAGTAGGGGGCAGGTCCACCAGCAGCAGCATGAACCACCCGACCGTGAGGCGGCCCTCTCTGTTGGGGGAGGGCTCCAGCTACGCAGGTGCGTGCAGTGTGTGTGCTTGTTTGCCAGCTCAGCGCGTCGCTGGCTGCCAGCTGCTGCACCTGCACCCGCTCACCCTGCAGATGCAGCGCAGGGGCTGTAGCTCAGTGTCTCTTGTATAAGGCCCGGAGGTAGGACGACCAGCACGATAGCCTGCCCACTCTGCGGAGGAAGCACAGGAAGGCTGTCGCATCAGTGCAGCCTTGTACTGTGGCGATGGGAACATAATGTGACCCTGCCAACTTCGCGCTGTCACCTGAGCAAGGTTCACATGCCATTGGCCTGGGAGAGCGCTTCACACACCTAGGCTTATAAGTCACCATGATCCCAGACTGGAAACCCCAGCTTGCTAAAATGGCGGACGAGCTCACCAAAAAGCTTTGAAGCCTGGCTCGTTCTTCTGCCGCACCTAGACAAACCACTCTGCTGCGCACGTTTTGAGAAGTCATGTAAAATTAGCCCATGTAAAATTAAAGCCCATGTACAACCAAAGCCCATGCTCAATCAAAGCCCATGCTCAATCAAAGCCCATGTACAACCAAACCAAGAGACACATACCAAGCAGTGGGGCCCATCAGGCAGCAAAGCCCTTATGTCATAACGCATGCATGCACTCAACAAGCCAGCCCCCCCCCCTTTTCCACACGCAGGAGGGTCCTGCACCAGCTCCATGACCAACTCCAACGCCCCCAGCTTCCTTGCGCCCTCCACATCTGGAGAAACCAGCTTGAATCGGCCCTCTTTTTCTGGCCCTGGCATGAGTGTCGAGGCGACAGGGGATGCCGCAGGGGCTGTGCAGGCGTGGGCTTCAGGCGAGCCTACTGGTGCGAGCTCATGTGGAGTCAAGACAAATTGATGATAATGATAATAACAACAACAATGATGATGATGACAGTAGTAATAATGATATGATGATGGCATAGGATTACTGTGCGTGCTCCCAGCTGCATGCAAAGGACGCCTGCGGGGGTGGACAGTCATGTGTTTTTGCTGTCCGGCACATGTCCAGTGAAGAAAGCTTCATGTGAATGCTGCGTTGTCTGGATGCCTACGCTGCTGAAACATTCAGTGAAAGCTCGACGTTTAGGCTGCGTTGTCTGGATGCCTGCGCTGCCGAAACGCTCAGTGGAAGCTCCATGTTTAGGCTGCGTTGCGTCAATGCCTGCACAATCTGTGGGTCAGCCATGTAGCCTGGCAGCGTTTGGCTTCATGAGTAGGATTGATTAAATTGCACGGTACGTGCGCCGTAAGTTTCGCGTGACCCCTGCCAAAACACTGGATTGGCCAACCCTATGCGAAAGTGCATCCTACCAAGTGCAAGCTTGCATGCTTGTGCAGATTTTGTGGACCGCGTCATCGCTCCATCTGTGAGCCTAGCGTTTTGCTCAGTCACTGTTTTCTTTTCTTAAAGAAAGGTTCTTGTCAATCTCCCTGGAATTGTCCCAGGGTTGAAATCCAAGTCACCACCCTTAGGAATCCTTGCTTGCGTTTCACTTATGATCCTGCATGCAAGTTTCCTTGTGCTTGCGTTTGTTAGTGTGATCAAATGTGCTGCAGACCAACTTGGCACCTGCTCCCTTGGTCTCTTATAGTGTCATGCGCTTGCAGGCATATGAGTGTCACACACACGCACACGCACGCACACGCGCACACATACATGCACACGCACGCACACACGCGCACACACAGACACACACGCACGCACACATACATACACACATGCACGCACGCACACACATGCACACAAACACACACACACGCACACACGCACATACACACACGCTTGCACGCACGCACGCACACACACACACACGCACGCACAAACACAGATACACACATGCACATACACGCGCGCACGCACACACACACACAACACACACACACACGCACGCACACACGCGCACGCGCACATACATACACACACGCACGCACACACACACACACATACACGCACGCACGCACACACACACACACATACACACACGCTTGCACGCACACACACCCACACACGCAAGCACACACACACACACACGCAAGCACACACACACACGCGCGCACGCGCACATACATACACACACACACGCACACACACACATACACGCACGCACGCACACACACACATACACGCACGCACGCGCACACACACACACATACACGCACGCACGCGCACGCACACACACACACATGCACACAATCAAACACACACACACACACGCACATACACACACGCTTGCACGCACGCACACACACACACACACATACACACACACCTACCTGCAGCCAGGCGCCCAGCACTTGACTTCATAGTCACTTGACTTCATAGTCACTCGACTTCATAGTCACTCGACTTCATAGTCGTGTGCCCCTCCTTCTGCCACAGCCGCCCAGATGCACACCCCCTAATTTCCACGCTCGTATTTCTTCCTCCTTGTCCAGGCCTGGAGCCTGAGCACTTGGGCCTCTTCTTCATGATCCTTTGCCCCCCCTTCCATCACAGCCGCCCATTTGCACACGCCCTTATTCCCGCGCTCGTGTTCTCCCTCCTCGCCCAGGCCTGGCGCCTGGGCACTTTGACCTCTTCTTCATGATCCTTTGCCCCTCCTTCCATCACAGCCGCCCATTTGCACACGCCCTTATTCCCGCGCTCGTGTTCTCCCTCCTCGCCCAGGCCTGGCGCCCGAGCACTTTGACCTCTTTTTCATGATCCTTTGCCCCTCCATCCATCACAGCCGCCCATTTGCACACGCCTTCATTCCCACGCTCGTGTTCCTTCCTCCTCGTCCAGGCCTGGCACCCAGCACATGGGCCTCTGAGTCCCCTCGTGCCCCAGTGGCCACCCTGCGTGGTGCCATGATGCCCTCCTTGGTGCCTCTGGAGCCGCCCCCCCCCTTTAGGCCTGGACCTGCTTCTGCGGCCCGACAGTAGCCAGCACCTGCTCCCCCCCGTGCTGTGCCCCAACCCTTCAATCAGGGGCGCCCTTCCTGGCATGACTGGCGTCAGTGCGGCCATGGATGCCGCTGCCGCAGCTGCAGACCGCGCTGCTGCAAGCATGGGTGCTTTGCCTGGCATGGGGGGCGTCAGCACGGCCATGGACGCAGCTGCAAATCGAGCTGTTGCTGCTGCGGCCATGGCGGGCTTCACCGGTGGAGCAGGGGAGGGCAGCGGCAGCGGCCTGGGAGCGGAGGGTGTTCGACAGGGGCTCGTGTCCCCGGGGTCGCCTGTGGGGGGGCATGTGGGAGCGCAGGTGAGGGTAAAGTCGCATTCATTGAGGAGATAGACGTGGGCAGGGTGCGTGCAGGATAGTTACAGGTTGTGTGTGTCATAGGCCGTGATTCCTGGGAGGTGGTAAGAGAGTACATTGCACTTGTATTTTGTGTGGTGATGTGGAGTTGCAGTTGGACGATGGAGGGACTGGTGAGGGCGCAGTTGCAGTCATCCTCGGCTGCAGTCACCATAAGTTGCGGCTGTCTTCACCTGTGGCTTTCATCAGTTGCGGTCATGAAGGAGTGGATGTACAAGGGTGTGTTCAAGGGGTTGTGGTTGGCTGGGCAACCTGGGCGGTGTGGGCTGTCGTTGCCAGGGGAAGCTGTGGGAGCTGGCGAGAGCACACGCGCCGCCGCCAGTAGAGCAGAAGCTTGAGGCAGGAAGAACAGCACACCCGGGGCAGGGTTGAACAGCATGGCTTGCAGCACAGGCACAGCATACATGCAACTGTGCAGGATGTGCAACGCTGCAAATGTTGTGGCATGTTCCAAACAGCCATGATTAGGATAGGAAGGGTGTAATGAAGTTCACCTTTAGGGCACACACACACACACACGCACACACACACACGCACACACACACACACACACACACACACACAGACATCAGATGCCTACTAGCGTGCCCAAGACCTCGTACTATCTGGAAATGCAGACATTGCTGTGGCGCACCCCATTTTGCTTGCTGGCCACAGTGGAGGCGCAGCGCCAGAACAAGCATCAAGCACGCATGCAACCTCTGCAACTCTGCTGACCTCTGCAACATGAGCGCATGCTGTGTTTGTTTGTGGCTCCCATGCAATGCTCAGGACTTTGCCCTGGCCACAGTGGAGGTGCAGCGCCAGCACAAACATCAGCAGCTGGAGGAGCAAGAGCACAGCTCGCTCCCATCGCTCATGCGCTCTGCCAGCCTGGGCACGCAGCAGGAGCTCTGGCATGCAGGTAGGCTTGCATGTGTGTGTGTTTGCGTGCACTCGTCAGTCGCTCCTACAGCGCATCCTCTCTGCCAGCCTGGGCACGCAGCAGGAGCTCTGGCATGCAGGTAGGCTTGCATGTGTGTGTGTGTGTGTGTTTGCGTGCACTCGTCAGTCGCTCCTACAGCGCATCCTCTCTGCCAGCCTGGGCATGCAGCAGGAGCTCTGGCATGCAGGTAGGCTTGCATGTGTGTGTGTGTGTGTGTTTGCGTGCACTCGTCAGTCGCTCCTACAGCGCATCCTCTCTGCCAGCCTGGGCATGCAGCAGGAGCTCTGGCATGCAGGTAGGCTTGCATGTGTGTGTGTGTTTGCGTGCACTCGTCAGTCGCTCCTACAGCGCATCCTCTCTGCCAGCCTGGGCATGCAGCAGGAGCTCTGGCATGCAGGTAGGCTTGCATGTGTGTGTGTGCGTTTATGTGCGCGCGTGCGTGCCAATCGCTCCTATCCCTCATGCTCTCCACAAGGCTGGGCGTGCAGCTGGAGCTCTGGCATGTAGGCAGTTTTTTAGATGAGATGTATGGGCAAAAGGGTCAAATATTCAGCACGGGAGGCTCGAAAGAGCCTGTTTGGGCCTCTTTGACCCTCTTTGGAGCAAAGTTTTATGAGAGATGCTCAACCCTCTTTACCCAAACCTACTGTGACATTAGCACTGCGTGTGCACGCCCATAAGCACTGCACCTGTGGGCTCCTAGGCACTGCATGTGTGCGCTCATAAGCACTGCCCGTGCATTTGTGGGCAGCCTTCTTTCACTGAAATGAGCATGGCTGTGAGCCTGGAAGCTGTGGTGGGCAAAGCCACACAGCTGCCCTTTTCTAGCAGCAACAGAGTAGGGCCTCTGCTGGAGGTGCTGCTGTGGCCTCTGAGGCGTGTGCTCTCCCTGGTCCATGCACACTGGAACGACACCCCCCCCCCCCCAACAGTGCCTGTTCAAATGGTCAATGCAAGGTTCCCTCCACATGCACAAGGCAATGGTCCATGCACACCGGAACGACACCCCCCAACAGTGCCTGTTCGTATGGTCAATGCAAGGTTCCCTCCACATGCACAAGGCAATGGTCCATGCACACCGGAACGACCCCCCCCAACAGTGCCTGTTCGTATGGTCAATGCAAGGTTCCCTCCACATGCACAAGGCAGTGGTCCGTGCGCACCGGAACGCCCCCCCCCCCAACAGTGCCTGTTCCAATGGTCAATGCAAGGTTCCCTCCACATGCACAAGGCATTGGTCCGTGCACGCTGGAAGGCTCCACCCACAGAGTGCCAGTTCCAGCCTCTCAAGTCAGGTCTGACTGCCTTGGTTGCAGGAGCATGATTGCACTGCCACTGGGACACAGATCCCGTCAATGTGAAGGTTCTCCTCCTCTTTGGTTGGCTCTGAGTCAGAGGCTCCCCCAAAACGCATGTGGCATGCACTCGCCTCTGCACGTGCACCTGTAGGTGCCGAGACTGCGCGTCTGATGAAGGCACAAGCGGAGTGGAGCCAGAGCCTGTGGAGCAAGCAGCAGCAACAGCAGCAGCGGCAGCAGCAGCAGCAGCGGCAGCTGCAGCTGCCTGTTTCTTCTCCCCTAGGGCAACTACACACCCCTCCCATGTGTGTGCCCCTGCCGCAAGCCCTGCCACCCCACACAGTATCTACCACGTTTGCCCCCTCAGCCCCACTCCCTAAGCCCCTCCCCCTCTCTGCTGCAAACGCCTCCGGCTGGCGTGTCGTCCCCGAAGCTGAGCTCGCTGCCCTGCTGCCCGCTTACACCAGATCCCCGCATGCACCCTTTACCCCATGCACGCTCGCGCCCGCCTCTGTAGCCGCGGCTACCGCACACACAATGGCTCACGCGAGCGCTGCTTCCACTATGCCCCTGCTCAGCACCTCCGCTGCCCCGATCCCCCCCCCGCCCAACCTCCCCCCCCCACCAACCCCCGTTACCATCGGACGACCTGCACCACCCCAATCCCTGGCACCAGCAACACTTGCCGCGCAATCATCCAAATGCCACACCAACTCTGCACCCATCCCCTTGGTGTACACCTCGGGCACGCCTCCTGCACTGGGCGCACAGCAACACGTACGTTGGACGCCTGCCACCAGCTTTGCTGCCACCAGCGACTGCCATGGCTCAGTGAAGGGCTCGCCTGTCTTCCAGCCATTTGGCATGCCCCCTCCTCCTCTGACCAGCCCCTTAAACCCACTGCCACCTCCCTGCGTTATTCCTTCCGTTTCCGGTGCTGCACCTCAAACGCCTCCCAGCCTCATCCCTGCCGTTTCCGATGCTGCGCCACCCGCTCTGCCTCCCAATTTTCCCCCTCCTCTACCCCTGTGGAGCTTTCCAGAATTGCCAGAAGCAGAGGCTCTGCAGCAGCAGCAACAGATCGCTGCGCACCTAGACAGCCCCCCGCGCACACAGGATCTTCTCATGGTGAGCACACACCTACACGGGGAGTACGGCTTGTACATGGATCTGTTCTGTTTTTGTCTGCACATTGCGTCACTGTCGCTTTCGGCAGACAGGGATCTGCCTGCATTTGATGGGCAACCCAAACAAAAGCGCAATGCCAGAGTCTGGACAAAGCAACAGTATCCCACGGCGGCCCAGCGCATCAGGAAGTCTGCTCAAATCTTGCAAATTGTCTTGCACGGTTTCTTGATGCGGTGTCAATCCGCAGCATGTCCCGCTTGTTACTCCGCTTAAGATCTCGATTACCTTGAAAGTTGAGGGCCGCAAAAACGCAACGCAGCAACCAACGTGCTCTTGGTTCTCCTGTTCATTACTCCTCTTCATTGCATTGTGTGTTTGCTGAGCACGCCTCATATATTGTTATGGAATGCCTTTGTGTAGCACAGCCACAGCAAATCAAAAGGTGCACTCAAAAAACAATGCCTTCCTGCCTCTGCCGCTGAATGTGCCTCTGGTGCCTTCCAACTGCACAATATATACATTTGGGTAAATATATATGGGTATATATTTATGGTTATATATATGTATATGTATGGGTATATATATTTACACTTCCAAACATCACGCAAGCTGATACTCATGTGCATGCAAATGTGCATGTGTGCTCATGTATGCGTGCGTGCCACAATGTGCACACGTGCACACCTTGTGTGTGTGTATGTGTGTGCGCGCGCGCGCACGCCGCAGGCAGCTGTCATGAATGAGTGCAGATGTGCGTGTGTGTGTGTGTGTGTGTGCGTGTGCGTGTGCGTGTGTGTGTGTGTGCGTGTGTGTGTGTGTGTGTGTGTGTGTGTGTGTGTGTGTGTGTGCTCATTTGTGTTTGTGAACCACCAGTGCATGTGGGCATGCCCATGTGTGAGTGTATGTGTGTGTGTGTGTGCTCATTTGTGTGTGCGAACCACCAGTGCGTGTGGGCATGCCCATGTGTGAGTGTGTGTGTTTGTGTGTGCCTATGTGTGCCACAGGCGGATGGCATGAGCATCACAGGCTGTGAGAGCAGGGAGCTCATGATGTCTGCCGACGCCTCGGCTGCCTCTAACACCCAGCAGCAGCAGCAGCAGCAGCAGCAGCAGGCATTGACTGCGCCGACCCCCTTCCCTGAGGGCGGCTTCCAAGGTGGGGAGGCCATGGTCGCCCCTGGCCCCTCAAGCCTGGTGGGACAGAGTGCAGGCGGTCGTCAAATGTCGACTGACGTGGATCTGTCTGCAGTGCCCGAGGAGCTGGGTGGGGCCCGGTTGGCGTCGTTCATGCTGGATTCCTTGGACGAGGTGCTGCCCTCAAGCCCCCCGCTGTGAGCTGTAAGGGGCTTCGTTGATGCTGGCTTTGTGTGCTGGTTTTTGGGAGGATGTGCTGCCCTCGAGCCCTCTGCTGTGAGCTGCCGGGGACTTCCTGCTGGATGGATTCTTTGGAGGATGTGGTGCCCTTGAGCCCCACGCTGTGAGCTCTTGCACGCCTTGATGCAGGTTTCCAGTAGGGTCCCGCGGCTTCGCCTTGCGTCGGGCACGCTTGTGTGTATGTGAGCAAGTGAAGGGGAAATGCGCTTTAGCTTTGTTGTTACCGCCTGAGCAGAAAGATGAGATGGTGGATGGGAACAGCAGCTGCCGTTCCTACCATGCTCCTCCAGCGTGTGCGTGTGTGGAAGGCACTGAATGTGTGTGCGAGTGCGGAGGCTGCAGGGTGTGTGTAAGAAGGTTTCAACAAGGCGCGTGAGTGTGCAGGGCTGTTGCCAAGAACATGGTTGAAAGTACCCACTCAGCTGCACGTACTGATCGCGTATTACACACACACAGAAGGATTGCAAGGGAGGAGTGTTACTGCACAGGTGAGCTTGAGAACTGAAAAAATTCTGCACTTTTCCTTCACTGCAGCGTAGTAGCCTGATGCCTATGTTCTTGGTAATTGCAATGTTAACTTTTTTCTGATTCCTGCTTTTCTCTAAGCAAAATGCACACAGAGCAGGCAAATCAATTAGGCAGGCCTGGCGCCGCTGTTATCTGAGAGGGTAAACAAGATTGGTGGGAAGAGAACTTCACTTGTACTGAATTAAACACCTTCAACAAAATAAGCGACCTGGTGGCACGGAAGCTGGCTTGCCTGTCATAACACAGACGCACAGCTTTGTCTGGATTTATTTGGCTGATGCTGGAATGAGGAAGGGATGGAGGGCAGGGGGGGGAGGCTTGGTGGTAATTCTAGAACAGACAGACAGGCCAAATGTTTGGTGCTGTATCCGCGCCTTCCTTCCTATAGCCATTGCCTGTGTTCACTGTGATACCTGCAATGCCCTTCTTCAAGAGGAAATGCCTGGAGTTCTTGCGTTCTTGATTGAAACCACTGTGCCTCAATCTGTTTTGGGTGTACGATGGAAAGGATGGGCGCGTCCGCGGTCCTAGGTGTTTGTGAGGGCGCCTCCGGCACTGCGTTTACTAACAACTGAGCGGCACTCATCAGCTACTTTGTATGTTGTGCATATTTTGTAATCCCTGGCTCCTGCTTTGGTTTGGTTGCTTTGGTTGGCTCTTCTGTCTGTGCGAGCCTTGGCAAATGAGGTGGGCCCCAGGAAGTACCAAAGGCACTGTCACTTATTGTGTCAGTAGGACTGTGATGAAAAGAAAGTGTGTGCTGCCTCTGTCTGGAGAGGTCTTGCTGCAGGACCCTTTGGTTTCTTGGCTGCAGTAAGAGATCTCGCGTGAGAGGAGCAGAGTGGCTAACACTAACAGACGTAAGCATTCGATACGATACCCAATGCTGGGCTTCCCATCTGTCTGTTTGTTTCTTTTGGCTGGCCCTTTTGGCACTCGACATGGCCCTCTCTGTTATGCAGGCAGTGCGTCTTGTGCACTGTTTTTGGGCCTGTTGATTTGGCCGCCTTGAAATACCTGTGCACATAAGCATTTTGTTTTGGCAGGTGAGACTGGGTGTTCATGTTAGCGCTGAATGCTGGGTCCCCCCCTGCATGCATGCTGGTAAGCCTCCAGCAGCATAGACTTCTGCTTTTTCTTGCATCTTGTTACTGCTGCTTTTTGTTTCCTGTAGGGTGGTTGACAACAAGGTGCATGTTTTGGCGGTTGGCTTACTCCCTGTCAGGTTCTCCTTTGTTTGGTTGCTTTCTGTAGAGCCTTTAGTGAAGGGCCTCACGCATATGTCCACGCTAGCTGTTATGCTCTTCCTGATTGCATACTGGTTGATTTCCAGCGATGACGTACCATCATACTTTTTTTATCAGCTCCCCTGTGAGTAGAATAAATCTTCCTCGTCACTTGAGGCAGTCCTTTGTTCTATACAAGTAAATTGAAAGCATTCTTGCAGAGCGGTACTGCAGCACTTGCTCACCTATATTTGTCTTAGGGGTATTTGCACGTTGAGTTATGTGTAATGAAGCTGCACGTGGTGTCTGGCGAAGTGATTGATGCAGCCATAAGCACTTCTGCTTCCTTTGGTCAGCTTTGCCTAAGTCTTAGGCTAAGACCAACTTGGAGCATGAAGAGAGGAAGAACAACTTTGTAGGCAGAGAAAACTCTCCAAAGAAGTAAAAGGCTTTACTGGAGATTGTCATGCAAGGTCAGCATCAGTCACGCCTTCAAGACGTAATCAAGTTATAACAAGTGATTAGGATAGTATAGGATAGGGTCACATACTGTACCTGCCTACACGGGCAGCTTAGCTGAAGTGAAAGGTGCCTGTAACCAAACCAGACTTGTGTAGGTGTCAACTGAAAGCTTGAGCTGAGTTCAGAAGTGTCAACTGTAAGAATCACACGCACTGTCACTCTACATGAAACAAGCATGCAGAGTCGTGCACAAAAAACCTCCAAAAGGTTGTAACAAGTTATTATCAATTAAGTTATTATTCTTGAGGGGCATGCTTGACACGTTGACACGGATGGTAAGCATTGCATTCTCTAAGGAAAGGGAAAAAAAGGGTTTCATAGCTGTACCTGCCTACAAGGACAGCTTAGCTGGAGCAGAAGAAGAGATTTACAGATTTATAGAATGGACTGTTAGCCACAACGTTGGACTTGTAGGCCTGGTGCTGGTACAAAAGAGATGCCTGCAACCAAACCAGACCTAAGCTTGAAACTAAGAAGAAAAGCTTGAAGTCAAACACTGTTTTTGCGTTGCTCCAAAAAAACGTTGCATTCTCTAAATCAAGGCACAACGTAGCCTTCTAGCAATAATAACTTCCAATGTTAAATTAAATTACATTACACAGGGAGACCTTCAGCCAGACTGTTCGGCTGATCAACCTGTGGCTGGTCAATGCCAGCCAACAGCAAATCCAAAATCTCAGACATAGAAAAGCTTCTTATTGCGTTGCAAGAGGAAATTAGATACAGCCTGGACACTAAGTTGCTGCTGCAAGAAAGGATGTGCAGATGAAAAATCGCCGGATGAAGCCCAAAATAACTCGGAGTGCTTTTGTCTTAGAGCACACAGCCCCTCATACCTACACATGAAGAGATCATGGGCCTCGTACCTGCAGCTTATGGTGGGCTAGTAAATGGGCAAGTGTGGAGCAGCTGGGACGCGAGCTTGAGACAGGGTATGTTGTGTCCGGAATGCTCTGCAAGCTCTTGTTGGCTGGTATTAGGCAATTCGCATTTGAGCACTGCCTGACAGACAGGCCGCATACCATGCTCTGGCTGACTAAAGCATATGCTCTCCCTGCTAGCATGTATGCACGCCAGATTTGGGGCACTAGATTTATGAAAGAAGGAGCTGAAATGGACTGTCCTTTGCAAACTGTACACCTGTGCTTATTGAAGCGTATCCTTGGGGTAAAGCGCACCACTCCTAATTGGTCTGTCCTGCGCGAGTGTGGGCATGAACCTTTACAATTCTATTGGTTTCGCGCAGCAGTTAGGTTTTACAATGCTTTACTGCGCAGCAACAGCACTACACTCAGTAAGGTACTGCAAGCAGATGTTGAAATGAGCAGTCTTTCCCACAAATGCTGGACCTCAGAATTTCTGGCTGCATGTACAGGCTTGGACAGGTGCAACGTGTTTACTCATTGTGTTTGGTCTGGGCAGCCTATAATCATGAGGGAGTTCGTTGTTGATCTGAGAAAAAGGCTGCGAGGTGTGTGGAATGCTGATGCCTTGGCAGAACATGGTGAACACACGAACAAATTAGCCAAGTATCATCACTGGATGGCATTTCCTTTGAGACCCTTGTCTGTTCATGGTGCGCCCTTTTCTGTCCCCAGGTATTTGCATCTTGATTTGGGCAAGCGCGCGCTAAGAAACATGGCACGTTTTCGCTTACATGCTCATACTTTAAGAGTTGAGACATCACTTTGGCAGGAGCACACATCAACTTGTGATAGGTGTGACCAAGGAGGACTCCAAGATGAAAAGCATGCTGTGTGCCTTTGTTCTTGCGCTTCTGTGTGTTCTCTTCGAAGGACTTATACACAGTTATTTTCTGACTTCCCCTCTTCTCATAGAATTTTTCTGGACGATTCAGGCACTTTCTACTACAGTAGGTTCACGATTACTTCGTAAATTAATTAATTATTTGGCCCAAAAACGAAATCTTACGAAGTGAAAAAAATAATCCCTGGTCCATAAATACGAAGTGTTACGAATTGAAAATGAAGAGCAAATTAACAGGATTTTCTGAAAGTGGTAGGAATTTGGAAAGATGTCACAACGGCAGCAGAAGATGGGCAACTTCTTCACCCCCCTGACCCAGCCTGCCGCTTTCAGCCAGGCAAACAGTGAGATGAGCATCTCAAAAGGCAAAATCAGGCCCATGCCAGCGATGAGGGGTCCCGGACGTCCTAAAGGTGAGCAGCGCACCACAGCATGCAGGGGGAGCTGTGCATGCGGTTGCATGCAGGTAGAGAGTCATTGGTTCGCGCATGCAGGGGGAAGTGCATGCACTTGTATGCAGGTAGAGAATCCTCAGTTTGGACATGCAAGGGGAGGTTGTCCATACGTTTACATGCAGAGAGTTGTCAATGTGTGCATGCTGGTGGATTGTGCCCTAAACCTTGTTGCCCACAGGCAGGCGCAACAGCACCCAGGGGTTGGCCCATCCTGACGCCCAGCTGCTTGCTAGGGGGAAGCCGTGGCCTTTATCTGCTGGGACGAACTGCCTTGGCGTTGTAGCGGCCTTTCACACAGGGACGAACTGCCTTTTTCACCAGTCAAAATTATGTTGCTGCAAATACGAAGTGGTACGAAGTGATACGAAGTGTTACGAAGTAAAAAAAAATAATACCCTGGTGATCCAAAATGTTACGTGATCCAAATCACGAAGCCCTATCCCGAAAACTGCCTATAATTAGTATCAGCAGCATTTTTCGCCCAAAGCCATCACGGATAATATGGAGCACCAAAAATTTTCCCCGCGGGGCATCACGAAAACTCTTCTTCTTCGAAACGAGCACCAGATGCCTTGAAACTCGCCATGCTTCTTCCTTAAAGTACAAGGATGGATTCCAAGAGGTTTCGGGAGGAGGTGGAGCCGGTGGAGGTTGCCCATCTGCTCTCCATGCAAGCAAGCAAGGCAGGCATCCCAAACACTTGCTAAACCCAGCCCCTCCAAGCCCCCTCCCCTCAAGCATCATAAGCAGCAGGTACAGCTGCAACACTCTCAGCTGCAGCAGCGCCAGGAGCGCCTGGAGCTGCAGCAAAAGCAGCTGCAGCGTTTGTACGTTTGTGCTTGCGCGTGCGTGTGTTTGTTTGAGTGCGCGCGTGTGTATGTTTGTGCGTGCGCGTGTGCGTGCATGCATGTGTGTGTGTGAGTGTGAGTGCATATGCAGGTGCATGTGTGCTTGTGTGTATGCTCATGCATTAATGCATGCTGGTGGTCTGTGGTGGTCTGTGGTGGGTGTGGTATGGGAGCCTTCCGTAGAGCAGGACGGCTGACCAGGATGTCCGCCTGGGGGGGTGGCTGACCTCATCACGTCCTGTATTCTGGTGTGTGCCAGTGAGTGCATATATGCAGGTGCATGTGTGCTTGTGTGTGTGCTCATGCAATAATGCATGCTGGTGGTCTGTGGTGGTCTGTGGTGGGTGTAAAAGCCATCCGTAGAGCAGGACGTCCGCCTGGGGGGTTGGGTGACCAATTTGAGACGATTCCGGGGGGGGGGGGGGGACAGGGCTCACGACCTCATCACGACCAATTTGAGACGCTACAAACCAATCACGAATAATTAAAATCAAAAAATTTCCCAAAATCCGTCCCGAAATTCAAATATCACGTAACAATTTGGATCACCAGGGTACCCCGGTACGAAGTAATCGTGAACCTACTGTATTCTCAAGCTAGCTCTGAGGATGCTATTCATTTCTTGCAGAAGCAAACTAATGAGACTTATCTTTTTATTTCCAATCTCATGGATATTTTTTGTGCAGTTGGAACAGTTGAGCAGACCGAGCAGCCAAACTACCTGGCTGAAGGTCAAAACCCATTGTAACTCGTAACTTGTAGACTTGCGCACACGGCTGTATTGGGTCTGGAAAGGTTTGGACAGCATTGAAACCAGGGGTCATAATCACAAGCGTACTACTTATCATCATTGGTTTGCTTCTCCTTGGATCCTGTCAGCGCTGAGGCTGCGCCTAAGAAAAGAAAAAGAAAAGTATACGCAAGCCAAAGGCCGCATGCATTAAGGTAAGGTCCCTAGATATCTTAACTTGGATTCGGGAAGACATGTGCAGCAAAACATGTCTCGTTTTAGGCTGAGGACCCACACGATGGGAGTAGAGAGCTTGTTGGCAGACTGGTGTGAATGGTCACTGTGATTATGTGATCTGCAAGATTTGCAAGACGAGAAACATGCCCTTTTCAAAAGAAGTTCTTAAGCAATTGTGCCAGTAGTTGTGCTCTTTGGAACAAGCTATGCTCATCTCTTCTTTGAAACTTCTCCACAGACGAGAGTTTCCCTTCAAGGCTTGGTCCTACTGGCTTTAAATACTCTGAGGTCAGCAATGATGTTCTTCATTTTCTTGAGCAAGACTCGAATCAGATGTATTACTTTCTTTCTGATATCATGGACGTTTTTGTGTGGCTGGCAGAGACCAGCAGGCTGAGCAGTCAAACCACCTGGCTGAAGGCCGAAACCCCATGCAACTATAATAAACAATAGCCCACAAATCTAGGATTCCAAACTTTGAACGTTGAACGTTTGAGATTTAAATAAGTCTACGCACGCCATCCAAGGCTATGCTTCCAGCCTCCTGTGCTCCATACTGTTTTTAAATACAGGATGTAAGCATGGTATACGAGGGTTAAAAATACTCAGTTATTTCAAATCAAGAATAATCCCAGGGTGGAGCTCAGGGCCCTTGTTGGGTGAAAAGTGAGGAAGAAGCTCAAAGAGGAGCAAATTCATCCAGAGAAGTTGACCACATTTGAATGGCCTTGTTTCTGCCCAGAAGCCTGCACAAGCAGACGTGGCGATGATACAGCCTTGATTTTACCTAGCCCCCATCTCCTTGCTTCAGCAAAGTTGCCTTGTTGCGGGTACAATTTCAAGGAGCTCTCAACCCTCACAAGCGCAATATTTACTGAGGAGGGGCAAAAGGAACGCATAATATGCAAAGACAAATCTAGTCTCTTAGGATGATTACAACACGGCTTGTCTTTACCATACGATCATTCAGCTGCTGAGAAGAAGGGAGGCAAAGGCTTCTTGCAGAGCTCGTGCTCGTGGCAAACCTGCATAAATGATCATGTGAGCAAGAAATGAGTGGGACCCATGCACATCAAACAGCAATTAACAGGGAGGGTCTTTTACTTTGCGTACCACAAATTCTGAGTAGATCATGGGCAATAGACACAGAAACATCTACAATGTCTGCATGCTCCCTATTCTCAGAAAATTGCTTTCCAGCCACAGAACATGCCATGATCTGGTTTCTTAAACACACACACACACTTATCCTGTTATCCTTTTGGGCTCGTGCTGAGTAATATATTCAAACATTGTGGCTACCAGCCCAGCTACCAGCCTCAAGGCTCAACACTTTTATTGGCTGATGGAAAATAAGTTTTAGGTGTGAGCATATATATATATATATATATATATATATATGTGTGTGTGTGCGCGCGCATGTGCGTGAGTCCGTATCTCGAGTGCGACTTAGTGCCTATGCAGTGGTCAAGGCCCAGCTTGCAATGCAGCAGTGGAGCGCAAAAGCAGCAATCAAGGCTCGGCTTGCTTGCTTTGCAGCAGTGGGGCGCCTGTGTGAAAAAAAAGCGAGGGAAGACTGCGCAGACCAGAACTTGTGTGTGCTTCAAGGAAAAACGCCTCCATCACGTCTTGCCCGTAAGGTTCATCCGAGAAAGTTGATTGCGACCCCTGATTGGATCACCCTTTTGCACCTCAGTTCTCACAAATCTTGCATGACGTTTCTGCATCGCCCTACTGCTTTACGGAGTGATTTTTGGCATGGATATTTGGTCGCGTGTCATCACAATGCCGACTCTAATGGATGGACACACCGCTTAATCAGGGGTCAAGTTAAAGTGTGAGAATCCATTTGTTTTTACATCCTGTAGGTCAGACCCTGATAGCACCAGGTCTTGATAGCGCTGCTTTCTCACCTACCTCCAGGTCTTGACGATCCCCTAAGCAGTGGGGTTGAAAGGTTAGCCACCATGATCTCTATTTGCAAAAAAGCAGTAAGTCATGTTCAGATAGCTTTGCCTCACTATCGATGTCTGTGCAGGCTACCCTTATGGCTGCCAGCGCTGGGATTCAGGTGCAATGTTGAGCTTTTCAGTGACCGGTGTGTTTTTGTATCATGCTGCCCTTTGGAAAGCATGCAAACAAGCATGTAAAAGCGCCAACACCATGAACAACAGGAGTTTGACGTTCCAGTAGTCCGGGAAGCCAGCTTTGTGTGTTAAGAACATCTTTACACAACTGATGGACACTCCTTTTTTGTTTGAAAATTGCATGAGGATTTTGTCCAAATGGAGCTGCTCATTCTTACATTGACTATAACAAGCAGGCTTGCCCGCCAGCAGTAGAGGTTGACGTTCCTTTTTCATTGCATACCTAGTTCTTTGCTTTAGATCGATACGAAAAAGGCCTGGAACCTGATTATCTACATCATCACTTAAACAACATTACGCATAAACTGTACAAAATGTCATTATGCAGTTAAATATACAAATTCTGCTAACATCTTCACGTTAGTATCATATCATGTGGCACAGTAGTTCACATGGTAAATTATTCCCTATTGCATATTTTAATTTACCAATATTTATAATCAGTGTATCCATGGTGTTCTGTAAAGGAACCAGCTTTCTCCTTGGATTGGTCTCAGCTAGCTCTTTTGCAGCAACCATTACGTGTGAGTTTGGCATTTTGTCCTGAACAGAAGATAAAATCACCATACCATGGCCTTGCCAAAGCAGGAGTGTGTGCTTCAGGTTACTGAAACAACAGGCCTCCAGGAACAACGACTGGCTGCTAGCCTAGGGCTGTGTACTTCTACATTTCAAATATGTATGGGAGTAGTATTGAATATACTTCCAGCTTGTCCCTCAAAACAAGGTGCAAGCTTGGTCTCAAATACTTAAGCATGAGAGCAGCCAAGTTGGCTTGAGCAATGCAATTCATGACGCATGGCTTGAACTCAAACCACAGCCAGAGAAGTTTGTGGACTCCTCTAATCAATGTTATGTGCGAGCACTTTGCACTGTCAAACGCGCATATCACGTGCGAGCATCTTGCAATGCGCATGTCAATGCTAATGCAGTGCAATGCGCATGTCAAGTGCGAGCAACTTGTACACATGGAAATTTGCATGGGTTTGAATTCCAATTCTGAGCAGCATCAAAACTGTAGACACACATACCTGGGGACCAGGCTGCGGCGAGCGCAGCCGGGTGCTGGTCCGTCAACGGGGGTGGCCTTGTGCCAGGTGGCGGCAGCAGCGTGCCATTGCCATCCATGGCGGCAGGCTTTAAGGGAACTGGTTGGGCAGCCATGGCAGGCGCAGCAGACCTGCAGAGCAAGTGAGACAACACATGCACAGGATTCCAGTGTGTGTCATCGCCATCCATGGCGGCAGGCTTCAAGGGAACTGGTTGGGCAGCCATGGCAGGCCCAGCAGACCTGCAGAGCAAGTGAGACAACACATGCACAGGATTCCAGTGTGTGTCATCGCCATCCATGGCGGCAGGCTTCAAGGGAACTGGTTAGGCAGCCATGGCAGGCGCAGCAGGCCTGCAGTTGTTGAAAGAGCAAGCAAGCAGGAAGGGATTTGGAACGTCATGAAAGGTAACACATGAATTTATTGCCAAGGTCATCGCACTTGCCTACACTTGAGTTGCTGGATCAAATTTTAAAGCACTGAAGTCCCCTTGGTCAAGGAGGGAAACCTCGGAATCTTCAAAACACAAGAGCCTGCAATCCACCCCAGGCATGCCATTCCAGCCACACGTGTGCATTGTGGTAGCACAGCTTGCAAGCAACGAGCCCAGCCATATTAAACTTAGGTGTTGTATTTGCTCTCCAGATCAGGTTTGTTTTGTTACAGTCATTTTATTGCTTTAGCTAAGCTACCTTCATAAGCAGGTACAGCTATGCAACCCCTTTTTTTCCAAACGATTGGGACGCTGCCTCCTGAAAGTTTCAAAGAAACCTACATGGGCAGTATGGAAAGCAGAGCCCCAAAATGCGCCAGGGTGCGCCTGACGTTGCCCCAACATCACCTTGTAGCAGCCAAACAATGCACACAAGCAGATGCAGCAAATGTGCCTGCACACAGGCAACCTCTGTTTCCCAGTCTGTTCTTCATCAAAGCAGGCGCCAGCCTTCTACTCGCAGCACTCCTGCTTGTAGCACTTCTGCTCGCAGCACTTTTGCTTGCACCACAGCCACGCACATTGTGGGGGCATAGCTGGCAGGGCCTCCGGCGGCTGCAACCGCCTTGTCATCTACCACGACAGCAGCTGCCTGGCCGTGGGCTGCAAGCTGCACCTTGCGCGCCTCTTCTGCCTGCACTCAAAAGTAAGAGAGAACTTCATGCTCATCACTAAAATACGTACTTTCTTGAGTACATGTGCCTTCACCCCACATTGCAACACAAGATCGGCTCAGGTCAGGGAAGCCTACCGCTTACTGTGCTTGTGAGCATTTTTGTCTTGCTGCCTGCGCCAAACTGCCAGATGCCTACTGCTTGCTGTGCTTGTGGGCGCTATTGTCTTGCTGCCTGCGCCAAACTGCCAGACACTCACAGACTAGTATATGCTGTGGCACAGACAGCAGATGTGAGCTGGCCGCAGACAGTCAGCAAGCAAGCAAGCAAGCAGGAACAAGATAATGGTTTAACGAGGGACAAGCTGCTAGCCCAGGTGATGGACTTCCTTCTGTACCAGCGAAGCAATGCCTGCCTTTGATGTGCAAAAGCGGGCATGATGCGTGGTGCTTGCCAAAAACAGCAGCACTGTGTTTGCCCAGCCATGTGGACATGGAACCACCAACGCGTTTTTTTTGGGGCGACCACCGTAGCTGTCCATGCCCATCGCATGCCAGCTGCATCTTTTTATCAAGACAAGGGTCAGGAAGGAGGACCATCCATAAGCTTTGCCACTTCCGACCACCTTCTCTGTACCTGGCGTACATCCAGTGCTAACATGTATGTATGCCGTACAATATGCAAAAGTGTATGGCCCTGCAAGGGTCTGAGGGGATGGCGCCTTTAGATGCCTCCCTCAGGCTAGCAGTAGGTTGTTTTGACTGGAGGCCTTCTGCTTCTGTAACCTTTTCAATACAGCAGGAGGTCCTGCAAGGTTCTGAGGGGGTAGTGTCTTCAGATGTTCTCCCAGCATCTGACCCAGAAACACCTTATCCAAATTTAAAACACATGAATGGTGTAATGTATCCATCAGCTGGAATCGCATGCACTGCGCAGACCAGATACAGTTATTCAAATATTAATGTTATTTAAAGTAGAAGGAACAGACACTGAAACAACTGATTGCACTGAAGCACTTGTTTTTTGATGGCAATTAGACTTTCTTAATACTTGGGCTTCAAGCTCCTCCTTGCGCCTCTCTCGTCAGTGATTCATATTGTACCAGAGCCACATGTCTTTGACTGTGGAACACCACTTTCTTATCCTGTATTTTGTACTGGCAGACTAGACTTTAAAAAACTCACCAAGCGGGCTTGGTTTGAGATGATGCTGGCCCGATTTGCGCGCTCATACTCGACCAACCTCTGCTCTGTCTGCTGGACATCAATGTTATTGGTGAGGTTGTACACTGCATGTGTGAGAGGAGCAAGGCGAAGTGTTTGCCACTTGCACACCAAGCGATGTGCACTGATAGGCATCATGCACTTGGTGGACTGTTTCTAAAAACCAAAATGGGGAAGGCAGCTTCTGTCTACCTATGTCTTCCAAGGTTTCCAGGTAGTCGTCCCATTCTGCCTTCTCTGGAAAGTCTTCCTCCCTTTTGTTGAAGCTAGTGCATGGACGTAGGGGAGATGTGATTCATTGGTGCGGGCTTGAAAGTCCGTGTTGTGGATGCATGCCAAGAGTTGCTGTACTTACATCGCTGCCACGCGCTTCCTGATTTTCAGCTCCTTTTTAAGCTCATCCATTGTTACAACCTGTCTTCAGTGCATGTGTATCAGTGACCCAGCATGCCTCCATGAGCACGCGTTCCTGAGCTAAGCAAGGATCTCTGCAGGAGTACAACCTCCTAGAAATCATAAATGGAAGCCATAAAGTCCTTTATTGATGTCTGTTGGCCTTGATTTTTTCCAGGGAAGTGGTTTCATCACATCGTACCAGACAGGTGGAAAAACAATAAAGTAGACGGTAACTTAGGTATTCTGCAATAGCTCACTCTGAGAACAATGCTTGGTCCCCTCCGATCTGCTGTGCTTCGGCACCTGCGCATCCCTGCCTCCATCCCTAGCCAGCAAGCCCTGGCCCCCACTTTCTCCCAAATCATCAGCCGTGGATTTGCTGGCGGGTTTCTCGATAGGGACAAGGTCACGGAGCGGGTGGTGTACGTAACCAAGCACTTTGACAAAGTGGACCCCAGCAAGGTGCGTGTGCCTTGAGGGTTTGCAGGCAGAGAAATGGAGGAACCTGCTCTAAGAGTTCCATCTCTGTGCTTGGAGAA